>JAUMJL010000216.1:1800000-2351606 GCA_033558185.1 Dromococcyx pavoninus
TTATGAAATAAAACTAGCTCAGGCACTTAAAGATCCAATTAGACTAACAAGGAGAAAAAATAGCAAACTATAATATAGTGCTTGACATTGTCTTTTTAACCTCTATTTAAATTAACAAAAGTTGCACGTTCACACCCGATGGCAAAATATAGTCCTTTTCCAGCAAAACGTGGAAGTTTGGTATTAATACAGAGTACGTAATATTAAAAAAAGACATCTCATACAATCTAAGGCATGACTATATTGCCAAGTATTCAGCTTATTATTGAAATGTTAATTCTGCTGTAGCAGAATTGGTCCAAAACCCAATAAATCTATGCAATGAAAATTGGGGTGAATTGTCCAGTTGCAGACCAGGAGCTACAAAATAAAGAAGACAATGTCTTCACTTCTTGCAAGTAATATCCATTTAAGTTCTGAACACCAGCATCCTCTAACAATAAACCAAATGAGCTCTCAATATAAAATATGTCTTCCTTCTCTGAAAATCTGTATAGTGAATACAGCCCGAGGGAACTTTTAACAAAACGTTATAAAACTGAAAACTGACATTAATAGGAAGTACTGATATATCCTTAGTGACAATGAGTTCAATTCTCCTGCCACTGCATAATGGAAACACCAATTGGCTCCAATTTGTTTCGATTGGATTTGCTCCGATCAGTGACAGAAGAACGAGGCCCAGTCCTGCTGAGACATCATTATGAGAGAGAGATTTAGCAGAAAGTATTGGCTACGGCTGAAATATGTGACTCTAACATTACTCAGGCTTTGGTTGAAATCCATGGGGGTGGATAGGACACAGTAAATGTGGTCAATGCATTCCTTGGAGTCAGACTGTTCACATCACAAGCTCCATCGGTGAGGTAAACACATGGCATTTCTATCTTCCCGCTGCATACACCAGTCTCAAGTCTACTTCTGTGCAAATTTATCCTGGCCCTTTATTCTCAAAAAATCCTCAAGCATCTCCCACCTCATTAATTATTGTTGTGCCATTCACATGTCTTTCTTTTCTGCCTAAATACACCTCATTTTCTTTCTCATCTTTGCCTCACACCTTGGCCTCTTTCTCCACTCACCAGCCTTCATCAGATCTCCTTCGCTCCCTGCTAGGCAGGGAAGCCAAGGGGGGGAAAGTTTTCCCAGAACGCCTGTTCAAAGCAAACCCGAATCCAGACTCTGCCAAACGATTCTGTCCACTCTATTGCTCCATCTTTTCCACAGTAAACCTGCATTTTTGAAGGGAATGAAGAGGTAGTCCCCGTGAAAGCCTGGACAGGGGAATGCGATCTGGCCCAGCACCACGATGTTCTGACCAAAACCAGATACGTTGTACCAAGAGAATGACAGAATCATAGAAAAAGAAGGAAGGGGCAAGAAGGAATTTACACTGTGCTAGAAATAGGTGATTAATTTTATACTGAATCCAACTTAATATTACAATTGATTTTTTTCTTCAGCTCAGGATTGAAAGCCTATTATAATACTACTTATCAATAGAGAATGTTAATTCACACTTTGAATTAAGTGGCTAAAATGGGGATTTAATTTAGATTTACTCAGACAGCTATTGCATGTTAATTAAATAGCAATTGATTATTAAAATATTTTTACTGAGGTTTAACAGCTTCACTATATAAGAAGATTTGCTAAATTACTGTCCAAACGGTCTTATGATGTAGTGCAGTGAATTCAGTGAGGTTGCACATAGGCAAATGAAAACAAAATTTCACTAAATAGTTATTTTCTCTTGAGTTAGTGTTTATTTACCATACGGTAACTCACTGAGCTGAAATCAAGTGCTTAGCTACAGATACTTAGAACAGTTAAAGAATATTATTGATTATGCCATAAGTTCTGAAGCTGTAAAACATGACAGTAAATGTCTAACAGCATTTAACTGCCAAAATAATCTTTAGTTTGAGTAGATAGGAAAGACTGTTGATAACTCTGTATGTAAGTCTCAGACTGAACATGTAGGCTGTAAATTTATGTAATATATAGGAATCAAGGCCATTTTGGCCATAATACGCTTAGCTTAACCGCAAAATGGGAATCTGAACTGGAAAGCAAGGACTGAACTGGACTCAGTTATCCATCAGCAAATGTCAGAGAGGTGAGAACTCTCTCGGTTTATTGGCACACAAAGCTCAGCAGGTGCTGTGATCAACGTTTTTTCCACTCGACGCTGAAAGCTGGGCTCAGGACGTGCGTGAGCACAGCCTGGGTTCTCCCTCTGCAGCTGAGGCAGCCCAAAGGGAGATGCCATAATTTGCTTGCAGAATATCCACTACCAATTAACATAATCAATGGAGAACTCTGCCAAATTAGAAAGGCAGGAGAACACACTACAGCCGCATTGGTAGTGCCCTGTCAGAATCCAATCCTGTACAGTCAGATATGTTTTCTGCATTTTTCCATCACTGCTTAAGAGGTTGGCTCTTTGAAGGAGAAAAATAAAACATTTTAAAGCCTTACCTAGCCACACACTAAAAGTATAACTGCCATTTTTTTAACACTTTTACCAAATGTTAGATTCTCACCCATTCTTCCCTCTTAAGAGAGCTTTTCTCCTGAAACAATGATAAAACGTGACAAAATGTACTGATTTTTCCAGTCTGCAAGTGGATAAAAATCCTCTTTCTCATTATGATTCCTTGGATATTTTTTTTATTTACTATTCTAACCAGTCACATACAGCATTTTTATTCCTGATTTCAATGTTTTTATCGCTCCTGTTCACCCTCTGTGTCATCTGCTGCATTTCAGCAGTTTCAGCTCTTCCTGGTCTACAGAGCACCAGCACAGATTTCAGCAACACTGCTCATTGCCATTTTTGCTTTCCATCCTTCGTGAACCAGAAATACTCTTCCAATTCTTGGACTTATCCCAAGAACTGTGATGTCAGATAAATCACCGTTTTCTTTGGTGTAAGGAATTCTATTTCTTATTTTGTATGAAAATGCAGTTATCAGAAAATGGCCTTTGGCATTAGATCCACTATTTTTTCTCCCCTACACAAAAAAAAACAAGCTCATGGACAGCAGTCACAGAGCAATCCTTTGGATGTCATCTCCCATCTAGTAAAACCCCCACGGAGGAGGGGTAGGAAGCTAAATCACACTGGCACAGCCAAGCCAAAGCTGGCTTTTAAGTCAATATTCTTATTTTCCCCCATTGAACACTATCTGTGTCAGACACACACACCTTTATGCTTTCTCTTCCATGGCAAAGCGCCCACGTCCAAGGAACTCAAAACCTTCCTGTCAGCCTCAGCCTCTGCCTCAATTTTTACTCACAGCTGAGTTGACTGACAAAAAATACTCTGCTGGTCTCCCCAGAGCCTGAGGATTTGCTCAGGGTCACACCAAACGCTGCCAACAGGCCTGCCCAGGCTCTGGGAACAGTCAGGGTGTGCTCCCGGTTTCCTGAGTCACCAGACCCAAAGCAGATCCTGGCTGAAACACGACCCACTCCCTTCCCTTTCAATCTCCAACTAAACCTACAAATGAAACTCTCCTGCAATGTAAGTTCATAATCCTAGAATAAATGTTATTTTTTTAGCCATTAGCTAATCTTACGAAAGAAAAGATGCAAAATTTATCCATTTAGTTTTGTAAAGTGAAATATTCTGGAACCGCATTAAACAAAAACATCACTTTGGTGACTCTTCTGAACTTCTCGTGCTATTATAAACCAGGTACAAGGGATTCAATGACTTACTCTCCATACAAATGTTTAATTTACCTTTGCAGGGAGGGAGAGAGCTCAAGTGCAGCTGTACAATATGATGCTGTGATTTTCATTACTACTCCTACCTACTGGACACACGCTACTCGGTCTCCCTAGGAAATACAGACATTCAAAATATAAAACAAATTCAAGCTGATGTTACTTTTATCTTGTCTCTCCCCCTGCATTCACACTCGTGTGACTGATTTGTGTGTGACATGGTTTCCAAGCTTTCAAGCAAAAAGCCGTTAAGAAACAAAATATTTATACTCTTCTAACTGGTGCTTCCTGCCTGGCTAGATCCAAAGTCACTGGTCTGCAAGAGCCTTCCACAGATCTATAATAAAATAATTAAATTAGTGAGCTGTGTTTAGATCAGAGATTCTTGGCTGCCAGCTCCTAAGAACTCGGGGAATTCAGAACCACAGAAGGATCATTTGGAGTCCATTTGGCAGAAACGTCAGAAACTTTGCTGCTCCTGGGAACATCCTTTTCCAATAACATTTATAGCTCTAGATGGAAGTGAAAAGCACCATATGTTAAGAGTTTCCTGCAAACCTTCCTGGTAAGAGAGGAAATAAATTCAACTTGTCACATCTGCTCGTGGGCCAGTCAAGTAGGATTTTATCACAGCTTTAAGTGGTTTACAAAACTGTCCTGTTATCAACTGAAGGGAGCTTTCCTTCTCAAGGTTTTTTTTCAATATGCATGTTTATATAATCTCAATCATTAAATGATTTATTTGTCAGTGGAATTCAGTAACATGTATTATTATTTATCTCTAAACAACAAAGATTACTCAGTTATTCAGCTAAGTAACAATTCAGCTGGGAGCCAATTTGCACTGTTCAGCTGAATAAAACTAAGCACTCCCATACTCCCCTTCATTTTTTGAGCCCAGCTCTGTATATTGTATCAAGTTTTCCATTACAAAGTACATTTAATTCTACAAAAGTCAAGCTTCTACCATATTCAGAAATCTTAGGTCCTAAGCACTGTAAATGCAATACAAAAAGCTGGCTTCAAATTCCCATGGTGTCAGGGATCCCAAAGAAAATATTATGAACCAATACATATTGTCTGCAGTAGCTCAAGATATTGTTACTCCCTTTACAGAAATCAGAAATTTGTTGTCTGAAGTACAGAGATAGCACAAAAGAAAGCAACAGTATTCCATGGCAGGAATTTTTGCAAAATTAGCAGCGCTATGAAATTAGGAATAGCCTAAGTCCACAAGCTAGACATACATTTTTTGGCATCTTGTCCTCTTCTCCTCAAAATCAGTGGGAATTTTGCCCCTGACTACACACAAAGAGAAGTATTGGGCCCAAACTACGCAGATATTTGCCAAAATAATCAAGTTACAGGAAATTGTTCCTCAAAAGGTAGACGTGTTTCAAAATTCCAGATGCCTACGTGGAGCTGATCTAATTGACACACACTGGGCCATATACAGTTCTCTGCCTCTGTGCAAAGTTCTCTTTCATGTTAATGGGAATCTGATGCTGCTTTAGGGGCAGTCAAGTACATTTCCCTTGGAACCCATTCATTCCACTCCAGCAGTGAAGAACGAGCACAAAAGAGAGTGGAAGTAACACGTCACATTACATCCAATATTCATGCAATTATTGAAGAAGACTGTATGTATTACATTTGCAAACTGTCCATAATAATTTAATTTCCTCTCCTCAATTTATAATATGTTAATTAGGCATGAAATTAAGTGCTTTTTAACATACAACTGATTATGCTATAATGTAGCCAACAAAGATTGATTACGGAATAATAAATCAACATTTGCATAAATATTTATATAATTTATTTTTTAAAATTCCACACTGCATAAACAGATAACATGGGAAAATGACAAGTACAGTGACAGAAATAATACTTTGCCTTTTGAAGATCTTTTTTTCTTGAGACTCATCAAGAATTTGCTATACGTTAGTGAAACAAACGATACTCCATACTTCAGAAGCACTAGAGTCCTTCTTCAAATGTTACCAGAACTTCATAATAACACAGCAAGTTATACTTAATATGCACCAAGAAACAGAAAACTTGCCAAAAAAGAAAGAAATTGCACTTTAATTGTAATATAATATCTATTAGCTTTACCCAATGTGGAATTTTCATAAAAAGCTAATGTTTTATTTGGGATCCACCCATGCTCTTGCTCATATCAACGTCAAAAACCTCTTCTTTCTGACCTTATACCTATAATTATGATATCAGACCCTCAAAAGAAGTCACTGCAATTATTTCAACCTAGTTTTCTCTGTGACAAAATGACAGTTGTACTTATTACATTAAGAGGAGTTAAGGGTGGATAATTAGTGTAAAACTTTCAAGCGTGAGCAGAAATGTAAAGGAACTTCATTAATGAAGGGTGCCAAAGAACTCGTTCAGCAGATTTCCCAGTGATTCTGGCCACACTTTGCCTGCCTGACAGCAAAACTCAGTTTTTATGGACTTGTCCATAAAAGTAACAGCTCAGACACCTTCTCCTTCCTCCACATAGTGCCTGCTCCAAAGCTGACTGAAATAAATGGGAAGACTCCCCAAGACCTCCTGAGCTTTGGACCAGCTTCCCATTTTGCATGATTGTCTCATAAAGCAAAGACCATTTACAGGCTACTCCAGGAGGGAAGAAAAGGGAAGGGAAACACCAATTCAAGTTCAACAGAGAAGAAAAGACAAACTGCGTGTAAATGGGTAAGCTCCTCCACCTTGGCTAACTTTGTTTATGCTTCTTGTTGGCCTACTCAGAAGTGTCAAAGGTATTTAAAAATAACAGGCTCATTCAAAAACTGCAGCCAAAACAACGGAGTAAGTTCTTTTGGCAATACTGTTATAACTCTCTGCTTACAAGCCAGGAGCGAGAAAAGGTTTGTGAGCAATCACATTGAAAACTCTTGTAGAAAGAAAACCGGATTTACTTCCCGAGTTAAGATGACTGATTAAAAATAAATTTTAGTGATACAGAGAGGAAAAGTTTAATGAGAAAACTATTATGAGAAAAGTAGTTGCTACCTTTTTTTTTCATATCTGCTTAAAAGTCACCAGCAAGCCAGCAGCGAGTGCCAAGGAGACAAATTCCACACAGGGAACACGGCTGAAGTAGAGCCCAGCTTTGGTTACTGCTGCAAGCTGCTGTGAGCCTCTTGAGAAACACTCAGCTCTATACAGAAACCAGTGGGAGTTTCAGTGACTCAGAGCATCAGATTTTTGGATATTAATGTGGATTTGTTTTAAAAGTCTGTTTTCTTGCCCAGAAATCCTGTGATGAATTTGATCTTCAGCAAGTTTTCAGGAAGCACTCATCATTAGTGGAAGGACACGGTATAATAGCAGGTTTTGCAAGAAGTTTTGAGATGATACTTCTGCTGGCTGCTGTAAGTGTGCAGCTGAGAAAGGAGGTGGGAGGCCTTGAATGGCTGAGAGCTCATGGGAGAGGGGGGCCTGAGAGCTGCCTGAGAGCTCCTCCTGGGCTCCTCCCAGAGGTTGCACAGAAAATGCAAGAGCAGGGAGTCTTCCAGCCAGTTTCTGCAGCAGAAGCATGTTTTATTTCCTCTGTTCTTCTCCTCCTCCTAATTCTCTTCCTCCTTTTTGTTTCCAAGGTGGCACCACGTATAAGGATTTGTTTTTAAGAAGTGATGCTCTCTGTGTGCCTATTCCATCACAAGTGGAGAAAACCAGACCATCCATGTTTGCTAAACCATACTCCACCTCACTTCCTCATATGCACAGAACTCTGCAAGCTGCTGTTCCTCAGGTACAAACTGGTGATGCTACTCAATATACTGAAGAGGAGGCTGAGGGGAGACCTCATCACTCTCTGCAACTGCCTGAAAGGAGGCTGTAGTGAGGTGGGTGCTGGTCTCTTCCCCCAGGTAACAACTGATAGGGTTAGAGGAAATAGCCTCAAGTAAGATCAGGGGAAGTTTAGATTGGAAATAGGGAAAAAGTTCTTTACTGGAGTGGTGAAGCACTGGAACCAGGCTGTGGTGGAGACTCCTTCCCTGCAGGTTCAAAAACACGTAGACTCTGGGACACGGTTTAATAGGCACTGTGGGGCTGGACTGATGGTTGGACTGGATTATTTTAGAGGTCTTTTCCAACCTCAATGATATGATGGTTCTATGAATTCTTAGAGCTTTTTTTGTGATCTCAAAAATGCTTAGAAGTATCAGTATTTCTTCTACACACAGAATAGCTGGGACACAAACACATGAAATGACTTAGAGTACATACCCAGACAGTGACAAAGCTGCACAGTGGTCACCCAGCTGGCAATCCACTGGGTGATACGATCTGAAGTAATGAGATCAATCACAGAATCATGGAATATACCCAAAAGGATCACTGAGTCCAACTCCTGCCCCTATACAGGACACTTCCAACACTCACACCACGTGATTGAGGGCAGTGTCCAGATGCTTCTGGAATGCTGCCAGAGTGGGTGCTGGGACTGCTTCCCTGGGGAGCTGTTGCAGTGCTCCACCACTGGAAGGAAGAACCTCTCCCTGATATCCAATCTAACCCTCCCCTGGCACATCTTCGGGCCATTCCCTCTGGTCCTGTCTTTCCTTCCACCCAAAGTTTGACTGTTCACCTCATTGTTCCTGGTTCAGTATAAAAGTCCTATATATCTTCCTTTTTTTTTTGCAGCTACTGGAAGCTGTTCTCGCCCCATGGCCTCCTCCACCTCACTGTTTGATCTAGAGATCCCTCAGCCAGGTGTAAGAAGGGCAGCACCACCCTCCATGCCTCGACTGCCAAGTTCCACACTTCTAGCACTTGTGCTCCTCAACATTGACTTTTTCCTACCATATTTCTTACATGCAGCACACTGTGAAAGTGATACAGGATATTACATGAGGTGTACTGAAATGCTTTATTATTAAATATTTTAAATTAATCATGTGTGATAGTTAATTATTCATTCAAACAAACCATGAAAAATAGTGACTGCAGCAATTTCCTCTCTCCAGTATCAGATTGCTACTAAATGTATGGCACAATAAAACACTCAAATTAAAACTTCCTGATGTGACACCAAATGACTAAATATCTGAACTACTGAAAAATTAGAAGTATAATCCTTGCACAACATATTTATTATATTCATGTCCTACTTAAAACTGCATCTTATTTGGAAGAAAAGAATATTCATGATCGCTGTTCTTCAGATGGAAAAGGTTGTTTCTTGATTTGCCTGAAACTTTAGAAGAGCAACATAAGCAAACCTTAAGAAAGGCAGAGTTGGTGGTGTACAGTGAAATTAAATAATTATATAGCAAAATGTAACATGTTGAAGCCAGTCTTTCCCACCTGAACAACTTAATTTTTATTATTTTTCATTATTTAGTGTCCTTCACCAAAGGTGAGTAAGAGTTCACTGCCCCAAAGTACATTAAAATTAAAATCTTATTTCATCCTCCTCGAGACAAGACCAGTGTTGGTGAAACTATTCCTTGCAATAAGCAACATGCAAGATAGGATTGATTTGCAAGGAAGAAACCTGGAAGAACAAAGGAAAAATAAAACACATAGGAAACAGAACTCTAAAAAAGATGAAGGGTAACTCACAAGGAAATGTTCAGATAAACTAAAATATGTTATATATTGTCTAATGTTATCTTACATCTATATACCCAGGCTTGGACTGAGTAGCCCCTCTCCTACCCCTCCCCACAACAACCAAAGCCATAAAAACATCAGAAAAATAAAGACAGCATAGAGGAAAAAAAGGATCCAAATCCTGATCTTATTTTTCTTTATGATTTTGTTGTAGTTTTGTCATAAGCTCTCTCCTGTATAAGTTTACCTCCCATATAATCCCCAAACCCTTCACAATATGTAAACATTAGACTTTTGACTGAACTTAATGATTTTATTTTGAACTGCCTTGGGTTCTGGCAGAGATATCATTATAGTATATATTCCTGAAGACTCAGTGTAACGATCAAAGCACTCTCAAAGTACAGTGATCAATGAAGAGCTGTTTGTCTGTCAATCCTCCAAGAGAAGCAGGAGTGCCCAGCTCAGCAGAACAGCAGGAGAGCACCCTGCTATCTGAGGGAATCGCAGCATGGGCATGGTCTCTCCAAGGTAATAATATTTTGTCAGTATTATTTCTTTTCTTGCCATAGAAAGAGATCCATCCTCTGTAAACCCATTTGTTAGATTGCTATTTACAGGTTTAACCTTTCATTAGCCTCTATCCACTTTCATTAAAGCCACTAATTTGACAAGTGAATGACTTCTTTTTCAGAAGTTTGTCCTTTCCTTTCCAAAGAGATTTTTTTCACCTCGCCTCTCAGCGTGGCCCAGGTGCTGGGTGTCATTACTGCCTTCTCTGCTGACAGAGAGAGGCTGGAAGAGGAGAGTCCCCAGGTAAAGGTTTGCAGGGGTGCAAGAAAATCACACACACAGACATATTTTAATACTGGTCATCTCGTTATCACACTCATCCAGCCTCCATTCTTCCTTCCTCCTTTCTCCCTCCAGTGAAAGCCCATGCTCACCCTTCTCGTCATGTTACTGAGATATTCCCAACAGCATCCTTGAATCTTTCCCCCCTGCACGTCCTTCTATACTTTCTCCTGCTTTGATATTCCTTTGCTTTCTTTTGTGTCATCTTCTTTCTAGTCAGGTCTCCTATTATTTGTTTCATCTTTTGTTGCTCTTCTCCCTCTATACAGTTGCTCGTTTTGTGTGCTGCTGAATTAACTTACTTTCTTTTCCTGAGTCTTGAAACTGTTCTTGGAAAATTCTTTCTCCTTTCCCTTTTATTTTTTTTAAGCTCTCATGATGCTTGCAGAAGTCATTTGCTAATTTTTATACTTATTATGTGTTCATCTGTTGCTGCCATTACAAGAGCCTTCTCCTTTAAGCCTCCAAATGAGTCAGGTTACAGCCTTTCACTGTTCTCTATCATTTTATGCCTCTCCAGTCTTTTTGCAGTAATAATCTGGAAATATATTCTGCACAATATTATTTGAAAGCTTCCCTCTCACCATCCCTTTCAGTTTTTAAGGGTTATTTTACTTTTTAACTGTCAAAGCTTGCGACACTGCATTTGAAAAATACTGTTCAGCACCTCTACCTGTGAAAGAATACTAAGTACAGAGCCTCGTAAAAACATTCCTGTTCCCTGACAAGTAAATAAAAGAACGTCAGCTGCTACAATATGGGTGAGAATTGGTCAATACATAAGGATTGTTTGGAAGTAGCCACCATAAGTGGGGTCAGAGAGGGCACGGAGTCCATTCCGTACAGCTGGGTTTGTTCCCACATAGAAGAATCAACAAGCTGCCAAGTGGTTGTTTCTTCTCAGGTCAAAATTATGCATGTGGGGAGCAACACATGAAGAAAAACTGGTAGAGTCCTGAGGTTATTATACAGATGAGGCCTAAGCAGTTGGGAAAAGGAATGAGCAATGATATAAGGAAAGAAATAGAAAACATAAATTAAGAATAACACTCAGAGTACCAAGCAATGAGAGGGGATGGGGAGAAAAAGAGAGAGGTGGGAATAAAGACATTTCAGCTCCAATCCACACAGTAAATCTACTCAGATTACTCAGAAAACATGAAATTATACTTAAACCTCTGTAAATCGTTGACAGTAAATCTACTTCTACCTCAATGATGTAGTTTGCTCTTTATAGGCATCAGCGTGCAGCAAGAGTTTGTCTATGATTCATAAAAGCATTGTGTACAACACATATGTATACAGGAACCTTATCCAAGCATTTCCAAAGAACAAATACTCAAATCTTGAACTACAGCAATGCTTTTTTTCCCTCTAATTACATATATGTCCTCTTGCAACTGGAAATGTTAAGTCTTAGACAAAGGAGCACAGAAAATCAAAAGCAAAGGCAGAAAAGGAGAGAACTGTCCCGCTTTCAAGCCTGGCTCTGAGCACCATTCTTTTCAAAAAAAAGACATTTTGACAAAAACTCTCAGGTTGCAGCAGACACCACAACTGGACAAGAAGCATCAGAGAAGTCCTGAAATGCAACTGGGGTAAGAGACAAGACAAAGAGAGAATTCATTGACACTTACTTAATAATTACTGCATGTAATTTTTTCTCAATTCTAAAGATACAAGTACTTTTAATCTTGACTATGTCGTTCTCCACATGGGAAAATTAAGTTTCCTACGCAGATAAGGCCTGGTTGACAAATGAGCACAGGCTGTTGAGAAACCAGACACTGACCATTCAAACATTACTGAATTTATGTGAAGAACATCAGGAAATTGCTTCACTTAATACCCCTAACCCCCTTTTTCTCAGTGCATTTTGTAGATCAGTATTTTAACTTGGACACTTGAGCTGCAGGCTGATTGGATTCAGTTTCCACAAACAACCCAATGAGTGTGGTGCTGTGCATTTCAGGAAAGACAACATTCCTGCCTTAAGCACACTAAAATTCAGATACTCCTATATATTATCAGTAAGAACAATCTCCAACTAAATTAGTAAAGGGACTTTATGGCTTACGCTGCCGTTGCTCCATTTTCTGCTGAGAATAAGGTTTTATTTTATTTTATTTTGGTTTGTTTTCTTTCGGTTTTAAGTGATCAATTAAGGGAAAGTTGTCTGGTGACAAGAATTCTTCTAATTACTAAGCTTTCACAGTATTAAATAGTTTAAGTTAAATCAACCAGTATTTTGCAAAATAGTGCCCTCCCTCCTCCTTCTACATAGACACTTTTTTCCTTCTAAAAGCCCTCTACTGAATTAGCTGTTAGGTGCTAATTGCAAATGATTAAGCACTCACTAGTCTTACACTTCTTGCTTTAATATTAATGAGATGTATTAGCATGGAACATGGCTTGTATTAATATTATAAATGGAAGCCTGCATGGATCACTGCCTACTGTTTTGCATTACAAGGAGCATGCAGCTAAAGAAAAAAGTCCAATTTAGACCAGAAAAGCCTAGTAACACCATATATTTCTGTTGGCAACAAAGAAGTAAAAGGACTGAAGAACATAAAGTTAAATGCTATCTATTTATATAAACAAGATATTATTTTTTCCATAATCATCAGCAGCAACCTTATGTAAAAAGATAAATTTCTCTCATCAGTCTCAAATAACTGGAATATATGAAGCTAAAGCTAAATTTAAATTACTCTATTAAGCAGAGCCATGCCACAGAGAAACACCTTTAATGCCTCGCTTCAAAGAGATAACTTGGACTTCTTTTTTCTGTGTATATCAGGTTTCAAGGATCGTACTCCATTCAAACATCTTACTTGTGCTTTCCTATTCTTAGGATGCCAAAGTGAACGTAGTGGGGGATTTTAAATATGTGTATATGTAATGATTTACCCTTCCTCCAGAGTAGCTTTCCCATTTCTTCAGCCACCACAGACACGTAAAGCATAGGTGTGTCAGCACCTACAACATAAGTAGCTTGCCTTGTATTTGCCACATAAAGTAAGTCCTCTGCTAAAACTGAATCCAATCTGTTGGAAATTAAAGACATTGATTTCATTCTTCTTTGCGTTGTGCAGCTATAAAGGGACATAATATATTTACATGATTGGCAAATGAAAGCTCTTCTCAAACAAACTGTGTCAGTTCTAAAGACAAATACCTTCTACAAAGTCTATGCATTTTCTGGGGAGCCTAAAGAACTTACTGCCAGATGGAAGTTTTAATGCTAGTTATTGGAGAAGTTCAGAATGCATGATGTGCACACTTCAAAATAAAGTATTCCAGAAGCACTTGGACACTGCCCTCAGTCACACGGTGTCAGTGTTGGGAGTGTCCTGTGCAGGGACTGGAATTGGACTTGATGATCGATTTGGGCCCCTCCCAGCTCCGCTAATTCTATGACCATTCTACCAAATGACAAGTTTCCCTCATCTGAAAAATACAATACTTTTTTTTAGATTTTCTCTTGAAGCTGGTTATGGGAAAAAGCTTGTGGAAGAAAGAGAAATTATTCATACAGTATTCTTATGAATAAGTTGGAAGAATCAATACAAATGTGACTTTAGAAAGAGAAAGCGTGAGAGCAGGAATACGAAAGCGGCGGCAGAACCCTGGGACAGTTTTGCCATTATAACAGTCATTATAATTGCAGGAGTGCATGGCAACCATCAAGGCAGAACTGATACCAAGCTCTAGATTATAATGCCCCAAATACACACGTTACTGCTGTTGGCATCAATTAAAAGGCATCCACAAAGAGCAGAAGAAGAACTGAGTCCAGAGAGCAATCTCAAAGAGAGTGAGCAGCTGGGCCACACCGCACCACGTAACCCAGGACAGGACAACTCACCAGCCAGCTCCCAGGGCACCTGGTGCTCCACCAGCCCCTGCTCATTTACAAATTATGCCCAGATCAAGCAGCATCAACACAGAAGCACCGTGGAGGCACAAAAAGCACGCACAGAAGCAGCAACCACAGGCACAACGTAGAGCCAAGAAGTGATGCAAGAGAAGGTCCCTCCCAAGCAAAGCACCACCACTTTGCTACTCCTCTAAACCTCTGTCTAGAGATGCTCTTTTGGCACTTCAAGCTCAACACTGATCCCTCAGTGGGGACCCTTCAGGAGTACGTCAAACACGCGAGCAGAGTCCTGGCAGCTTCCACCACCAGCACAGGGCTGGGCACAGGCCAGTAAGAGAGGACTGGTTTAATACAGGAGCTGGCAGCAGCTGCACAATATCATGACATACCACCAGCTTGTCGCCAGTTATTTGTTTTGGTTGGTTTATTTGAATCTTCAACATTCATTACTATTTCCTATTACTCATGCATTTTTGCTTTAAAACACAATATGTGGGAATGAGGAGTTTGGGATCTCGTAGCTGCTGATCTCAGCTACAGGTTGGGTGAACTGCTTTTGATTTGCACAGATGCTACAGCCAAAGGCACCTTTCCTTCTTCCTTTCCATATTTCCTTTTTCTACAATAAAAAAGTTTGAATTATTTTTTCAATCATTACTATTATAGGTTTCATAGGGCATTACAAAGACTGTGGCCCTGATTAGTCTAATGAGTGTTTTCTTTGTTTTACTATCTACAGTATGTGATTACAGAAAAGGAACAGCATTGTCATAGTGAAACATCACCATTTAATGATTTCTGCTGTCATCACCCAGAAGGACCTTTTGCACAGGAAGACTGCTTTCCCAGTATTTCTTATTCCTTACCCTCCATCTGACAGAGAGAGAGGAGCTGGCTGAATTAGCCATCGTCACAGAGTGACATCGTGGCAGATCCAAGAGTTAACCCAGTTCACTGGAATCTCATCAACTCATTCTTCCATCACACAAGCTGACATGCACTTGTTTGTCTAGGAGGGATGGAGACATCTCTTATACATGTATCAACCATCTAGATTTTTCTGAGACAGAGGTTGATGAAAATTATCCACCTCCCTAGGAAAAGATGAATAAAGGGTTGTTCAACTTTAGCTTCTTCATTAGTCCAGCTAAAATTATAGATATAGGTATCCAAAGGAGGAACCAGGGGAACAACAGTCATCACGTTATTAAAAAAATTATTAGATTACATCAATTCCAACACAAAACTGGTATCAAGTTAAGGTTGTCTTCCAAACCTTGAATTCCAGTTCTTAAACTACTGAATTTACAACCTTAAAAATCCCTGAGATTTTTAATGTATAGCTTTGTTTTGACTGCATATACATAGAACTGTCACAGAAATTCAGCGTTTGCCCATATTTATCACACACTGTCACAGAAGTTTCTCAGCCTTCTGTTCTTAGAATTCGAAATAAAACTACTGCTAAGAATATCATTTTCTACTGAAACTGTTTCCTACAGGAATACTAAGACTTATCAATCCTTAGAGTAAACACTGCCATTTCTGCCCTTGAATCAATGAAACTGAGTAGTCATTTCAAGGCAACTCCATATCTGATTATTATTCCGCTTGGCTTTAATTTCTAATGCGGGACAGGAAAACACAACAGCAGGCTTCCATCTCCAGTGAGTGCTGTCCTCTGGGAATTAGGTACTTCTCACTAGCAGTGGCTAAATCCTTTTTGCAGCTGCAAAACAACCATTTATTCCTCAGTGCCTTGTATAAAAAAGTGATGAGCAGACAACCCAAGTGCCGTCTTCTTGGGTGCCATGGCCCACTCATACAAGATTCTGCCACAGCTCTTTCATTTATGTTCTCTGCTGCATCGAAGTTATTTGGGATAATTGACTGTGGAATTCTCTTAACATGAACTATGGGGGTGATAGTTTTAGATTAGCAAATGTTCCTGTTGCACACTGGTGACTGCTCATACATTTATTTATTCTTCAGATATGTTACTGGGGCTTTTGCTCTGAAAGAGAAGGCAAAACACAGGAAAAGTAATAAACAGCAAAAACAAGAATTCTTGTGGTAGTAAGAGAATCAGTGGAAGAAGTAGATTGGTATTTGGCTACACATAGTACTGAGTTCAAGGATTGTGCTGTTATTCTGCATCAAATTTCAGTTTCTGCTGCATTTTCACGGGAGAGTTCCACTCATTTCCATTTGGAAAGAAAAGGTAAATTAGCTACTAGATGGTAGAGGAGTTGGTATGGTGCATGACTCCATGGAGTAGGATCACTATGAATACGTCCCCATGGTGCAAGGTACTTGCCTGAATGCAGGACATAGTATGGCAAACCCCCCTGCTGCCAGGCTCCTAATCCATGGAATGTCAGTCTCAGCAAACACAGGCTTCAATTACACTGGTTTCTTCTTATACACTGATGAATTGATCAAGAATCAGGATATCATTCTTGTTACCATAGTTCACTTTCAACAGTTAGAGAGGGTTTTATCATTTCCTTTGCAATTGTTTATTAATGCTGAAATGCACCTCCTCCCTCAATACATTTCATTTCTTTTTCAGGGTAGAGAAAAAGATAGAAAGGTCTAAAATCCTCCTTTCACAGTACCAGTTACCTCACTCAATGGTTGTTTTTTTCGAGCATGTCATAGTAATCTCAGAAAACATTCATTCAATGCTGTAAACTGTACAGCTCAACAAATTTCCCATATAAATTCCAATTCTTCTCTTTTCGTTGTACAAACTTCCCTACCCAGAGTGAGAGAATGTCCTGAGTTTGAAGGGACTCCAAAAGGAAGACCAGGTCAAACTCCTGTCCCTCCACAGGACACCTCCAACAATCACACTGTGTGTCTGAGGGTGTTCTCCAAATGCTGGAATATTTTCAGGCTTAGCACCGTGACAACTTCCCTGTTGGAGTGCTCCACAGCTCTCTGAATGAACATTTTCCTAACATCCAACCTAAATTTCCTCTGGCACATCTGCCTGTCATTCCCTTGGGTCCCATCACTGGTCACCAGAGACTGCAACTGCAGTGGAATCTGCATCTTCTTTGCTGCCTTAGCCCTGCTGACTTCTCCAAACAGATGGAGAAGTGGAAACAGAGCCTCTGATGTTTCGTTTGTACAATACAGAGTGACTTGATCTTACAAGGATCTGAACCACCAAGCCCCAGCTCAGGAAGATATTTTAACTCTTGTTTAACTCCTATTCAATAAATCACCTAACTGAGGTCCACTGAATCACTTTGGTGCCTGAAGTTAAATACAATAAAGCATTTAAACACGCACTGGGACAAAATGCTGCACTTTTGAAGCACTTTTTGAATAAGTCTTAACTGAATGTCACACTTCAGAGTTGTGGAATGAGCCTTGCCCACTTAAGTTCCTTTTGTCTTGAGTCCTTAACACCACCACACTTTTTGGCCACCTCTCATTGCTCCACACCAAGCCTGCAAGCACTGCAGCTTCAAAGAAACAAAGTGCTAAAAATGAGGCAGGTTGATCATATGACATCAAAAAAAACATGCAAGAATTTGTATACAGAGGTGGGGAAAAAAAGCAGGGGTTGGAGAAAGCATGTGCTTACAATCCCTGGACAAGAACTGTTCTCTCAAAGACAATGCACTGTACATATGTTATTTATATGCCACCATTTTAATGGCTCTTCAATGAAAAACATCTTGTTACCATAGCAACTGCCACACTGCACGCTATCTCAGACTACTACATCATCACACTAGACACACACAGCGTTTCACACCCATAACTCATGGGCACGTCTGGTATTTTATGAAAGAATAACATATACGTATTTTCCCTACCTTAACCCATTATTCTGCATACACACTATTCATGGGAATTCTAAATGTATAAAAGGAAAATTGTGTTCTTGTTATTTTTCCTTATTGTTCTGGCAGATAGCAACAAGTGCTCATAACTGCAACTCACAACAGCACAGAAAACTTTAATTTCAATTATTATTTTACCTCACCAAGCACCCACAGGCAATTTGGAAGAAAAATTTGCTGAATTTTTCATCTCAATTTAGAAGTGCCTACTTAATCATTTTTGGCATTTCTGTAACACTGATTTTTCAGGAAGTTATGCTTGTTTGTAACAACAATTCCTTGCAAAGACTCTCGCTGTGAGGTGCAGGCAGAGGTCTTTCTCCATCCTTCACTCCATTTATTTAACATGATAGTTCCAGTATATAAGTAAATGATAAATGAATTTATATACTTGTGCATCTTACCTAAGCCACTGAACAAGTAGTGCCTGTTGCCCCGATTACTTCCATATTTCTATCCAAAGCTGTATTCCTTTGTCAGCCATAACTACCTTAAAGATTTAAAACTATACAAAACTGAATTTTCCCTTTGGGAACGGGCACGATAAAAAATGCTTTGCCACGAGCCTGAGGAAACGCTGTGAGTCTGTACATAGTCTCCACAGGTAGAAATTCAGAATAAACTATGCAAGAGTGTCAGCACACGACATACAACAACAGCTCTGAAACCTGTGAACTAAAATCTGTTCTGTGGTATAGCTGAAGAAAACACAGGTAAACAGTCTGCTGTTTCTAATTTGATCACTATAACATCTTCAGACATTGCATTCATTTTAAACAGTCAAGTTTATTCATTTTGAATGCATTAACACATAATAACTTTCTCTTTAAAATAAATCAAAGAATTAACCCTGCATCCTACCTGTAGCAAATAAAACATCAATATTGTTGGCTACATTTACAATACCATTAGTAGAAACATCAAGTTGTTAAACTTCTATCATTACAATTTTTTTAAATATAGTAGCAGATACCTCAGTGGGACATTGCTTAAGGATTCCTTGAGACAGGAAGGAGCAGGAACCTTTATTGCCAGAGTTGAGGCTCTGCTGTGCAACACATGGGTGATAAAGGGATGTGACCATTTTTCACTGCAAAAAATCTCTCTCGTAAGACAACAAGGATGTTGGAATTCAAGCCAGCTTCTTGCCAGCCTCAACATTAAAAGCCCCAGAAGACTCCTAATTTGAGGGCAGATGAAAGTAAGGCAAGTTTACTACATAGTCCAGGAAATGGCATTTATACAGAGGACTGAGTTCCACTACTGAAGGACCATTTCTCCATAACACAGGCTCAGCAAGACACAAATAGTTTCAATCGTGCAACTTCCAATCACACCAGTAACCAGCATTTTTCACCAAGCTATAGAAAACATATCTAATATGTTAAAAACCTGACTCATCTGGAGAGCAGTTTTTCTTTGAATATTCAGGAATATCTTGCATTGTCACTGATAGGGGCAGAACTTGCTCAACTTAAAACTTTTTAATTGACTTGAGAGTCTGGAAGCCCCGAGGCCACGCACGCACATTGCACAACAGACTCTCTCTGCTTCCCACTAAGAATCATGAGCAGCTTTGCAGTATTTTCCTCTTACTCATCAAATTGGAACTGAAAAAACAATGAATTTCTCACACTGTACGGAAATGAGCTCAGCCCCAAGACAGATACTGGGCGCTTTAAACCCTCACCAGAAGTTATTTCAGACCTGACAAAACATACTTGTTTATAATATTAAGCATAGACTCCAACAGCAGGAGTCAGCCTATCTGCACATTCTAGGCCAGTGCTATGCAAAAAAGGTGGGGTTTTCTCTGTCCAGACTAGAAGGAACCTCTTGCCAAACGTATCAGAAAGTCACATTGTGGTCTGTTATTCAATCAAAAGATAGAGACCATGAAAGAAGAGCTTAATATAACAAAGTTAACATGCCCATATAACCTCTTTCTATTACCAATTTTAAGACTCAGAAGAAAACCATATAAAGTTTTACATGTAACTGCAAATTTTGCCAATTTTGGCAAAGGATAATATGAAATAACATTAAGGATTATAAAGGGGTTCAAATCTTCCTTTTGGCATAGAAGTCGAGGATTAAGAACAAAATCTTTAACATTTAAAAATAAGTGGATAATACATTAGAATTTTAAGTTTGAGTTTTATAGTCCCCTGACCTGCCCAAGTCTGGCTGAGGAATTCTAGCTTTTCTTCAATGTCATTATTTCTGATGTGACATTGTGCTTCTCAGAATATTAAATATCCTTACACTTTGGTCCCCTTCGAAGTGTTTTTCACTAACCTCCTATTTTCCACTCCACTGAGCTACTGAGTCAACTTTAAAAAGGTTATTGTATATCAAATTGCACAACCACCAATGATGTGGTTTTTGTTGCTTAATATCTTTAAATTCTACGCTTTAGACCACAAAACCAAGCCCTTTCTGCTTGCTCAGAAATCATTATCTGCACTGGCATTGATACCAGCAACAAGGGACCAGACTCTGCAACAGCAGAACACAGAACTTGTGGCAGAGATGTGGCACAACCAGACACCACTTCGGATTTGGGTTCTTTATATTTTCAAATTGTTCTGTGTTGTGTGGGAGCAATATGGTTTAAAACATAATAAGAAAAGAAAAGTAAGAGACCGCTATTTCCTGCAGTTTGGTCTATTCAGTACACAGAGTTCTTTCTACCTATAGCTCACCAGTGCCATATGGGAGAAATTAAGGGAGTGTGGGAAAGAATGGTAAAGGGAAACATACATTGGTTATGTTGGAAGGCTCTTAATAGCTGCTAGCAAAATATATGGGGGAAAAAAAAAGTTAACCAGTACCAAACCTTCATATGTTCTAAAGACAACTTGTAATAGAAGGTTTACAGCATTGGAGAGAACTAGGCACTCCTTTAGGCATCCAAGATTCATATGGCCAAGACCAAAGTGTGAATTCTGTTACCCATCGACAGTCACCATGTTTCTGAAGTGTTTTCCATAGCTCATTGCATCAAAGAAGGAAAGCATAGCTATGTTTTGAAAATTTGCTGAAACAGCACTTATTAAATTACGCACTCAAGACTTATTTGTATTTGAACTCTGTCATTTGCTAAATTTTAATCCTACCTTTCCAGGCATCACTCATTATCACCTGAAATTCAGGAGCACAAGCGAGGAAGTCTGCCTGAACACATGGTTACAAGAGTGATTTTCCTAGCGAAGACAGACATGTGAAAGCTTTCAGAACTTCTTTTCCAACTCTTGTGAGTTTTTAATGATTTGGATAGCGTGGGTAGTGGAAACAGATGCTATCGTCTCTACATTTTTGGCAGAGGATGAAGCAGCAAAGGCTAACATATTCACGCTGTTTGCAAACTGATGTATACCACAGATCATCGTTCCAAAATACATTTGAGCAGGACAGAAAATTTCCAGCTCTTGATGATATAGAATTATACCATTAATGTCTAAAAATATCAAGAAAATAACCCCCCACCCCCACAATGCATAATCTTCCCTGTTCCTAACAGGATAAGGGGTATATATCTGGGTAGCTGTTTAGATTCTTCCCCCTCCTGCAGAAGAAAAGCAGGCTTGCCAAGTGCTTCAGGACCCTCAGATGGCAGATACTTGGTATGAATGAATTCCATTATTTACTGCTACCATGCAGCATTCACTACATCCATAAGGCTTCCTGCAGTCTGAAGACTATATTAAGACCTAGTGCAAGCAGATGTAACTCCACTGACATCAGCAGAGTAGAAGTTTCTTACATCAGGCCTCAACATGGTCTAAACACTTGCCTATGGTTTATCCACTATCTGTTCTTACAGGGAACACTTTGTGATTTAATAATAGCAGTCTAGAACTGACCCAGAACTCAAGATACACAAGACAAGTAATGCAAAGCAAACGTCTTTCCTTCACCCAAAGCTTCACTGTGTACTAAAGCATCTTGCTTTGGAGCCTTAAAGATTGAATCTTCAAAGATCACAAAGCAATAAAAGAGTTTAGTATTAAGGAGAGATGAAAGGGCTTTAAGCATTCTAACTTTCCGTATATCACGTCACTGCATTTCTCTCTGGTCTTTGCATTATCCTCTTTTAAGTAGTTGCAGGCTGAGATGCATCACGTAGCATATTTAATAAACCTCATCCAAAAACCTGAAGATATATCAGCTTCTCTTTTCCAAGAGATTAAACTGCATTTAAATTGGTGAATGAAGAAGACAACAATTCCAGAATACACACAACATGCTCTTAGCTAGTTCTGGAGCTTGTTTTGCACAGGCAGATCACTGTGTGAGTGTGTGTCCTCCTTACAATCAGAGACACTGTGGGGGTAAATATGCCCCAAAAAGGGTTCTGCTATCAGCCTGAGATTTGCAAAGAATTCCCTTAGTGCCGAGGCTCAGGAAAGGCACCAATTCACATCAAGAATGATATTCAAGTTGATATCACTGACAGCATCATCAGTGATTAGAAGTAAATGATAACAACGTGGTCTTGAACTGCATGAAAAGCACAAGGAAAGAAAGAAGAATCAATATTTTTCCCACTGTGGGAAACAGAAGGCCACTAAAAAGGAAATGGTGCTTATTTTAGCTATGTCCAGTAAGAGATAATTAAAACTAAGACATTTGCTATCATCTCTTTTAGAGAATGGTGAAAATCTTGCAGTATGTTTTGCATTTCAGCTTTAAAAAGTGATAATTTGATTTTTCTGATTTCTTCATTTTTAACAAAGTAATGACATAAGCTTTAAACAGGATCTCTTGAGAGACAGCACGTTATGTTTTTTGGAAAAGAACTGCAGGCAGTTTAAAACCAGACTTGCCTCATATCAGACTAATACTTAAAACAGGTGGTGTTGGAAAAAAAAATTCGAGTGGGCAAAAATCAAATCTCAGTTGTATGGTTTTTTGTTTTAAAACTACTAGAAATCTCCCTTGTCTCCTTTAAACTCTAATGCTATTTCCATACACACTTTAGCATAAGAATTCTTAGGCTCATCTATCATGGACCTACAATCCTACTCAGTTACAGCAAGAATTCTAAGATTCAGCTCTAATGAATTCTATCAATAATTAAAGAAACTGTTTTGAGTATACTTTAAATAAAAACATAAACCTGTTCTAGTTTAAAAAAACTACAGTTAATCACAGGATGGTTTGGGTTGGAATGGACCTTAATGATCATCCAGTTCCAATCCCCCTGCCACAGGCAGAGACAACTTCCACAGAAGACAATTATGTGTTGTAGTGAGATGTCCAATTAAAACAGCCCACCTTTCAGAACAAGCATTAAAGCAATATACAGAATATCCATGTTTTCCTTAGAATGAGTAACAGTGGTGGATCAGGCTGGGATTGTGTTGAGGTCCTTGAGCACCTTGCAAGTCCTGATTACAGCTCTTGTTTTGACAAGTAGTTACTACAGCTGATGTTGGGGTGGTTTTGCTCTTTAGAGAAAGCTGTTTTGGTAAGAGAACTGCCTAGAGAAGGTACAGCTGTGGTGGAGAAGATGGGGAATATAAGGTAATCACTTCTTCTTAGGATACTCCGTACCACATCCGGTGCTTCTTATTCCATCTGCACACTTGAGGCAATAAACTTTAACAGTAAACCTTCCACATTTTCTATTCAAGGACTGTCAAGACAGATGGCAGTAAATGCCACCTTTATTGAATTATGATCCTTAGTACTTTACCAGGAACAAGAAAGTATTAATCAAAGTACAAAGGTTTGAGAAAGGTAGAGCCATGAGCGCTTTGGGAAGAAAACAGCCTGGCAGGCACGCTCTCGATTTTGACAAGAATTAGAATAAAGAAACATTACAGGAGTTGGAAAACTTGCCAGATACCAAGCAGGGCTGGATGAGGCACCTTTCATTCTCCCTATCAATCTCCAGAGCGTTCTGTCTATTGTTCTGTGCCACGTCTGTGCGCCCAAGACAGCTGTTTACCTGGATAAAATCATAGTTTTTTAGATTTTAATTTCTTTTGTTCTCATTTTAGTTAGTTCACCAAACCTTTTCAATCACATATGGCTCTCCTTAGGTCCTTTATTGGTTTGGGGGTTTTTTTGTGGCTTGTTTGGGTTTGGGTTTTGTTTTTTCTTTTTAAACCTTTTAGCCTCTTCTTGTGGTCTCACTGGCTTTTTGCCATTACAACTTCATGCTTCTGCAACTTGTTTTGGCCAAAAGACAAAACCAACACCAGTCTCTCCCAGAGCAGCCACCTTTTTTTTTTTCAACTGCAGGTTGGAGATAGGGCACTGCAGTAACTACACTTAGTGTGGATCCAGAAAGACTCTGCAATTTCTCCCCTGGCTGAGGAGCTGGGAGCCAGCAGGTAACCTGGTAAATCTAAAGCATGTATTAGAGTTTGAATCCCTTGGTACACTACAGCTTTGGAAAGCCAAAGAACTTGCTTCTAACAATTATCTCTCTTTATTTTCATTATCCTGTAATGTAACAGGAGTTCTGAAACAAACATATGGTGGAGTACACTCACACCCAGCCTAGGTCTAGCCATGATGACCAGGAACATGCCAATCAGAACGGTCAGTCAGAATGGTTTGGGTTGGAATGGACCTTAAAGATTATCCAGTTCCACCACCCTGCCATGGGCAGGGACACCTCCCACTGGATCAGGTTGTGCATAGCCCCATCCAACCTGGTCCTGAAACATCCTTGGGGCATTACAGCCGTTTTAGCCCCCTCATCACTCCCCATAAAGACAAACATCATGTACAGTCCCAGCTACCCCACAGCACCTCAGCTCTTAGAGCCACAGAAGCAAAATGAAAGACCTGGCTATAAATAGGTGGGAGGACATGAATACACATTAGAAGAAATGCCTCTAGATGACCTTTTTTCATATTAACTTTCTTTTATGAGTGTGGTTTAAATACTAACCAGCAGGTAATTTGTTCATGCACTGGTATACTGAATTCCTTGAATTGAAGAAATCATTCAGACCAGACCTTGAGGAAGAAACCCAGACTTAAAAATTCTGTTTGGTTCCAGTTGGAGCCAAAAAGCTGTACACATCTACTGCAGATGAAAGCATTTTCTCTGGTGAAATCCCACTAGGTGTTTTTCCAATAGCAATGCTCATTTAACAAGTGCACTCTGCCATGCAGAGGGGACCTGTTAGGAGCAACAGTGCATTGGAACATAAGCCTTGCATAATTAATATTTATTGCTTACAAAAACTCATTTTATTTACATCTTCATAGCCAGCCCCATGCTCTACCAACCAGTGTGGTAGGAAAGTAGTAAAAGTTTCCACTAGCTGTATGTAGCTTCTACTATAGAAAAAAAATCACTAAACACCTAAATACACACGTTTATAATGATTTTTAGAAGTAAATAGAACAAAACATCAAACAATTTATACTTGTCGTGAAAAAAAATCAGTAAGTGAACCCAGATGATGAATAGACAAAAATGTCCATGTGAGGCAAACGCAGTCTGAATGAGCAGCTCCCAGAGCTGACTTCCCCACACATGCCCCCAGTAAACTTGATACGAGCTGGCTTACCCACTAATGAAAGGGAACTGAGTTACCCTGAAATACAGGCAGGCAAAATTCCATGTAGCTTATGCACTGAGGTCAGAGCAGCTGGCAGACTGCTAATTACTCACAAAGTTACCCCACAGTAACTCAGCAACGTGTTTGCATTCTGGACTCTGAAGCAGAAGCAGCTTGAGGCACCACAAAGCCTCGCCACTTACTAACAACAGGCAGCAGCTCCTAACACAGGGTGCTTATTTACAATTAAGGCTAGTTGATTTTACAGGAATCTGGTACAAGGCCTGAAGAAATCTTCATTTTATAGGATCCACAATTTTGATCCTACTTAATTTGACATCTAGATAAAGTCTTCTTTGTTTTGTTTCCTGCTAAAGTATTACACTAAATATTATTCTTCTCTTTTCCCATGCAACAGTCCGTGCTGTTTTTCATAAAGAAAAATATTGATTTATCTACTGTTCATTATTTGCTTTACTGGTACCTTCCTCCTCCTTCCCCTAATAGCATTTTTTGTGACATTCATCTGGTGTGTTAGCATTTAAAGAAACTGTGCCTCTACTCTGCAAAGCACTTAACTACTTAAATTTGGTTCTGCTGCAATCAGTGAAGTTAAGTACTTATGTAAATGCTTTGCTGAACTGAGGCATAAGTAAATATAATGAATTCTAAGCCCCTAAATTTCCATTTTGCCTCCAAAAGCACAATAGTTCTCTAAAAGGCCAAAATAAATCTTAGGTACATGCTACACCAGTGGCTGAAAAGTATTTTTACCTTCCTTCATATATATGTAAATAAAAGTATGTAAATATATAAATACACACAAAAAGATATAGCTATTTAAGAACTAACATTGACACAAACCAAAACATCCAGTGTTTGTTCTCTCACTTGCTCATCTATTTTAATACAATTTCTCAAGGATATAGAAAAAAACTCTAAAAATTAACACAGATCTATACTATAAAAAAAACATTCTATTTATTAATACTTCTTGTACCTTTTAAGTAGGATATTTTAAGGACTGTAGATAAAATTCAGGCTATAGAGCAATGTTGGCTATCGAACCTGGTAGAACTATCTTTCTGTGTCAGATGGTAAGCTCTACCAGGTTACTGCCAGTTTTAAACTGTGAAGAATTTCTGTCATCTACCTATATTTCTACTGTTACTTCTGGATGACTTTTGCAAGATCTATACTAAATAGAAAAGAAATTAAAATCTGCATTATTTTCAAGGCATGTTTCTGCAGGTTTTAAGATAAATATTGCTTTTAGAAATTAGAAAACACCGTTCAATTAGTAAGATTTGCAAAGCTGTGATATAACGTAGTGTAAACCTGTTCCATAATCTAGCACAGAATCATAGAAGGGTTTGGGTTCAAAAGGACATTAAAGCCCATCCAGTCCCACCCCCTGCCACGGGCAGGGACACCTCCCACTGGATCAGGGGGCTCAAAACCACATCCAACCCAGCCTTGAACACCTCCAGGGATGGGGCAGCCAACACTGCTCTGGGCAACCTGGGCCAGGGCCTCCCCACCCTCACAGGGAAACATTTCTTCCCAAGATCTCATCTCAATCTCCCCTCCTACAGCTTAAAACCCTTCCCCCTTGTCCTATCCCTGCACTCCCTGACCAAGAGCCCCTCCCCTATATTCTCAGCCTTTTTTTTTTCTAGAACATTTATATCTGTTGGAGGACAACGGCTCAAGCAGCAGAAACTAAGCAGTTATTCCAATAAAAACTTCTCTAGTTATTTGTCATCTGCACTTATTTGCATTCAAAACCAGAAGCATGGGAGACAAGGATCTAGTGCACGGATAGCTGATGAGATAACTTACTCAGATGGTAAGGGATGCTGCAACAAGAAATCTGGGGGAAAAAATATCTAACAATAAAACAAACAAAATAGTCTGAAATGTCTATTTTTCTCTTTCTTCTCCTATTTCACTCCCAGGTTGTTTATTACTAAATACAGAGCACAAGAAAACTGATGTACAGTAATGTAAATTCAACTTTAATGATGCACTGAAAAATGTCTTATTGTTGCCACAGTCAGTGTCTTCCTGGATATAAGTGAATTTATAGGATTCTGAAATAAAGCCCTAAATCCATTACAGTTTCCCTACAGAAAAGTAAAGGCTGATTGCTAAGGACAACTGTAACAGTATTTTGGTGAACTACAGACCCCACTTGTCATTAGTGGTCAGAAACTAAATTAGATCTCCCGATATATTTTTCTGTATGTATTCTAAACAATCTTCTTGCTATTTGACCCACGTAATTTCAGAAAATAGGCTGAACACTGGCAAGTTTGACAAAGCTGCAGTAAACCAGACTGCTCTACCACTCTGTTTCTGATATATTCCTAGATTAAAATAGCTGGTAATTTACATCCAAAGATGTAAAATAAACAACTTGTGAGGCATTCAAGTTGGAAGCCCAACTCCTTCTGCAAAACTATGAATAACTTATTCACTAGCATCAACAGTAATTTCGTCTCGATTGCAGTCTTTACATTGTAGGCACTGAAGGGATATTAAATACAACAGTATTAACTTCTGCCTTTGTTATCAAGCAATACCTCTCACTCTTTGAAATTGAAAACAATAGCACAAAAATAAAAATAAAGAAAGAACAACACGACCAAAATTAACTCTGCAAATCCAGAGGATATGGGTAAGTGTTTGCGAGTCTATTGAAATGCTTAAATGAAAAACACTGTAAGCCTTAAAAATACAGCTAGATTGTAGCCCTACTTACACAGGAAGAATGACATTTCTGAAGTAAAATATTAGACCATGCTGAGGGAAATGCGTTCCACACTTGTTCCAGGTTGGACATCCATGAAGCCTGTTTATTCTTTACCTTACTTTTGAGAACTCAAATTAAAAGGGAAGGGGGAATATTTTACTATCAGCCACTTGGTTTCATTTAGTACTAATGCATATATGCTTTGGTGCTTACAAAGCAGATACAAAGAACACTGGGTGTTATTCGATTGATAACCAACTCATATCCCCAGTAGGTGGCTCATAAATACTTAAATATATGTAGATTAGCTGGGAGAAGATAGTCTTCATGTGTGGTTTTAGGTCATACTAATGTGATTTTCTCTTTCAAACAGAACCAAATAGATGTGTCAGAAGGGGTAAAATTCTTAATGGAAGAGAACACAAATAGTTTCTAACCTGCTGGTAAGGTTAGAAATGTCACGGGTTGTTGTCATTACCATGGAACAGAGAGTGCTTCATCATTTCAAACGCATTTTCATATCCACAGGTAGTCAGATAAGTGACCATTACCACATGTAGCAAAAGGACAAACAGATGGGACACAGCTCATTCATTTTTGCCTCTCCTGCACACTTCTATTGTTTTTTAAGTTTGCAGTCAGAATTACCCGAGTTGGAAGGGACCCAAAAGCTTTGGCCAGTCCAACTTCTATCCCTACACAGGACACCCCACACTGACTGTATGATGAGAATGGTTCACTTTCCTTCAATGAGAAGACACTTACGGGCAACAAAATGTATCATGCCTTTTGGAAAGCTGCTTTCTCCACCTATTCTGGATACAGTTTGTTTAAAGGTAGAGAAAGCTTTCCAAAAGGCATGATGTTTCTTGTTGCACAGACTGTATTCATTGTGATCTTTGAGGCAGTTTCTGCAGACACCATTCTGTCAGAGATTCAAAAGGAAGACTTTGGGGAAAAAAAAATCTTTGGTGATGTTTCTCCATGCTATTATTCTTAAGCAAGACAGAAAAAATAGAATGACGTTAAAATTTAATAAGTGAAACGGTGACATAATCAGCAAATTTATAACACTGAGGGATCATATCAAAGTATCAATCATGAGTCATGATATGAGCAAGACAACTGACCTGATGCATCATTCAAAGTATTTTAAAGGAATTCTTTTTTTAATAGCTGTGATTTACTGAACATGATAATGTTCAGTAAATCACAGCTGGCTATTAAAAAATAATTCCAAGCAAATCAACATTTTCAGTCATTAAATGAAATTTTAGTCAGTTTTTGCACAAAGTTTATGCCTTATATATACAGACATACATACAGCTTAAACAGGTAAAGCCCAGTGACCTTTGTAGTGTCCAGCATGAGACTGCAAACAATCCATCTCTTTGCACATCTGTTAACAAAATTACAGAGCAGGGAAGTCAGTGGTGTGCACAGTTCACACCTATGGTTGTTGCTGCCTAAGGACAGACAAAAGCATCTCTAACTAGACAACTGGGTTCCTTTAGGTACTAGCAGCATGTCTTCATTTAGTTTGATTTCAGTAAGTGAGCTTTCAACAGAGACTGCAGTGCAAGGCTGTAATTACGTCTCAGGAGTGGAAAGACATTGAAGCTTAGATTCTGCAAAGACTTAGACATGTGCTTAGCTTTCTGTGCTGTAAGAAAACACATTCCTCTCCATGAAAAACCTGCTCCCAGTGTACATAAATACATGTGTAAGTCCTTGCTGAACTGGGGGGCAGGCTGGAATTTTATTTCAGTCATTTAACTGTGCAAACGCACCAATTTTGATAAAATTTTATTAGTCCAGTAAAAAGTGACAAATTGTTGTCACCCCTGGCTGAGACTAATGCTATGAACCCCTCCCTGTTCTTGATCCAGCAATAATTCTAGCCCAGAAGACAGTTTTCATGCCACTCAAAAGACAGATCAATAAGAGTAATATACACATTGGCACAGATGGCCTGAGCAAGGCCTAGTGCCCTGTATTTATTGGCACCAAGGTTTGATATGATCAGCTCTTACCAGGAACACACACACACTGGAGCTGCCGTGGGCAGTGATGGACACGGAATAACCAATCTCTTAGACCTGCACCAGGTGACAGAAGGAGCAGAGAAGCTGCTTGCAGAAAGGGTCACACAATTTTAAGTCATACAGGACTCATTATTCCTACCCCGATTTGGCGGATGAGAATGTTCCACTAATGGGGAAAACAGTCCATCTTTCAGGCAAAACAGCAGATTTTTAGGATCAGATTTTATCAGGGAAGCAAACTGGCAAGAGTTCTATTTTTTTTTTCTGTGCCAGAGCCCTGCTGCTGCTGTGACAGGAGCACAATCAGTGACATTTGCAAGCCTAAAGTAATGAGGACATCAGCCCCTTCCTGCACCCATCAGGGGCTACTGCAAACCCACTTTTTCAGATTTCTCCCTTGACCCCAAATGGGATTTTAATCTCAAATCACCTATTCTTCTTCCTTTTCCTCTAGATGAAAAATGGAGTAGCAAGTATTTGGGAGTTTCCTACGCATGGAAAACAAGGGGAGAATTTGGGGCATCGAAACATTTATTGAGACAAGCAAGAACTGCAGTATGGTGCTTATGACCCTATAGCTTATCACACTTCCACAGCCTCACAGAAGTGCTCACATTTCAAATAAAATCAGATCATGCTGCCAATCACTTTGATTCTCATTGCTGACCTTCTGCCTAGGCCTTTCCTTTCACACACACTGCGCATCTACATGAGGACAGCACCCAAGCCCCAGCCCTCCCATGAAGGCAAGTTACTCCATCCTTCCATGAGGAAAAGAAGTTTCATCCCGAGGCTTTAGGATCTTTCTTGTTATGTCTGAAAAGGAGCCCAGAGGCCTGGATTCCTCTACGGCAATACTATGGAAGAAATGGAAAGAAATTCTGGGAAAACTTTCTCCTAAGGAAACTTGAAGAGTTTCCTCAACTCAGCAGCTGACTTCTGCCTTCAGGCATCGATGCTTCTCAACACGTATTGCCCAGGTGTTACACTGGAAAATGTTTCCTGAGTGAGCCTTCCATTGAAAGGGCTCAAATATAACAGCATAGCCACGTATAAAAGAATATGCTACTAATCAAAGATTTCACTGAAGGTGAATGTACAAGCAGTCTGCTGTATACAAGTTCTTTTTAATTGATTCTTCAGAGGCACTGAACTTTTCACAAATATGCTAGTTTTGAAACGGAAATTGCCTAGCAGTGGTACTTCAGTCGCAGCTGGGCTGTTTATCGTGTCCAATGCCGTATTAGTACACAGCAATGTAGCTAAATTGGAAGCATTACTCCAGCTTTCATGGTAGGCAGCACTGTCATTATGGTCACATATAGATTTCCATTTAAAAGTTCTGTTTTCACTCTGTGTAATTTGCTGGGAAAGATTATAAGGGGCGGAGGCAAGGAGGGTGATGAAATTTTGGATGCTTCGCCTCTGCAAGTAAATTACTTATTTGGTTAATTTGGAATACATATCTTAGAACTGATTGATTTATAAGTGCACAAGAAAAGGACAATTACTTCTGTTGCTTTGCGACAGACCATCATGTCCCTGTCCATGGAAGGAGGGTTGGAACTGGATGATGTTGGAGGTCCCAAACTATTCTATGATCCATTCTATGATTATCCGTGTTACCCTTTTAATTTTGTACTGATTATTAGTTACAGAGAGAAGAGAAGTTATACAACACAATAACAAAAAAGTAAGGTAGTTATAACATGGACATGGACTGCATTACCAGACTGTACTAAACTCACAGGCCTGAATTTAATTTTCACAAGGAACTCTAAAAAATTAAAATTAATGGGAAAAACCTTAGCAGACCCTTATCTGTAGATACTAGTAGACTATCTTTACACACACCCCCCTTCTTTTAGACTATCTTTACACACACCCCCCTTCTTTTAGACTATCTTTACACACACCCCCCTTCTTTTAGACTATCTTTACACACACACCCCCCTTCTTTTGCAATAGCCCTTTTTTTTCTCCCTAAATTATGTTATTTCATCCAGGCTATAAGGAAAAGAGATGACGCTCTGCTAAAACATTCTAATAGCTTGTAAGGTGCTGTCGGTTTCTGTTTTACCTATCACCACTTACAAGTAAAAAGTTCTTTTATGCTGGTCATGTAGAACACATCTCCATTGCCTGTTTCCTCCTCTTCTGTTCCTAGCTAATAATGTGGAGCAGGGATTTAAAGTTAAATGGTTCTACACCTTGACCTCCATCTTGATGTGAACCATAGGTGGCAGAGACTGTATTAGAGTTGTCTCTGGGGTGTTATGCAAAAGACTTCAGTGCTTACATAGTAAAGAAAATTGTGCTTTAGTGCTCGCCTGCTGAGTATGCATTATAATTCTCTAACTATTTTCAGCAAGGTGTTTTATGGGATACAATGCTTTCAGAAGCCGTATATTTGGTAGGAGCTGGCATTAAATTTTTCATGTAAGGTTCATTAGCTAGGTTTACATGTTAAATTTAAATTTTTTCTTGTACTTATACAGAAGTATGCATAGTGGCTGACAGAAAAACTAAATCTCAGACTCTGAAATTAAATTCTTCTGGGTTTGGGTGTGAAGTTTTAAAGAAATTGTCTCAACAGTGCAATTCAATATAGATGTGCTTGGAAAAAAAATATATATCTCCGAGGAAAACATTGCCTGTTATAACCAGACTGCACAAAACCAGTAATATCTGCTAAAACCATTTGTTCCACTCAAGACCAATCTCATGCTATTGTTCCAGACCCTTATAGAGCAATTAAAGACCTACCTTTAACATAATAGATTGTGGGGCTGTTCTTACTCTTTATAAAAAAAAGAAAGCTTTGTTGAAAGCCGAAACTTGTCTTGGGATACAAAAGTCATTATGTCCAAAGTTACTTCATCATAACTTCTTCTTTCAGTCCTACACAAGGGGATAGAATAAAAAAATAGCCCTTTCCTTCTAGTCATTTAACTTCAGCCTGTCACTACCTCTTAGCAAACCAAAGCCACAGAACTTTGGAGTAGAGATAATGTCTGGGGATGCACCAGTGCTGAGCTCAGAACCACAGTACCAATGGTTCAGGTTGAGGCATTTAGGGATGTTCTGATATAGGGGATACAGATGCTTTCAGATCTACCTATACTTACATACACAATCTCCAGTCACGTGGTTTTTCTTTGTACATACAGACACACAAACATGTCTAAATATGCAAAAATACATAAAATACACCTGTGAGCAGGAATTCCACTGAACAGCCATCCAAAAATCATGTTCCATTGTGAACCACCATCAGCAGGATTTCAAATCTGCCAAGAGGCCTTGCCTGAACTGTAGTTTAGTGTCTCTGCCTGTCTTTTAGTCCCTTGCTGTTAATGTACTGATAACAGTTCAAAAATTTCATATACACCATCCATAGAGCAGAGCCGTTAATGCTCTGTCGAAGTGCAGGCACCTCTACACTGCTTGCTATGGCATTTCTACATATTTTAGACACTTCTGATTCCCAAACCTTTTAGGGTGGAAAGCAAACCAGGAAAAACTCAGTTTGCTTAGAATAATGTTGAACTTACCCACCTATGGGAAAAACAAGATGTAACACTAAGCAAGTTCAAGAGAAGAAATAAAGAATAGTCTTTCTCCATTTCTTTTGAAAGCCAAAATTAGAGCTTTCTGCATTCATAAATTTTCATGTATACTTTTTTTTTAGATAAAACATTATTAAAATGAGTTGCACATATATTTCCTCTTAATATTCCATTAGGCAACTGTGCTGAATGTAGTTTTATTTGCATGTGCTATTTACAACCTACATGTACCAATGTTCTCTCCAGTTCATTTAACACACATTTAGATAAGAGAAAAAAACATCACAACTACAAGACAGCGTATTTGGAGAACACATCCAACCTCCCAGCCCAGAGCATGTGTAGAAGTCTACTCCAAACGGTTTAAACTGAGAATTTAACAGAAGGAAGACGACTCAGGAGAAATAACAGCGGGGAAGTAGATTTGTTTCAGACATCAATGATATATTTGCTCATTTAAAGTATTGCATTTTCATTTGCCCTTGATAAAAATTCCCATCGTGCATTACCATTACCCCAGCAGTCTGATTGTAATGAAATAATGAACTTATGACCCAGTGATAGGCAATACTGGATAGGCACCACTCTCCTTTGCCAATCCATACCACAAAACATTTAGTTTAGATCTTCTTAACTCTTGTGTTCATGTAATTCATATTTCTGAGACCCAGTATTTCTACCTACGTAACTTCCCTCTTCCTATACGTTATGTTCCTCCTCTCTATTACCATTGTTTCCCCAACCTTTCCATGCTTAGCTCTGGGTTTTCCAGTAATATATTCTTTAAACTGCTCTTTAAAAATGTGATTGCTAGTTCAGAACATTTGGGTGTTTTATATCTACCTTGGTCACTTCCTGGCATACTCATTTCAGATTTTCTCTGAGTAATGTTTAACCTTTGTTCAGCTTTTACTGCCAGGCCATAAGTCTCAATATGTCTCAGATGTTTTATATACCATTAAAGTACCAACCATCCTATTATTTCTTTATCTGAGCGCACCGGTTTCCCAAACTGCATTCCCCATGAATGGTAGTTTTTGCTGTCTTCTCACTAAACTCTACCAGTAAGGATTTCTCCCACATAATTGCATCTTAGAGTTTGGCTCAAGCATGCACTTCAACACTACATTATCTCATTACACTGTTATGCAGGTGCCATACCAAGTGGGAAAGAAGGATTAAAAATGTTATGCAGTACCGTTAGAGTAAATAAAAATTAAGAGTGTCTCTAAAACCATGATGGAGACACCAAATCCTAGTTATTAAGCCAGTTCACAATCATCTTTCAATGTCCTCTACTCGCCAGGCACCCCATTTGGGGAAGAGAGGGAGGATAGGCACTTCAAGAGATGTCTGCCAGAAGACTCAGAACAAAGCAAGAGTAACCAAAACCACCAATTTCAGAAACATGAAATACTAATAACGACTGAGATAGAAAAACAGCACTTTTAATTGTTTCATTAAAATCACTGCAAATAACTATGCATAATAATTTTCTGCAGTTAGCTAAGATCCTGCAAAGCTATGTCCTTAATAAATGAGGTTCATCTGTAGTAAATGGCTTGGTACAACACTGGCGTCTCTAATCAAATTTGGGACAGATGAGTTCCATAGATTCAGTTTATTTCATTAATTTACAACTGCTTAGTGCTCATGGTAGATGGTCAAATGATATTATTCGTGACAACACTAAATAAAATAAGAAAAGAATATGAGGCACATGATATATTGCCAGGATAAATCATAGCACAAAATGTAGGGAGATGAAAGCCTACAGCAGCAACATTCAGCACACTTCATTTGATTCCCATCAGTCAGCTTCAGTGCCAGTGGTTCAAAAAAGAATGCAAAGGTAAATGAACACCAAAATATGATTTACAGCACTTGAAAAAGAATCACACAGAAAGAAATCAAAATTCTAGTGTTATTTTAGGCCAAGGTTTATTCAGAATATGCGACTTTTATAATAATATACAGCTAGTGTAAAAACATCACAGTACAAACACAGTCATAAAAAACCCAAAGAAAATAAACCACATCCATAGCTAAGTCTGTCCACATAAGGGTCAGGGGTTGAATTCTTTTTTTAGTAGGTAATTATATTGATTCCATCACAAAGAGGATACTGTCACCTAAAATTTCGGCTTTGCCTCATGATGTCGAGCACCTTCTCACTTGAGGCTTTTTAGCATCAAGACAACCTTGTGGAGGGCTCACAATTTGTATGTCTCTGGGCTCAGAGGGGGTGAGGGCAGGGGGACCTCCACTAGGGAGGTTTCTCAGCCCTCAATACGTCCTTTGCAGCACGATAGCTCCCTTATGTTCAGCAACTCCTCAAGCCAGAGGCAGGCAGTTGATATTCTGATCAACTCTGTGTTGTGCATGGAGCTACCACTGTGGGGAAGAAGTTGGGGTGGCTGCTTGCTAAGGGATAAGGTACGTGATCAGGAATTATGGTAAAGCCAACAGAGCAAGAGACCTGCATAAAACACTAGATCTGAAAGATGCCAGCACCCAGCAAATGGAATTTTCCAACAGCCTGCTCATCCTGGAGCAAACAGCTCAGCTGGTGGCAAGAGTCACGCGCGGCAGCACAGAAAGCAGCAGACACACAGAAGCAAGGAGCCACTTGTGCAGTGGCTGCCCAGCCTCCACTTTGCAAGAGACACCAGAACAGCCCAAACTACTGCCCTAGAGAAGTCCTTGCACATTTGCTCTCCAGTCCATGGGAGAGGTTTCCTTGAACCCCTTGGACAGTTTTTATGAGACACTATTGGGACACAGTAGCCTAATTAAATGCATAAAAGCTTCAGTAAAACCACTGGGTCTAAAAAAAATCGTGGGAGAAAACACAAATGAGTTGACACATATTGCAGACTTGTCCTGTGTAAAGGAGAAGAGAGAGAAAATAAGCCTTTGCATGCCCCTTTCCATCCAGGTCAGTCCTACCTGGACCATCCTCAAGGAGCCACGCTGTATACAGTTCCTGGCCAAGTAATATTTCACAGGTGTATCAGCATTCATTATTGCACTAAGCTTAAAGTGTTGATTGGTTTTGCTTTCAATAATGGGAGCTCTTTCTCAAGGTTAACTAGTCCAGGGCTGCAGCTTCAATGTTTGATTTCCTTTTTTTTTTTTAATTGCATGTAGAAGCAACACATTGGAATGATTTTTGACCACCTACTGCTATATCTCATACAATTTATATCCAGTACTTTTATTAACAGGCTAAGAAGCAGCAGCAAAGAAAAGCTTTGATGATAACAATAATAAAAAAAGAACCTAAAGCTTATTTCATACCTGCATCATTCCCAGAAAGATATTTTCCTAGTGTTTGCTCCACAAATGCTTTTTATATTACTGAAACTTATATTGTAATGCTGTTGCAAGTAGGGATGAAACATTAACAAATCTAGGCTACTAGAGCTCTATGAAGTTAAGATTATACATTTCAAAGGTTTAAATAGGTGTTTGCCTAAGAGCAGCAATCTCTATGGAAAACAAGTTTGAGAAAGAAAACATCAGTTGGATTTTCACTCTATTATCATTGAAATGGCATGGGGCTTTTTTTGTTAATGACTGAATAAATCAGAATTTCAACTTTATATTCACAACATTTTCTCCTAGTTATTCCACATTTATGCAAAACTGAACAGCAGCCGAAAGAAGGAAGTCACTTTACAATAAAATGTAGAGCCTGCAAATTTGAATTGGTCAGGCAGTTGGACTAGATGGTCATTGGAGGTTCCTTCCAACTAAAATGCCCCATCCCAAGTCCTATCTCAATTAGCTGAATTACATCCCAGGAAAAAACAACCTCAAACCAAACATGATTTATCATTACACCAACAATAAGAAGAATCTGGAATATTGCCAGCGTACTTCTCACTGAAGTGGGGAAGATAAGGGTAATGCAGAGGATTATAAACTAATGACCCCCATTTAATTATCTACAAAAATGTGAGAAAGTCATTACAGATGTCACTATAAAAGTACCAGAGGTGCAAACCACCACAGTTTCCTATAAGTGTAACCTGTACCTAATCTATTAGAATTCTTTGAAAAAGTTAAAATCATAAATAGTGGGAAAAAGTGTCAGAGATATTGTAAATTAAGTAGTTTATAATGACAAAAAGTTTTATTATCATGAAAGAAGGTTTAATTTTGCAAAATAAAAATAAAGAACTTCAGCTTTTGGTATGAAAGCTACTAAGGATGATTTGGGGACTGAAGGCACATCTCATGTCTTCCCTTCCCCTCCTGCCCTGAAGCAGGCAGTCTCAGCACTGGGTGGTTGAGCCATTAAGTTGATCTTGGGTCTTTAAACCCAGACACCTTCCCACAGTCTTTCTGAAACAGAAACCCAAAGTCTTTTCCTGCTCACTGTGAATTTGAGGCAAATCTTAATACAGTGCTTCTCCCACCAACAATAGCTCTTATAGGTTTTTAAAGAAGCAGGCATAAAAAAGAGCTGACCACACCACCACAGCAGCACCACACACAGATACAAACAAAAATTTAAAGCTCGTGGATGATGAGAAAGCGCTGGTCACACCAGTGTTATTTTCTACCTCCATAAAAATGATGAAAATAAAATGCCTGACATCTACGATTCAATATTCCTGCTGGGAACTGAACTGGCAATTAAATGTTGTATCAAAAAAAAAGATGATCCATATATATACATCAGTAGAAGTAATTATGTAGTTGGTTAAACTTAGAGTATGTAAAAATACCTCCTGAGGTGGTTAAAGCAATCGACACTAAGGATCTGCCAAACCTCTGCTGGCTGAAGCTCTTGGAGCCTGATTCTCAGCCCCTCCATAGCTTTTGCAGTTATTCACACCTGCACGAGGCAGGTGTAAAGCCAGTGTTCAGATCTGGCAGTGTTTACATGCACAGCACAGCTGTGAACATTGACAAAAATCCGCTCCAAGCACTGTCTCATCCCAGCTCGCCCTTCAACAACTTTAAGATTGGAAAGCTGCAAAAGTCATCAGCTCTTACTGCCTTAAAACTAAAAGTCCTGAAGATGTCCAGAATACAGTTTAATGTCTTTCTAACTCTCTTAATAAAATCTATAATTAACTAAATGAGGATCATAAATGTTTTGATGTTTTAGGTAAATTGTGACCTAATCAATACATGTAAATGACTTGTCCACTTTATCCTTCGAGAAAGCATCTGAGGTTCACTATAGTTTCCAACAGAAAATTCTGAAGCAGAAGTGCTATTTGACCATTTTAAACATTCACATGATTTACAAATAATCCTTACAGCCTCAATAAAATAGACAAACTCTGAACTATTTTAATCTAGTGCATTAATAGTCTGAAGGATACTCAAAAGCATGAGACTTGCACCAGAAAGACTGGCAGGCTCCCAGGAGTCATCCAGCCTCTGCGCTCTTCCTATGGCTGAGGCTGGAAAGCAGAGATACCAGCTTGCTCCTGCCATCACCAGCACTGCATGAAGCTGGAGGCTGGCCATGAGATTTCATGCTCTCCTCTACTTCCTTAGATTCATAGAATCATTGAACTATCTGGTTGGAAAAGACCACTGAGATCATCAAGTCAAACCGTACCTGTCCCCTCACTAAACCATGTTTTTCAGAAACTCATCCACCTACCTTTTAAACACCTCCAGGGATGGCAACTCCACCACCTCCCTGGGCAGCTGTTCCAGTGCCTGAGAACAATTTCAGTGAAGAAATTTTCTCCTGATGTCCAGTCTGAACCTCCCTGGTGCAACTTGAGGCCACTTCCTCCCATCATATCACTTGCCATTTAGGAGAAGAGCCCAGCACCCACCTCACCACAGCCTCCTTTCAGGCAGTTGTAGACAGTGATGAGGTCTCACCTCACCTCCTCTTTTCCAAGCTAAACAGCCCCAGGTCTTTCAGCTGCTCCTTGTAGGCCTTGTTCTCCAGCCCTTCCCTCCTCTGGACACTCTCCAGCCCCTCCATGTCCCTCTTGTAGTGAGGGGCCCAGAACTGACCCCAGTACTCGAGGTGTGGCCTCACCAGTGCTGAGCACAGGGGTGCAATCCCTGCCCTGGTCCCTGCCCACGCTGTGTTTGACGCAGCCCAAGATGCCACTGGCCCTCTTGGCCACCGCTGGCTCATGTTCAGCCGCTGTCAACCATGTCCTTGGCATCCTAAGATAAATCCACACATGAAAGCAAGCAGCGAGGAGAGGAGGAAGGAGCGGCAAACCAGCAAAGCTCCCTGAAAACCCTGCAGGCTTCACTGCTGGGAGCTGGAGGTGTGGAGTTGCGTGCAAGCAGAGAAGCCCTCTGTGCAGAGCCATGCAAACCATTTGAACTTAAACTGATGATACCTTCCAGAAGAATGACAAATCCTAAACAAACCACAAGCTGAGCCAATAACTCATAAATTTATCTTTGTCAAAATATTTAGCTCTGTCAATTCAGAGGCTTTTGCACACAGGTCGGTGCGGTGACCGTTTTATTCATCACTGCTGTCAGATTGTTGTCACCCGTACTTTGCTCACAAGCAACTGTGCACCCTAATTCTATATTCAAAAGCCAAAGTCACACAGCACCTGCCCATCCTTAGCATGGAAGAACATAAGTCTCAATCCATTGCAAATGCCTGCTGAGAACAAATTAACTTGACAGCTTCTGTGAATACCTCCCATTTTCTTTACATTAATTCTCTAAAACATTCGAAGGGGAAGAATCGGCAAGAACAGCAATGGAAAAATCATTATGAAAGTAAAGGGAATATTTGCAGGTTACACAAATTAAAAGGTAGGGGCTGTCTGACTCTAATAGAATAAAATCCCCACACAAGTGTTCCTATGAGTGGGAGAGCAGGGCACAATGTAAGAAAAGGGAAGGGAGTGAAAAATGAACAGTAAAGAAAATACTCATTAATTCTACTCACAATTTTGGAAGGGAGGAAGGGAGCACACCATTTTTAAATAAAGAGATCAGAAGAAACTGTTATTGATCCCAAGGGATGGAGAAGAAAGCAGATCAGGAAATGTTTACCTAGATAAGGGAGGTATGTAAAGGGGCTGGTCTATTGCCCAGGAGAGGTTTCAATTACTTCTCCAATTGGCACAACCCTGGGATTACAAAGAAAGCATTCATTTTCCTGGAGTTGGGACAGAGTCAACAGGTTTCAAAAGCCATTCTGGAGTTAGTTTAAGGAATTAAACCAAATAAAATGGGCAAACACCTACAGTTTAGCATTGAGAACAAAGTTTCAAATATACAGGGCTGAAACCACCTCAAACTGAACAGTACCAAAGCAGTAAAATTTTAACAGAGAAATATAGGAAATACTTGCGCAGATTAAGTAATTTAAGACAATCCATAGGTCAAATTTACTTTCAGGATCAGTGAGACTGGGTGCACTTCAGTTACAAGACTGTTTATAACTTGTCCTTTGCTTTCATTTGTACTCAGCCCTGATACAGGGCTTAATAAGATATAATACCTTGCCATTGAAAACCCTACAAGTACCTTCCACTCTTCAGCAACATTAAAGCTGTGCTACCAATCTTTCAAAGTTAAAATATATGAATGCAAGATGTTGTTGCTCTAAAGTCTCAGTGCTTCGCAGACTTAAGTGTTCATGCAGTCTATACATTTCCAAGAGTCTCCTGAGGACACCAACCCTTACGATACCGTAAATAACACATTGGTGTCTTAGCTAAACAGAGTCAGCTAACCTCATGCTAAGGGAATTAGGAGCATTCATGCAATGCAGTATCCAAACCAAGGGGTGCTGAGTTGCAGGGAGGGATCAGTAATTAGTTTCCCATCTTCCAGTTAAGAACCACAACTCCTTCTATACTTTGCAGATACTTCTAAATCTCAGTTCAACAGCTCCAGGGGATTCAAATTACATTCATTCTTTCTTCTTACAGACTTTCACACATCCATACATTTAATCCACCCTTTGCTCGATCTCCTGCCCTCCACACTCTTTCTTTATTCCGATTCCACTCTGGATAAATCATCTTGGACAAACTTTCCAGAATTATGCTACATTTGGACACGATCAAGCACACAGTATGTCTGCTAAAAACAACTGGTGTCCCAATTGGCAAGTCCTCCCTAATTATCAACCTCAGTTACTCCTTTCACTGTTCATCCTATTGTCTCTAATAGCATTGGGAATCTCCATATTTTAAATTTTGCTTCAAATTGAGTAGATATTAATTTATGTCTCTTATTCCCTGCTTTGATAAACTCTCTGTGTTTCTCTCTTCCAAACTTTCATCACAGGACAATGCCTTTGTTGTGGTGCTTGGCTGCTTACTAGGTGAGCTGGCAAAGACAAGGAAAGCCATCAAAGGGAAAAGACAAGCAGAAAAAAAAATCAAGAACTACACAATATTTTCTTTGGCTGATGCACTGTTTTTTCATCTCTGGCAAAGTTCTTCACTTTATAAACTGATCCAAGGCCATCAGCTGAGGCTCTGAGATTCATTTTAAGTTCAAATGGATACCTGGTTATTACAGGAAGAGTATTGCAGCGTTTCCAGGCCTACGCACCTGACGTATTCTTTTTCTAAGCAGAAAAGCAAAAAAAGAAATCCAAAGCTGGGAAATCAAGGAATGCAGGTGTCAGAAATAAAAAAAAAAATCCAGTTGTAAGCAGTAAAATAAAGAGGGATAATTCTGCATTGATATGAAACAATATAACTGGATTATTTGTTAAACATCACTTTCCTTTCAAAGTTGAAGGCCAATTCCTTACTTGTTTTGGTAAAATGAAGTGAGAAATTGTGTTCTCATGGGTTGTGATGATACATTTGCAGTTACTGGGAAAATATCTTATCTTGCAATTTACAGCAACCAGGACTCGGTATCTCTTTGCCTGAAATCCCGTACAGGGCTGTAAGGGATTTTCACTTGGCAGCTCAGGGGCTGTATCTCTGATGCAAAGGAGGGTTGTGCAATACATGGACAGTCAGAGAAATTATAACATTAACCCATCTGGAGCCTGGGCTGGGCTGAGGGCCAGAGCTGCAGAGGCACCTTCCCTACGCAAGGGCCGAGAGCCGCTGGCTGCAACCGCAGTGGAACTCGTGTGATGGCAGAACCATACCACGGTTTAGGTTGGAAGAGCCAGCACGTCCAAATCCCCTGCAGGAGCAGGGATATCTTTAACCAGATCACACTGCTCAGAGCACCATCCAACCTGACTCTGAACACCTCCAGGGATGGGGCCTCCACTACCTCTGTCCCCTGACATACTGTAAGAGAATGAAGGGGAGGTGACAATGTCCTGTAATCAGGTACCCCAAAAAGTACCCAGGTCCTGCCTGTGGCAGCAAGTGTTGACAAGCTGGCCTGCACAGGGACCTTCAGAATGGAGAGCAATGCAGGAGCACAGGGCTTTGGGAGGCAGTGGTCCAGAAGGCAGAACTCGGGGGGCTGGATACCCTGTTACCTTCCTGTCTTGTCCCAGCACTGCAAACTGAGGGGTGGAAGACCACAACATGACATGGACCACAAAATTCCTACTTAAAAGTGTGCAGAATAAGACACCTGTGGCCCATTTTCCTCTTTAGCAGAGAAAAAAACCCAAAAATTTACAGTATACTCAATCCTGTTCAGGTCAAGTACCTTCACACTGTTTTACAACCTAAGTCAATTAGAACACATTCCTAAGTTTTTCAGGGCCCAAACAATGGTGTTAAGCAGATTTAGGTTCAGCTATTGGATGCTCCGAAGAATTCTCTGCTTGCATAAGAAGGTACAAGATGAGGGTTGTACACAATTTCTAATCTTTCAGTATTTTTTATACCTTGCATTTTTCAGAGCCGAGAACACTTTTCCAGATGTAGCTGCACCACAGGCAAAAATGACCGAGTTGCTCCGTCTGTGATGGAGTGGTTTTAGATATACAGACCAAAACTCAAAGGACCTTCCCTGTTCCTGGTGCTTGCTGAACACTTGCACAAAGTCTTCTGTTCATTATTGCACCCTTGTTTTTATCCACATCCTACCTCACCCCCTTCATTATTGCAGGAAAGTTTCTGCTTTCCTACATATTGTTCACATACTTCCAAGCTGAAACTCATTTTAGTATTTATAGGGCATGGTCTGATTCTCTGTAGATGCTATTTCATTTTCTATCTGGTATTTGTTTCTTCTTTCCATTTTAGCATCCTCCTCAAACTGAATATGACAACATAGATTTATGCTCTCATCTCTTTGATGAACAAAGGCATTGAATACGTTCCTGCAAGAACATGTATCATCATATTACAAAAGTACAATCAGACAAGTATTAGTAAAAAGAACACTTAAGAATTAACAGCTTTAATGGGTATTAGAAATAGCTTACAGAAAACAAACCATAGTTAAGAATATCTTGACCATAGCCACATGAGAGGATATATTTTTTCCCTTACATCTAAATAGTATTCAGTAAAGGAAAACAGATTTCTCCTGAATTACAGACAGATTGTATTTACTCCCTCTCACCAGTTATGTTGTTTCTCACCAACATGTTGCTTCCTCCATGTTTTAATCCAAAAAAAGCCCAGCTGTTTATTGCAAGAACCTGTGACAGTGACTTACGCCAGCACACTTCTCACAGGGAGCTGTAAATTTGGTTTCTTTGCACTGTAATTTTGTCATTTTGATTGGTCAAGGTGTACTCTTCATGGAACACAAGTGAAAGAGGGGCTCATAAAAGAGACAGAACACCTAACTACAATCTGAGTGACAACAGAAAACCTAACAGAAAATATCCATGAGCTTGAATTAAAAAATATAAACAGCATTTAAGAAAAAAAATGAATTCATGGATCAGACAGGCCACCTCATGGTGTGCCCATCAGACAGAGCACCCATACAACGCCTGGTCTTGTCCCAGGGGCGGCCCTTGGTGTGACTGGTACCATCAAGAGGGTGGCACAGGGGTTCTGCAGCAAGGCTAAGGGTGGGGTGACTGGGGATGGAAACATCATAGAATCATAGAGTTATCTGGGCTGGAAGAGACCTCCAAGATCATCAAGTCCAACCCTTAATCCAACACTATCATGATTACTAGATCATGGCACTAAGTGCCACATCCAGTCTTACTTTAAAATCCTCCAGGGATGGTGAATCCACCCCCTCTCTGGGCCATTCCAATGCCTGATTACTCGTTCTGAGAAGAACTTTTTTCTGATATCCAGCCTAACCCTTCCCTGGCAGAGTCTAAGCTCGTGCCCTCTTGTTCTGTTGCTGGTTGCCTGGGAGAAGAGTCCGACCCCCACCTGCCTACAACCTCCTTTCAGAGAGTTGTAGAGAGCAATGAGGTCACCCCTGAGCCTCCTCTTCTCCAGGCTGAACAACCCCAGCTCCCTCAGCCTCCCTTCATAGGACTTGTGTTCAAGTCCCTTCACCAGTTTTGTTGCTCTTCTCTGGACCCACTCCAGCACCTCAATATCTTTATTGAACTGAGGGGGCCCAGAACTGAACACAATACTCAAGGTGTGGCCTCACCAACGCCGAGTACAGGGGAAGGATCACTTCCCTCATCCTGCTGGCCACACTATTCCTGATACCAGGATGCCACTGGCCTTCTTGGCCACCTGGGCACACTGCTGGCTCATGTTTAGCCTCCTGTCAATCAGCACCTTATATACACTCCTGCCTCATGGTGTTTGTCATTCACAAAAACAAAATTTAACCACCAGAACGTACAGTGAAACCTGTGAAATTTATCCTATTCTAGCTAGGTTTTCCTCACACATAACAGGTTTATTGTGCAGTGGGCAAGCACAGATGGTATGGGAGTGCAAACCCTTTTTAATAGCATGAGTTATAAACAAAATAAGAATTAAGCATGTACTGTGCTTGTCTTTTCTATGAAGAGGTCAGGAGTTTGCTTTAGAAGGAGAAAGATCTTTTTTCCTGAGGTCTGTAATGCTATTAACATTATTAAAATGGTTAGACAGTCTTAAAAACCATGGCCAGACAAATATCCAAATGTGCTAAGGAAGTGGGGAGAGAAACTAAGGAATTAGCAAGTACATTCACAAGTTCATTTAGTTTAGAAGAGACCCCTGGGGACTGGAAAGTGGCTAACATAACAAAGTTATTTTAAAAGTGCCTGGAGACATAACAGGAAACCATAGACCAGTTAGCTTGATATAAAGCGGGAGAAACTCCTCGAATATCAAATGGGAAAACGCTTGAAGAAGCACAGCTTGATTAGGGATTGACAGTGTAAGAGTAGAGAGAGGAGGGAGATCAGGGTTCATGGCTCGCTAACTTGCTGAGATTCTTTGAGGAGATTTCTGCCATGGTAGTGAGGGAATGCAATAGGCACCACCAATATAAACCCTTATGCCCAGTTCAGATGAGTATTAACCCTTTCCTTGACAGCACACCATCATAACAGAAAAGCCTGACCGTGTCCAGACACACCAAAATATTCCCTGACAAGTACGATCTTTTGTGGAAAGCTGGTCCTTCCATAGAAACATTTCCTACAGAGAAATAATCTACAGTAAATCTTATGAAGAATTACTGACACTTTTCATCAGCTGCTTGTAGCAATATCAGTAGGAATGCTGCTTATCAGAAATCCTTATTCAATTTTGTAAAACATATTGCAAAAAAAATTGGGAAAATTAAGAATTGGGTCCTGTTTAAATCCTGAAAATGGAAACAGCTTGAAGTTTGATTTCTTTATACTTTACATGAAAGTAAAGCACATTCTCTTGATATGCCACAGTCTGCAGATAATGAACCAGGCAGAAAAGACAGTGCTGAAAGTCTGCTTTGATTCACGGGTGAGACAGCACAATAATGGCAATGAATATGAAACCATCTATGACTCAGAAAGCATTTCAAATCAGTTTCATGATTATAAATAATTGTTAGCATATTTGTAAAAATGAACACTAAATTCCTCTTTTTGTTAAGGAGATAATTGTCCAATTCATGTGAGTAGAAGTTACTCTCCTTCCTCTCCCCCTTTTAAGTGGCTGTGACTTGTGCTAAGTTTTATTACATGAAATAAGAGAGCCGAGATACTGATCAGCACAGTTAACTGAGCTGAAATGTTACCCAAAAATGAAATGTTGCTGCAAAGGAAACATTTGGCAAATGCATAAGTCAGATTGTGGTCATGCAGAAGCATTTTATGATTAGAAATGTCTCGTTCTATTCTTCTGCCTGCCTTTGAGGAGCCAAAATTAACTTGGCTATCTGGCTATAGGTTGTGAGCTCGCAGGCCGGGATGACTGCTTACACGTCTCAGAGAATCGAGCTGGTTGACAAGACTTGTCTGGATGTAACAGCAGATCCAACACACGAGTTCACGTGCCAGAAGCATATCTGCACTACTGGCAGGAAGGCTGCAAAGTATGAACTACATTTGTTTACTTAATGACTAATTTGGTGTGATTACCCTCACAATCAAGAACTTGTACATCTTCAGAAAAGCATACGTTGCAAACTATTTTAAGGATTTATTTTAGCAAAATTTTCATGACAAGGCAACAATTTATTGAAAACCATGACATGAAAAAATACTTAACCTCCATCATTGGTAAAGCTCATCTGCACCAACTTCTGGTTGCAGAAAAGTGGGGTAACCTTGACTTGGCAGGATTACCCCCTTAAAAATCCTGTTTTGCAGACAACTGATGAGATCCTCTAACAGTAGGTAACAACCTTTACTGAAACTCAAAGTGAAGAAAGGCTCATGAAGAGATACTGGGTTTCGAGACCAAAAGTTCAAACAACTACAAGAGTTTAAAACATCTGATTTAAAAGATCAGTTGGGATGAATCCTGCAAGCTGTTTTCTGTCCTGCCTTGAAAAAACAAAAGCATATTAGGGAGTGAATGGGCTGCAGTCTATAGCGGCCATCAAACGTGCAGATAAAACCCAATATATTACCTGTGTAAGCAGTAACCGTAGGTAACAAGGTAAGTTGGAATTAGAAGCTCTGTATGATAGCCTGTATGCCTTACATTCTAACCCACCAACACAACTTACGCTAGGAAAAGACAATTTTAAAAAGCAGCACTATATGCAATGGCTTAACTCCTGTGTCTCCAGCATGAGAACACAGCAAATGGAAAGAAAGTTTTGCATGTGGCATGACCTTCCCAGCCACTGGGTTTTATGCCTCTTCTCAGGCTTTCCTTATAATTCCTTCACCAGCCTGAAAAATATCTGGTTTCCATTCAAAGAGCAAGTTTCACCACTTTCTCTACAAACACCAATGGCAAATCTGTACCTATGATATGGAGTCCCATGGTGTGCTCTGCAACAGTTCTTACAGCCAAATACTTTCCACTTCATGCTCTACATTTGCTTGCAGGAGTGACATGGCTTTCCCCCTGCTCCCTTCCTCTATAACAAAGGTACAAAGATTCCATTAAGGTTATATTATCATCAACATTAATCAGTTCTCAAAGAAACGTCTGCCAGTCAAATCCTTTAAGTGATAACCTTCACAAAGGACTGAAGTCACCTGTCTTCTTTCCTTTTTCTTTTTGCAGAAAAACAAGAATCCCATGTCCTCAGCCTGATAAAAATCACAGAATCATAAAATCATTTAAGTTGGAAAAGGCCTTTAGGATCATTGAGTCCAACCATATACCTAAGACTGCCAAGCCAACCACTAATCCATGTCCTGAAGTGACACATCTACACGTCTTTTGGCTAAAAGTAAAACTAATGGAGTTTGGCTGTACCTGCCTCCAGATCTCTGGATGTCACTGATTCTAGATGTTGCTGGAATGAAATGAGAAATACTTCTGCCTCAGGCCAACCTCCTTTGAATGTGCAGCCCAGTCCAGTCTCTCCCAGAGACAGTTTGCTCATTTCCATAGCACTGATAATTCTTCAGGTCCCAGCTCCACCTAACACTGTGCCCACCAGAATGCCTTTTGCTGTCCCTCTTTCCTCTTCTGCCCAGAGCTGCAGCCAAACACCTCAGTATCCACAGCACTGCTGCCAGTCAGTGGTCACAAGCCAGTTTCCACTCTCTGCAGGCTGACACAGTCAAACCCTTCAAGCCAGCTCTTGCATTGCCTGCAGAAAAAGAGACACAGCTCCTAATTTTCTCTACCTGTGCACAAGTGTTGCTACAAGATGGAAGCAGACTCCTAGCTCTGCCCTGTACCTTTCTGAGACGACTCACACAGCACAGCCTTAAAATCTGTGATTGCAATTAGTACCAGCCTCAGCTAAATTGCTAGTTTGAAGGCTTCCCCCCAATTACATTCCCATAGCTCATCGTCAAATTACACGATATTATCCGAAATGTCATCTAAGACCTTGGAGGTTTATCAGCGTTGGCCTCACTGGTGTGTATGAGATTTATTTAATAAAATTATTAGCTACATAGAGCAACAACAAACCTTGACCCCTTGTATTTAGTTGATAATATATATGTAAAAAACACTAGTAAAAGTTGACTCTTGGTAAAGCATGAAGTGAATAAAACTAGCAGCTGCTATAATGAGATAGCTGAGATTTCATAGTCTGTATTTAAAAGTTCCTCAGAAAGTACCACCTTTCTTCCCTCTCTTCTTTACCCCTTCATGCAAATCTCTGCTTTCTTCCAAGCCCCAGTGGCAGCAACAGCTTTCTCTGCACAGCTTCCTTCTTGTTAGAAGCTTCACACTAAACAACTCTGGGAACAGCCAGATCATCTTTGCAGGTACTGCAAAAGGCACCCACCCTTTTACAGCTATATGAAAAATAATCCAAAGGTTGCTGGGTCAGGCTGTTTTTCAACTGCTATGTTGTAAATAAAGTAGTAAATCAAACAATATTCAAACAAAGTGAAACACTGCATTTTTTAGACTGGAATGTCTAATAAACACCTTGTCCAATCCATTTCTCTCACCATGCTCTCCTAAAAAAAATATACAAGTTCTCACATGGCAGAAGGAAGCACATGTCTTGGCTGCACAGTTAAGTTGAAAATGAACCCAAACACAGATTTATGGCAAAAAAAACCCTAATCACTAGCTTAAACATGGAAACAATTGCCTCATATAAAATATTGTGATGAATCAGCAGAGCAGACACAGGTCATCGGGGACAGCATGAGGAATGAAGCTGCCGCTTCTATCAAGGGGTCATACATCATTAAGAGACGTTATTTGGGGGATGCTAAACCTGGAGCAGCTGCTAGAAGGAGCTGGCCAGTCTGGAACAGGGACTGGACAGACCTCTCCCAGAAAGAGACAGGCCCAGAGATCAGGGAGAACTGTGTTGCATTGCACGTTATTAGCAGGACCGAAGCCACAGCCCCTTGCACTGCCCTGCACGCCCTGGGCACGATGCTGTGCCAACGCGCTGGAGAAGCCTCACAGGACCCTCTGGCACTGAACCCAGCTGGCAGAGATGTGTGATGCCTGCTCACCTTATACAAAATAACAGGCTGATCCAGGATAACCAGCCTTTGGTTGCCTCACTTTGGACTAAGCTGCAAATTTAGTAATTGCAACTGTTCAATCTAGCAAGACAAAGTGTATCTGCGGCTCTGACAGCTCCAGTTTATCATCTTTCCTTTAAGACATTTACCAGGCACCTACCAGAGCCCAAAAGGCTGTAAAACCCGTGGGCCTGCCAGGTGCCTTCCCTGCATCCTGGTGTACACAGGTGCTAACAAGCACACAATAAAATGGGACTGAATGTCCCACCAGTGCAGTATCCTCTCTCAGGAAAATGACTACATAGCTACACACAGATACCAATACAGTCACCAAATTCTTTTATTAAAAAATAAAACCACCAAACCCCAACTTTCACATGAAGTTGAGAGTTTGGTTTCTTTCCTAAATGTTGCTTATGCTACTCTCATTTCCACTGTCGGGGGCACTTCTATACAATCCATCTACTGCTACATCCATTGGGAAACTGAGACCTGTCTTTGGTATTGCAAGAGAGCCCATGTGGGGCTTTTTATAAGAAGTCCATTTGCTTTTTTGTTTTCATAATTGAACAAAGCCTTATTATTCAACATTTGTCTTTTCAATTGTATTTCTCCGATTTTTCTGTATTTCGGTTTTTTTTTCCCCCACAAGTGTGGTGCTGAATGACAACCAAAAGCTCTCCCTGTTCTAAAATAGGTTACTTTCTCAGCAAAGTCTGTACTCTTCCAGAAAAGACAATTGTTCCTGTAATTGTATAGCATCATAAGAGGCCTCACTGAAGTCTAACAACCCCAGTCTGAACAGAATGCAGCAACCTAGAAGCACAGAAGGGTTTCACTTGGAAGCAACCTTAAAGATCATCCAGTTCCAACCACCTTCCATGGACAGAAACACCTCCCACTGGACTGGGGGCTCCAAGCCCCATCCAACCTGTCCTTGAACACCTCCAGGGATGGAGCAGCCACCACTTCTCCGGGCAACCTGGGCCAGGGCCTCCCCACCCTCACAGGAAAATATTTCTTCCTCAGATCTCATCTCAATCTCCCATCTTTCAGCTGAAAACTGTTCCACCTCATCCTATCCCTGCACTCCCTGATAAAGAGCCCCTCCCAAGCTTTACTGTAAGCTGCTTCAAGTACTGGAAGGCTGCTCTAAGATGTCCCCAGAACCTTCTCTTCTCTAGGCTGAACAACCCCAGTTCTCTCAGCATCATATGTGAAAGAGAAAGACTCTGGAGAGAACGGGTGAGAAGGAGAAGAAGGAGAACGTTACCACTGCTGTTCATACACAGTCCTATCAACTACAAAAATCATGTCCTGCCAGAAGACTCAAAGTACCTGACTACAAAGATCTTTGTATCACACTGATTACTCCTCTGCATTATCAGTGCTGTAAAACTGTGCTGTGAGCAGAGAGGCAGCTACACCACATGCCAGCATAGTTTGTTTTATCTCCAAGAGACAAAATACTGTGCACTGCTGCCCCTTTCCAAGAATGCACATCAAGTTGAAACACGCATTTCCTATTTTCTATCCATGCTGCTCCTCTGTTTATATTTGTCTGTTTGTATTTTCTTGACCTCAAGGAAAGAGAATTAGATAACATGGGCAGCAAAAAAAAAAAAAAACCCTTCTGCTTGTCTCAAATTTATCTTTTTCCTCAAAACCAAAAAGTTATCATTAACATCATTTAGAAGACTGCTGCTGAAGGAAAAAGTGAAAGAAAAGGTATTTTCAGTTTAATTTACTACTTACAGTTCAAGTAGTAGCAGTGCATTTACCATGAGGGCTAAGGATATAAGAAACACAAAGTTTTGTAGAGAAACCACATCATCCCACTGACACAGTTGAGGAGAAAACAGAAGAAACTCTTCAGACATGAAATATTAGTGAACTTCAAGCTAATAGCCTTATTAGGAACAGCTGTTACGAATTAAACTTACCTGTCTTAAGTGGATGATTCTAGGCTGTCTAGCACCTGTGCATGGAAAAGGGTTTAAAACACTTTTAATAGTATTTTTTCTTTTCCTCTGCACTTTTTTAAAAGAGGTGGGACAACATTTAATGATGGTTGGTTACCATGGAACTAAGCAGGTAAAGAATTCTGCACTAGAATCCTTCAATCTTGCTTTAATGCCCAACGTATAATATTCTTGGCTTTGACTGTTAAGGCTCATTTGGCCCATGAAAATTAACACAGAGGCTGCTACAGAAAATCCCAAGTGCTACAGGAATACAGAAGTTCAGCTGACAACTTTAAAAAATGACTTGAAGAAAATTATATGCCAGACTTGAGTTTGGAGCAGTTCACTATTGGAAACATCAGCTCAATGACAGGATGTCTCTTGTTAGACCTTGGACTTGATTTTTCCCCTGTGAATTGCAATATCAAAACTTCCACTGCTCTTGACTGGAGCAGCACTAAGTCTGTTTTGGCATCTCAGTATAGGAGCAGATGACTCTTCTACTCACCTACATTTTTCCATGCACTTTCAATCAGAATGGCTGAACTACAAGAAGGAAACAGCCTAGGCATTATCTTTCTAGCAGCCCGTAAACTACCAAGTAAAATAAGAGAAGAGTTAAGAGGGAAATAAAGTCCTCTGAGGAAGGAGATGGAGGGGACTGAGCAATTCTCTGAAGACGTTTTTATTGAAGTACATGGTTATTGATACAGTCTGGAGTGTATAGCAACAAAATATGTATGTGCTGTCTATGAACTAAAGTGATCCTTTGAAGAGATTTCTCTACTGTATACAGAGCAGAGGATAAATTGAAACAGATGCAAAAAAAATTCCTTTCTGCTCCACCTACAGTATATAATTACATTACTGAAGTTTTTGTTTACATGTATTTGAAAAATTTCAGTTATATTTTTTAAAATTGGATTTAATAGCACAGATTTTTATGGGTTTGTATTTCCTCTCCTTTCCTCACTTCTCTTCCTTTGTCTATATTATTTTGTCACTTTTTGTTTCTCCTTTCCATTTTCTTTCTGCTATTATATTTGAATATCCTGATTTATTTTAATTAAAGCCCCAGCATCTTGAACAGAGCGACCACAGCATGATCTCAGTTTCCACCTCCTGTAAACAAAACTGATAGCCTACAGTTTTGTACCTCTGTATAATCCTTACTCCCAAAAACCTACAATATCACCAGGTTCCCCTTCACAATTGACAACCTGACTGGGGAAGAGACAGCAGTACTGAGACTAGTTTTGATATGCAAGTACTAAGCATTCAACCATCTGCTATCCAGGTAAGTTCATTGTGACTGAGTATTGCCTGTTTTCTTCTTAGAAAATAAACTTTAGGAATTCTATTACTGGTGGTAATTCATGTTATTTTTTTAGTATGTATAGCTTCTTACTGTTTGTGGTTAGAAAGAAAGCTTGAAGAAAAGGCAAATTATAAAGAACCACAAACACAAGTCTATGATATCATAATCTGAAGGACAATTTCTGAATAAATGGGATTCATAGTATCACTTAATTGCTAGACAAACGCATATGGACACAGGTACCCTCTTTACTCACCCTTCTGCCATTATTAGAAATATTCTTCTGCCTCTCACTCTCACACAGACAGAAAACTCCCTTTCCCTCATATCAGCAACTGCTCAGGCTCCCAGCAAGTAAGAGAAAGCTCCCAGTAGAGGGAGGGCAGAAACCCATTATCGCTCTGCAGGCAAAATCAGGTGGTGTAGCCTTCCTACCCATTGCCATTGCACAGCAGGGCTACCCTGTATCTCAAGCAGGAAAGAAATCACAGGGCAAATAAGTGATAAGTAGGGGCATAAGCTCGGCCAGTAACCTATAAACAACCCTTTCTCCACCCCCTCTGTCAGGTAGCCGCTACGTTTGCCCATCTATAGAGCAAAACACAGCGACAAGGCTCAGGTGAAGAGCAGCTCCACCTTGGAACACAGGATATAAACACATCCATCTGTTTATCCATCCCTTTTGGATATCCTAGGAAGAATTATGATAAATATATTCATACACAAAACAAACTATCGATTATTGTTGCTGCTATGAAGGTTGGTTTCCCTGTATGAAGAATACTTAATAAACTCAGGAGCACATTTTGACTCTCAGAAAAACAGAACAAAGCCCTGCATGAAGCCGAGATTCCCTTATCCTATGGAAAGCACAGTGTAATACAAGATTTACTTGTTCCACTGAATAGATTTTCAACAATGGATTAATTACATCTCACATAAATGATAGTAGAATTCGCAAGGGAAATCAAGCAGTCCTTAATTTGTTGACTTTCCCCACTCATTATAGCACGTTTCGGTGCTATAGGAATTCTCATAGTGAGCTTGTAAGCACTTTCCAAGCCAGAACAGCTCTCAGTCCTGTCTCGGCCCAAGCAGGAAAAGCAAGGGGTTTGTTTGGGGCTAAAAATTACTGTGAAAAGGAAGAAAAAACTCCAGAAGGTAATTCCTAACAAAGAACACAGAAAAGCAATAATAGTAACAATAATCTCCTTTCGTTAAGACCTTTCACCTTGAAACTTTCCAAAGCTCTTTCAAAATTACGTGTACAGGAGCAGTTTTAGCAGCTGCTGAAAAGGAGCAGTACTTGGAAGGTACACAGCCAGCTGCAAGAGAAGAAAAGACTTTCTGTTTGCTTCCACCACAACCTTCTTTTCTCCCTCCACAATGTGTACCACATACAAACACCTTTCATGAAGCATATTTCAAGGCTGCTATCCCATTCTATAAATCCACTTTCAAGACCTTCTTTACAAGTATATGACCATTCAAGGCAGTTAACACAAAACTAAAAATCCCTTTTCCCTTTCTGTGCATACACAAACATCAACTGAAACAGCTTCGACCACGCAGCCGCATCGTCCCTCACCTGGAACCTGCCCCTGTCCTCCACAGAGGCCACATCCAGCAGCAGACTCCCCCAGAGGTTTAGCTCTGGGATCTACAGATGTCTTTACTAGTTAAGTTCTAACTCGCCAGCTTCTCAGGGCACGACTCATTTCCCAACTGGTCATTTGAACCAGCTCGTTCCATTGGATGTGGTGCAAAAATAACAAATACAAGTAACACCTAACAGAAGTTTATTTATATTTAATACTAGAGCATATCACACTTTCTTCTTACAAAAGACAACTCCATCATTCAGTCTTTTGTGAAAAAGTTAATTTAGTGAATTTTTTTTTGTACAAGGTCTACAACAATACTATCATTCCTTTTGCGCAAAACTATTAATATTTTATTTATATTCTCATACTGCCTTCAAACCTCAGTCAAAAAATCATGTTCCCATTATGCCTTCTCAGCAAATAGAGACAATCCCTCCTAGGAATATGTACCAAGAAATTAATTGTTTTAGGGAGTTCTTTTTTTCAGGGTGCCTTTGCAGAAGCAGAGCCTGCCAAAGACACTCACCTGGATTTTCTCTAAAGCCACCAGGCTTTTTCTGAAATTCAATTTGTTTCACAACAAGAAATTCATCATTTGCTCTCTTCCAAACTAACATCCAAGGACACTTCTCCTTTCCCAGTACTTTAACCATGCACAGCCCATGAAGTCAACACACCAAGAAGCACTGCATTACCAGCCAAATGCAGACTTAACCTAGGGAAGAGAAGGCTCCAGGGAGGCCTTAGAGCAGCCTTCCAGCACTGAAAGGGGCTCCAGGAAAGCTGGGGAGGGGCTCTTGATCAGGGAGTGCAGGGACAGGATGAGGGGGAATGGTTTTCAGCTGAAAGAGGGGAGATTGAGATGAGATCTGAGGAAGAAAAGTTTTCCTGTGAGGGTGGGGAGGCCCTGGCCCAGGTTGCCCAGAGAAGTGTTGGCTGACCCATCCCTGGAGGTGTTCAAGGCCAGGCTGGATGGGGCTTTGAGCCCCCTGATCCACTGGGAGGTGTCCCTGCCCACGGCAGGGGGGCCGGGGATTGGATGGGCTTCGAGGTCCATTGCAACCCAAACATTTCCATGATTCTATGATACGGTTCTATGATATGAAGAAAGAGTATTATACGTAAATTCTCACTTCCTATGTTGTCATCTCTACCATAAAATTTGGAAGCTTTATCAGATTTCATCAGCCAACAGTCCTGCAGGGTGTGAGATACACTGAAAGAACTAAACTAGTAAGGATCAATTTTCCATCATTTTTAGGGTCATACTAGAATCATTACAGGAAGGCATCTCAACCCAGAGAAACAAGTGAAATCTTTCTCCCCTGCAAAATGTCCTTAATACTCATCTCACCCACAGCACTGTACAGGAACATTTCTCAGGTTATGAGTTTGGAATGAGAGAGCAGAGGGAAATTTCAAAGTTCTTCAATTTACCATAAACCTTTCAGGGTGTTTATAGATCTTGTAGCAGAAACCACAATGCTCTGAACTGGAATGTGACCTGTCACTTATTTTAAAATAGAAGAAATGTCCCAATTTCTCCTCCTTTCCAGAAGGAGTTTCTCACAGCTTTCTCCATAATGGCACATAAATTATGCAATTCTTTCAAAATCAAGCTGTCCAGAAGACCACATTAACAGCTTGTGCATCTTCTTTTCTTTCACCTGCTGTGCTCTTCTTTGGACCAACATTCACCTCCTAATGTGATCACTACACAATGCTCCTTTCTTGGATTATGTTTTTCGTTTGATTCAATTCGCATACCCTACAACGAGATTTCCTCTTCATTAATTATCCTGAATTAACGGCAAGCGGTCACAGTGTAGGACCCAGGATCCATCATCAACAGCCAAGTAGCAGCAGGAATCCTGACTTCACACGCCCGCCTCTTACAAGACACAAGAAAGTAGAAATCTGAATAAATTCTTTTGAAATTATGCCCACACACAGCAGCTCCAGGCGGAAAGACCGCAAGGAGCGGAGCCTTGCAGCAATCACGTCACAGTAAAATGTTCTTTAATTTGACCTCGCTTTTGACGTACAACAGACTGCTGTCAATATGTTCTTCTCCTCCTTTTGATTTTTTGTTTAATTAAGGAAATTGCTGTGGCACAACTGATTTTCCCTCCATCATGGTTTCTCAGGTGAAGCAGCAGGCAGAGAGTAACTCCACTCTTTCTCTCCTACCTTAAATTCAAAGATTTCCCCCCCCAGCCTGTTGCCAGGCCTAAGCAAGCTCAGCTATCTCCAGCTTAGAATTCCCACCTCCGGTGCTTCCGTATTACCTACATCAACTGAACCAAGACAGAGCTTTCTCAGTGTGTCATCTACTGCTGGGCCAACATATCCACTACACACAAATCAGCACCACAACAGGGGGAAGCCTGTTCAATCTCATCATCCTGGACTACATCATTTGCAGTGATGAGACAAACATCATGGACAGTGAAAGCCAAGGGATTTACCTAATTTACATGCAGTCATGAACATTAGACTTCCTCCCAAGCTACTTATGAATTTAAGTCTGTGAGTTTGGAATTAAATATTACTTTGGAAATAGAAGCATAGCCTGAAAATAACAGATGAGAGATTCTAATACAGGAAAATCGATGACAGTTACCACACAATCATGGTTTCAGGAAAATGAGCCCTCCATCCCCTGCTGCATATAATCAGCTGCTAGATACATAGCAACTCTCTGTTTACAACATAGCCAACCAGTATCAATATTAATTAGAGTTTAGGAAGCATCCTCTAACAAAAAATTCATTTGATGGGTTCCACAGATTTTGCAAACGTCACTGCTCTCTTAAATTTATGATTTTTCATTATTTCACAGAACATGTACTTTCTTGCCAGCTAACTGGTGTTGGAATTGTTACTTAATTAATTGTGCTTTGTCACAGAGATCATTTAAGAAATCTTCTCTTTTAATTTTGCTTTGCACGTTATAAACAACTCTCATAGAACACAAGTTGTAAATGAGTTTATTGGGAGAACAGGAGGCTTTCAAGATGAAAATGAACATTCTGTGAACATCTGCACACACATATTTTGAGTAATTGGGAAAAAAGCACAGAGAACAGAATGATATGACTAAAACAATACACTAAGACGCTGTGGAACATTTTGAGGAAATTTTGATTGCATTTAATAGTACCAATTCAAACCATATTCTGATGAACAAAAATTAAACTGTCAAAAGAAGGAAATACCTGCAAAATACTGTTTCTCAATTGTTTTACTGTTTCTACAGCCTTTCACAGCCTCTGAAGTTGTGCTGGGGAATCCTAGAGGCTGCCAGGAAGCCAGAGGCAACTGCAGAGAAGCCCCTTATCTCTGGGCAAGCTCTTGGTCACCATCATTTGCTAATTGACAACACATTCCCCAGCGATTCGCACTGCAGATTTTGTAACTGAATTGAACGTGGCTGCTTAATCATGCTGAAACCACAGAAGTACTTTCAGGCAGGGCTTGGAAAACTGTTAAAGCCTTATGTTGCATTATATTTCCCAGCAGAACTACATCAGTAGAGAATGTGTATGTCAGCCCTCCCCGTCTTCTCCTCTTGCAATATTTGGACATCAGAGTCTGAGGAACAGGGACGTGACTACCATTCCCAGAAAAGCATCCATCAGACTTGCAGGTGGGATAAAATGAAAGAGGAAAACAGAGTATAATACCTCAGATTTCAGTTGATTTCAAAGAAAAGGTCAAATACCCAGCAACCAGTTGTGCCAAACACTTTAGAAATGCAAATTCTTGCAATCACAGTTTACTATTTCACTTGTTCCAAGATTTAAATAAAAATATCAGTACTTAAAATGTTTTCTATTCTGTTTATATTTGAGAATACTCAATAGCATTTTGAGATACAGAAAAACTAGTTTTCAGTCCATTTTTATTTCAAATAAAAATACCCTGCATCACTCAGTAAAGATTTCTCCTGCACTATCGATAAGGTTTTCCAGAAAAGACAACTACCATTATAAAAAATGGACTCAAATATATGTATTCTTCTCAACTCTTCACATCCTAAAGCACGCTGCAATTTATTTCCCCACTTTCATCTACTAAGATTCAGAGCAGCCATGGTGTGATCATATGTTTTTTCAAGAATAGCTGATGAATACCTGAAAACTCTCCCACTGTGGGACATTCTGTTTTCTCGGGAATGAAAAAAGCAGCCAGAATGACACATTTTCTATTTCTAAAAATAAACTAAAAGGCCACAGAAATCAATGAAAGAAAAAAAAAATCACTGCTAAGACAGCACAAAACACAGAATACCAATTATTTTTTGGCAATGTGACTAATGAGATAGCCAGCTAATTACCTCATTCTGATAAACTTTTTAACAAACAATATTCTTATGAGTAATGCTTACTTTCTAACACCATCATTTTTCATAATGAAAAAGCACGGACAACATACGATAAAACCTCTCCCTATCTAAGATTGTGGTTCTATGCTGTTAACCATGTGAAGACTCAACTAGTTAAGTGGATTATTGTTGGATAAGGAAACTGAAAGAAGGGGTTTGTCTGGGAACAGGTTGGTCTTTCCCAGGTATTGCCTTACATGAGAAGGTAGTTTAATTTACATAGCCTTCTCCACAAGAATTCTTACATTTCCCTGCTCTCCTATCTGAAACCCTCCCAGGAGGCAGGAAAATTTTTCTCTAAACACCCCCCCCCCTTGGTTTTTTTGCACAGGAATTCACTTACACAACAAAGAATTTATCCTAATTTTATTATCACCAAACTCTACAGGATGAAGAGGAGGTTAATTCAACCAACACATGCTGTTCCAGAGAAATGAGATTAAGGGTAAGATTTTCCCTTTTTGGGTCCCAGTGCCCTACTCTAATCCATGAATTCGGATACACAGGAATAATTTTACCAGCTGGAGGATTCTTCAGAGCACTGTGGATATCAGCACAGATCTGCTGCCTTCATTTCTACAGGTGTTGCAACACTAGGGTATAAGCATTATTCTGATCTTTAGAAACTACCTCTTATGTCCCTTGCAAAGGCATAAAATTAATTCTTCTGTCTAATTCCTCTCTGATAGGAATTGATTCATCACTAATCCACAGGTAACACCCCTCATCCCAGCCCTGAATGCGTTTGTCACTGGGGAAGCAGAAGGCCAAGCCAGAAGTGGCTTGAAATTCAAGCTCTTAAAAGCTGAACTATCACAGATTTCTAATTGCTACTAAAATTCAATCTATCTCAAGCTGCTGAAAGGACATGTAATATAAAGTTTCCTTCTAAAGCATAAAAACTCAGTGAAAATAATATAGTTCCATCATTGCTTTGCATCCCTCTGTCTGTATCCCCTTGCTGCCTTCTGGAAGTTCTTTCTGCATGGTTGTGCAGCCTATAGCACTCTGGGATCCTGGTCTATGGCAGGAATTCCAAGGATTGTACTAATATACACCATCACACAGCTTCTTGGATACCTAAAGAATGCTGCAACTCTCTTTTACTTCTGTCTTGAAAACAGAGATTTCACTGAGCTGGCAATAACAACCAAGAGTAGATATTACAGATCCATATATTTTTTTATCATGATAGATATTCCAAAGCACAACTGTGCATGAAAGGTAAGAAACAGAAATCCTGTCCTACACAGTAAACAAACAGCTGTTTATCATTGGCCTAATTACCACGTTAATGAGTTACTAATTTCTATATTCATAAAGTATGCATGAGCAGGCATAAGCGTATGCAAAGCGGAGCATAGTGACAAATTTAATAAATAAAATAACAAGGTATTGGTAAATAAACATTAATGATCTTTAAACCTAAGAATCAGGTTGTGTTTTATGGGAAGCTTGCACGAGCAAGATATAATTCTAGTAAGTCTGAATAGTTTGTATATTAACAGCATCAAACAAGGATAAAGTACTTAATTTAGAAAGGAAAAACAGCAAATATACAAACATAAACTGGGGAATAACTGCTCTGGCAGCAGCACTGGAGACAGATTTGGAAGTTACAGCCCAGCACCAAAATAAGTCAAATTAATAACATGCAGGTGCTGCAAGAAAAGGGAGATTTCCTGGGAGGTCACATGTAAGTACAAGCAGTTATTCTGCTCTCCACTGACCATGTCATGGCTGAAGTGCTTCATTAGGAAAGAGCCAGAGGAATTAGTGAGAATCAAGAATAGAACAGCAAAAATTATAAGGAAGTTTTAAGCTTTGCAGGAAGGTTGAGAAAAATTCAATTCTTCCATTTAAAGAGTAAAAAAAATAATCAAGAATATACTATAAATACTTTAATTACATAAAAATACTACAGTGACAAGCATAATGACTGATCTTCTCCATGCTTCCCTGATGAACTGTGAATACCCACCGATAGCAGTGGGGATGTAAATACATGAGGAAATCTTTCTCAATAGTCAAGCCTTGGACATTTAAGCCCTATGAAAGCTCTGAAACCCTTGTAACTGGCAGTTTTTTAAGAATGGTATGACAACCACCTCCCAAGAGACTCTTGCTTTAGAGCAGGGGGAGGAGATCGAATAGATGAGTCCTGCATTTCCTTTCCAGACCTTCCCTTCCGTGCGTGGCCATTCTTTGCTGATTCTGTGTATGTGAAAAGTAGAGTGAAATAACTCTTTAACAACTATCTTCTAGGAAAACTGGAATATACTATCTTCCTCATACATCCTTGCATCCCACCTCTGATGGAGCAGTGTATTTTTTTAGGACTACTGTCTGTGAGACACAATCTACTCATTTGAAATACACGCTGGCACGAGCCACGTCCCAGAGAGAGCAGAGATATCGATTCAGGACATGGACACTTCGGGACAGGGTTTAGTAGGCACAGTGGTATTTGGCTGATGGTTGGACTTGATGACCTTAGAGATCTTTTTCAACCTTAATTCTAGGATTCTATGAACTCAGAAGTTCTCTCTTGCTGACTGGTACAGGTGTTTCAGCAGGATGATCGATGTGTTTCCACAATTGTACTGGAGAGCATGAAAAATGAACAATGTGAAACCAAATGGTGTGAGAGCCCAGCATCGTGACAACTCTGAGAATGTTTAGCCTGGCAAAACCATGATTAAACAGCAGCTCTTAAAAATAGTTCCTGTGTCCCCTTCCTGAACCCACACCAAATTTGTTTTATAATTATTATATGACACAAAGACACTGTGCACAACTTCACAAATCCAGGTCTGTAAGTGTAAACCTGACAGCAGTTGGCTACCATATGCCTAAAAATAGCTCAAAGTTCTAGAAAATGCTAGAACCCGGGCTGGTTTCATCTCCCTCCTGGTCCTTTTTAAGGAAGGATGGAGAGCCATGCGTCCTGCTTAGGTGGAGATGGTAACTGCCCTCCTCCAAAATTATTTAAACTAAAAATGAGATTTCAGTTGCATTGAAGATGATTGTCTGACCCAATTTTCTCAGAGAAATCCAGAGCTCCACATCAACCCTTCTCATCCATTATCCAGGCTTAGCCTCCTTCTCTAGGACAAAGGAAATTCAATTCCCTGTTCTGCTCCCAGGGGAAGGGAAAGAGAGAGTAAGTCTATGCTTCTCACATCGTGCTGAGGTGTTAATGAAGTATCAGTAGAAAAGTTCATCACCCCAATAATCTATTTTTGTTGTATTTGGGATTTTTACCATTTTTTTGTTTGGTTGTTAATCTGAAAAATACCCTACACACAGAGATCTGTAAACCACAGGTCATGGATGCCCACATAATTAGCTGCCTACTTAGAAGGAGCTGGATTTTTTCAAAAGTTATGTGTCTGATGGTAGTTAATAATGGGATGGTGGTAGTTTCTTCATAGCTTCAGCTGAAATGAGCTCTGTATTATAAACCTTTTTACTTCCCTGTCAAATTCTCCTCTTATTAAAAGGGCTTTGCATCTTGGAAAAATTCTGGAAATCAGTCAAATTTGGTTTTCTAACCATCACCATGATTTCAGTCACAGCTCAATTTAAAGGAAGGCATAGATAATGACTTTTTTCCCATAAAAAAAATTTGATTTTCAGTACAGTCACATAAAAGGATTTAGATGCAAAGTCCTAATACGCAAAGCTCTTATTAGAAAAAAAAAAGGTATATTTTTTCTACTGCTGTTAGTTTTTTCTTTCATTCTTTAGGCTACCTCCTAGTGACCAGAAATCACCTTTCTTGCCCCATTCTCTTCCAAACTTTAGCTTCATTTACTATAACTGCTCTCCAGCTTAATTGAATTTTTAAACTTAAACATCACAAATCACAGTAATATTTCACTTTCTCCTGATTTCTTTGCTTCTCAATCCTAAATAACCTGTTTAAATCATAGGGGTAATACAATTCTAGTCTGAAATCCCTCCAAAAAAAACCCCCTATTTACAATGTTAATGGCTTTTAAATCAACAGTTGGTTCATTCATGATCTAACTCTTCCTAAGGCTAAGAAGATGACTTTACAGCAGCCACATTTTCCATCTATTTCTATGTGTCTCACACCTTCCAAAAGTCAATTTTCTTAGTTTTGTCTCTTACCTGAGATTTCCTGATAAGTGGGCACCATCTCCCTACTTGGCAGCAGCAGCACATTTTATTCAAGCTATTTGCTATTCAATCACTAAGCTTCCTGCCTCAGCTCAGCACTGTGAAAGATCCTGCACAGCCTCACTAAATTCTCCTAGCAATTAAGACTGCTTTCTGCTTTTTTCACGAAAGTAAGGCCTATCACTAACGCAGCACCACTTCCAGCTCGACTGTCCTCACCCTGCCATCCCTCCATTGTCAGTCTGTTACCAGTTCCTACAGCCTAGATGAAGCTCCTACCAGTCTTTTCCCTATTAAAAAAAATAGATGAGGATAATTACTTGACCAGAACCTGAACAGAGTTCTGCTCGTGACTACCAATCATTGCTTACTATTGCCTATTCATTTGCTATATAGTGGCAGAGAGTTGGGGTTGTTCAGCCTGGAGAAGAGAAGGCTCCAGAGAGACCTCACAGCAGCCTCCCAGTACTGAAAGGGGCTCCAGGAAAGGTGGGGACAGACTTTTTAGCAAGGCCTGTTGTGACAGAACATACAGTAATGGTTTTAAACTAAGGGAGGGGAGATTTGGACTGGATATAACGAAGAAATTCTTCACAATGAGGGTGGTGAAACAGTGGCACAGGTTGCCCCGGGAGGTAGCGGAGGGCCCATCCCTGGTAACATTCAAAGTCAGATTCAGACGGGGCTCTGAGCAACCTGATCGAGTTAAAGATGTCCCTGCTCTTTAAGTAGGGTTGGACTGGATGATCTGTAAAAGCCTCATCCAATCCAAAGCATTCCATGATTCTATGATAATTGGAGTGTTACATATGTATGTAATTGGAATTGTATGCAATGTTGGAAGAGCAAGCCTGTAACTCCACTTCACAAAGCTCACAGTACTGTGAATTGTTCTGAAATTGCTGGGTGTCACCAGGAGTCAGATGCAACTCCTTGATGCGGGCCTGTGTCCGCCTTCCACTCTTCCTGCAGGAGCAGAGTTTGGCCCGCGGCTCCTTCCAGGAAGTAGCTGGGTTATCCAAGTCCCTCCTGCCAGCTTCCCTGCCTTGTAACTTCTATCCTGCTACTTAAAGCCCATATGTTTTTATGTGAAGCAGAAAAGAAACCGCAGTGCTGTGCTGACATGCTGAGAGGTTTTTGCACTGTAGCAGAAGAGGAAGAGATGGAAATACGTAGAGGGGCCTTCCCTCACCTCAGAGAATCAACAACGGATAACGTTAAAGCACGGATCAATATGCAGTCTGCCACAAGTGTTGGTGGCTTATTCAGACCTTGGCAAGGAAGAAAGGATTTCTCTCCCTTGCTTTAGGGAAAGCGTTGATAAAAAAAACAATTGTCAAAACTTCATCATCCAACCAGCTGATATTGATCCTTTCATGTCAGCCAGTGCTCTGGATTCTCAAAAAAAAATATCAACACAATGTTTCTAATAATTGATGCTACACAGTATAAAACTACCACATCAGCCTGTCTTAAAACATTCCTTTTGTAAGATGTACAGCAATAACTCCCTGTAAGGAAAAGTGGAGGGGTAAGGCACATTCTGCCTCTTCTGAAATCTTGTCTAGAGTTGGATTGTGTTGATCCCTCCACGGACCTCAATGGAGCCTTAAGAAGAAACAGTGGTTCACAGGACTGGAGCAGTTCATGCTGCTTTTAGAATCTTAGAATGGCCTGAGTTGAAGTCCAGCTCCTGTCCTCGCATAGGACAACCCCAACACTCACACTTGGTATCTGAGGGTGTTGTCCAAATGCTTCTTGAATATTGTGAAACACTGGCATAGGCTGCCCAGGGAGGCAATGCCCTGCAGAACCTGTTCCAGTGCTCGAGCACCCTCTTGAGCCACAGTTGTTGACTACAAACCCATTTAACACAGAAATCTCATTGATCAGTTCTTCTAACACACCTTGTGTTTGGTCCTTCTCTTATCCAACAAAAATTGCCCCTTGTCCTCCTCTAAAATCACACGAAATTAAAATCAGGATATTGCCTGTGAATCAAGTCTGAGACCTCAACACAAGAGAAAAAAAATTGAGTAATGGAGCTCAGTCCTCCTTTCATGATGACACAGAGTAGAAGAATACAGAGACTGTGAGAATTCTGACTCAACCTTCTGCTGGCAAAATAAGTTAAGCTTGCTGGCCCTGTTGTTCAAGATCATATTTAACAGGTATTTGAAGTGAGAGCTAATTCTGAGAGCTCAGGATGACACTTTTCAAAGCGCAAATATTTTCAGCTTTTTGGCACACAGGAGGGTCCACGTACCTATTGTCTTTTGATGGCTGTTTAGCTGTGACATTAAATATCCTCTCTTCTCTCTGCTTGCAGCCTTTGTTCAACTCTTAAATACAGCAGCACATTTTTCATAGTCTCCTGCATGTGAAATAGGCTCCTCTGCTACTCCCTCCCTGTGCAGTAATCTTGTTTCACAAACATTACAATAATTTAAAGTCATACTGGTAAATCTTCCATTAAATACCTTGACAGTTGAGAACAGATGACAACATGCTACTGAAGAGTCCCTCTAAAAGACTTAAAATCTCTCCCAGGTGTGACAATAATCATTAGTTATTGTTAATTTAATAATTTTCTCTTCAGTTCTATGTCCAAGTTTACTGCCAGTCAATCAAGATGTATTTGAAAGCCTATTTAATTTCCCAGATTCAGAGAGGAAAGTCCACAAAATGGAAAGTTCAGTATCCACAAATTAAAAGGGAACCACAGAGAAGGCATAATGATATGAACAGTTTAGCTAAGGGCTTGTGCTGGGAAAATGCCTGAGAATTCTGCATTAAGTGAGAAGAAAGTGAGATAAGCACACAAAGTGATTTGGTTGTGGTGGAACGAAGTCGTCTGAAACTGCTGTGAATCTGCAGGACTGCGGGTTTTCCTTCCTCAGCAACAGAAAGTTTTGACACTCATCTACAGGATCTGTTTCTGTAGGGCAGGAAGTTGGTTTGAGAAAAGAGCTGCTTAAAAACAGCGTATATCTGACTGGAAAACTAAAGAAAAACAAACATATAAAATCTTTGAGGGGACAATTTTCCTCCCTTGATTCATGCCATAGCTTGTTGAGCTCAGTAAGAACACTTGAAACAGCAGGCTGAGGCCACAGTGCCACAGATGGGGACACCTCCTGACCATGCCTGGAGGTACTGTTTTCTGTGCCTTCTATCTGAAAGAAAAGATGTCCTGATGCAATGCTATAATCTCTAAGGGACTGACAATCCCAAATGATGTGTACAAAGGGCTCCCCCTGAAGCTCGTGGCAGCTACAGGTGTTCAACAGTGAACTGAAAATCAGTTTATTTTTAGTCAAACGTGAATTGAGGAGCTAAGCTTCAGGAAAACTGGATATGAATATTTGGGGCTTGTCCCTTTCATGAGATAAAAACCAAGGGATAAGGAGGAAGCTTGAACAGATTACAATGAAAAGTCTCCCCATTTACCTTTTTAAAAGTGGGGGTAGTGGTCTAGTTGTAAAAATCACCTCTATTTATTGTTTTTGTTTTCACCCTGTGCTCCTTGTAGGTAATAATCTACAGAGAATTCCTGCTTGGCAGTGGTTAGGGAGCAGTGTCCTGGAAGGCACAGGGCAGAAGAGATGAGAGAGTCACTGTGGAAAGGTGGCAACTCAAAGCTCAAGAACGAACAACAGGCACAAGGACACGAGTTGGATTCGATGATCCTTTTGGGTCCCTTCCAACTCGGGTAATTCTATGATTTTATTTACATGCCAAATCCACCTCATCAAAGGCAGGCTGGGTGCAGCCGTGAATTACACAAAAGGAAGTTTATCCCTATTTCTAAAAACCTCTGTTGCCCCATAAGATGCTTGCACTCCCTCAGTGGCCTCCCCATGACCAGCATTGTGCAGTTTAACTGAGGTACAATAATATATTGCAAACTGGTTCGTTATTGGTTTGACTTCATGAAAGCCTTCTTATGTTGCAGTTGTTCACTATAAATTAAGTTAGCGTGAGAAAATCAAGTGCATCAGTAACAATTTGGCAACTGATCAATAAGTAATCCACGCATAAACCATTTCTGGAATGCAGGGAAGAATATTTTCATCACTCTTTGGGAAAGCAGCAGTCTGTGATGGAAGAAGATTGCGATGAGTGCTTCTTCTGGCCACCCTCTCTGTCAGGCAGGGATGGCTCCCTATCCCTGTGGGCACATCAACAGGGCTGCCTGGGCAAACTTCTTTTTCAAAGACTGTTTATAATCTGTCATGAGGAACACAGCTATTTTTCCCTACGGACTGTAAGAAAGGAAAGACACTTCTCAGCAGTCAGAATGCAAAACATCTTTCAGCTCATACACAAACTTTAGGTGAAAAATGTTTCCTGCAGTCATCCTTTTCCCCTCTTCTACCCATCTTGCCCAACACATCTTCATGAGTAGTCTTCTGGATAGAGTTAGATTAGAAAATTCCACTTGGAAACTTAGTAAGTTTATTCTGATCACTGCATTATAGCACACCTGACTCATTTAGGGAGTTATTCTGGTTTTATTTTCTCTCTATCTGTTGCCACATTTGTCAGTGAATTTCAAAAGACAGATTATAATTATCTATAGAAGGTGATAGTTTACAGAATTTTCTTTCCTTTTAGCTTGCCAGGGAACTTGAGCAAGTTTGTAAAATTGCCTTTAGACCAGGCTGGGTCAACACAGTATTTCTTACGAGTTACCTGAACGTTAGCTGGAAAATACTAGTAGACATCTGGCAAGAAGCCAACAAAGCTAATGCAGGCTGAGTCGTCTGCAGACTGGTAATGATCTAAAGGTTAAAACTGAGAACTGCAAGGAAAATCTGGGACCCCCAGACACAATTAAGGAGTGAGCAAGTCGAGATGCAGTGGAGTAACCCCAGAGGGAGACAGGTAAAAGAATGATGATTAATATCAGAATGTGCTATGCTTGATAGGACCAGTCACAGCAATTACAGTGATTCTAAATTGGGGCAGGGGCATATGGTTGCAGATAAGGCTCAGAAGTGTTATTATGTCCAGATATCACATAGATCATTGTAAAATAGTACCCAAAAGGATTGTGCCAGGAGCTGTCCAAAAATACACATGCAAGGAAAGCACTATGAAGTTTGTAATGCCAAAATTGCTGCACTGCTATTAAAAATGCAATCCTTATAGTCCAAATTCCTCTCTGGTTACTACAACAAAAGCATCTGCTCAGTGTTGCTACTCAAGACAAGACTGCCTGCCCTTTAAGTGAATAGGATTTTTGGAATAAACAAGCAGGATGATTATGTTTTCCACTGCTGCAGGATTTTTATTTACTTCTACAGCATATTAATATAGACAAGAAAAAACCCAGATAAACATTTTTTTGGTTGTACTAGATGGCAAAAGTATATAATTACACCGCTCAGAATCTCATCGGCTCCTATCACTCTAAGCTACTTTATGAACATATTTATAACTGCCGAGTATAGAGCAATTACGGGAAAGCATTCTCCTTTCTGAATGCATCTGCACATTTAGTATGGTCTGATCTAATTAAAGTCACTTCCATTAAAGTCAACTGGAGTATTTCCAGTCCAGGTTAAGAAAAATATACAATAGCCACAAGAGGACCCCAGTTCCTACAGCCAAAGCTTCAATTTCAACCAAATAAGAGTGTTTCTATAAATGATCTGAAACGTGACCTGAATATAAACCTCAGCTGGGACAGCAAGTTGTTTGGCTTTATTTTCTCAGTAGGACGCAAAAACCTTCCAATCTATTGTGGAGTTTCATGCAGGAAACTGTACTCTAAACAAACACTATTTGGGGACAAGGAATTAGGGGATAAAGCAAAAAAACAAAGCTTCCTGTTCCATTATTTACAGGCAGTTGAAATTCACCTCAATATTTCTCTCAAGTATGTTGTTTTCCAAGAAAGACAGTTTTAGGGTCTCCTGTGCCCTAAAAAACATCAGTGCTAATATGTAGAAGACACTCGAGAGAAGAAAAAGAAAACAAACACTTGTGTGCATTTTGATAAAGCTATCAAGATCATAAAATGGTTTGAGTGTGAGGGGACCTTAAAGTCCATCCAGTTCTACCCCCCTGCCATGGGCAGGGACACCTCCCACTGATCAGGTTGCTCAGAGTCTCATCCAGCCTGGCCTTGAAAAACCTCAAAGATAGACTACTTGTATTTAATGGAGAAAAGATAAAAGACCTGCAGCACTTTAAAAGTGAAAAGTTCCCACAACAGGCAACTTAAACAGGCTTAATTCATACTTCCATATTAAATTCACATTTTTTCTTTATTTTCTCATCAATACTCTCTTTATCTAAAAAACTTTTGAATGTCGAAAGCCCAGGGATGCTGCCAGACCTCTTCATTCACATGTTCAATAGGAATTGTTCAGTCTCACAAATATTACCTACACCAGTTAATATTTATCTTGGGACAAAAGACAGAATTAAATATTCCACCCTGAGCCAACTAGGCAACAAAATTTATTTTAGAGATTTATCAGGAGGCAAAACGCATCTGTTCACGTGGCCAAGAACACTTAGAAAAACTTTTTAAGAGCTGAGCAGAAACTACACATATTGTCTTTCACTTCAAAGGCCTTCAATTGCTTCTACTGAAGAAGCAGCTTTGGCTAACACACTGGATTTGTTTTCTTTAAAGAAAAATCCATGGAATGTGTCTATTGACCAAATGTCAAGGTAAGCACAGATGGAGATTTTTTCTTTACATTCTAAGCCAGATTCTTCAATGATAGACTTAATTTGAAGTGTAATTAGAGTAAGGTAGTTAGTGACAAAGTCCTTTGTTTTAAATAACTAGATTGGTGAGTATCTTTTAATGAAGCTGATTTAATCCTTAGTTTTCAAAATTAGGAAGGCAGAGAACATATACGGATTATATATCAAAACAAGGCTGAGCATAGAGATTAAAAAGAACAATTTTGGACCATATTAAGAAAACAGAGTAATTCTATTTAAGAAATTCAAACTTGTAAAGACTTTAGTGACAATTCAATGCTGCTTTTCAAGACACATCACTACGCTTTCCTTTTCTTTCTCTACATTGCTAATAAAACATTCATAACATTAAGTACACAGGCAGAATTTGAAGGAGATGTAATTAACTGCCTGGCACACCAGAAAAGACAAAGTTCCTCTGGTTCCTCCAGAAAGAAAAAGATTGCTCAACCAATTATACGAATAGATGGTTGTGAGCACTTTATGCTCGGGAAAAACCCTGCAGAATGAACCAGAACCATCACAGTAGTGACACAGGGTGGACCTGCCTACGAGAAAACAAGCATTTCACCAGAACAAACAGGAAAAGGGTTGGCACATGAACACCAGGCTCCAAAATGGATACAAGTTGGTACAGGATTTTTAACAGGAAGCAGAAAAATTCCTCTTTCCTCTTCCTGTGTATCCCATTTATTTTACATTTTTTATTTTACCTTTTTCTTTTACTAAGTATTAAGTAAATTTCCATCTTATCACAAATATTAGGCAAACAAATATGTAAATAAGACAGTGAGCAGTATGATTTGCATTCTTATAAAAACACATTACTCAAGCCAGATCTGCATTAAACTCTTCAAATAAGTAAACCTAACTAAATAAAAACATACCAAACAACTGGAAAGCTACCTCCCTCTTTCTTACTTCTACACACCTACAGTTTCTTCATCGTTTTGAGTCACTGCTTCTTAGTAACTGCTGTAGCATAATTGTTCTGCTTATACACTGAAGCATCAACTTTCCCTCAATTTCTGAGTAGCAGCGAGTTCCTACAAATTTCTACCAAACCAGAAGGTAACTCATGAATCTTTACAGCAGGGAAATATCCTACTCTGACATTGTCAAGAATTACAGAAGACAATTTTGCTCCAAAAGGAAGGGTATCTCATGCTTAAGACTGGATTGAAAAAAGAAATAAGGCTGAGTTGCTGACTACTTCATACTCTTTCATTATGCCCCGAGGCAAGTAGTTTAACCTCTGTGTACTACTTGCTATGACTAAAATGAGTATAATAATTTTTTCCCTCTATTTTTTGTCTGCCTTGCCTTTGGGTATTCTCTAGCAAGGCATCTTTTTCACTTTGACTTTGGTCCTGCTAAAGTGCACACACTTCAACAGAATTACCCATGTACTTATTGTTGCACACATTTAAGAAAATCTGCTGCACTGGGAAAAACATCTACCACAACAGAGCTTCAAAACTACGGCGAGACGTATAAACAATGCCTGCTTATCAAATACCCCTCATGGGTATCACATACCGATTTTCATAAAGACCTTCTTAAAATATTTATGCCAGTGATATTCCTCTATTATAAAAAGAAGTCTAGAATTACAACTGACAACTGTGATATTTTAGGAATACTCTTAAATTTAGTTGCAGTGGTTTCACTTACTGGAGCAACGTTGCATGGGCTCCAACACTACAGGAGCAAGGTTCTAGTACTAAATATCTTAGGAAGATCAAGGAATCAATAATTCAACAGGCCTAAAGTGTCTTGCACCAACAACTGCACCTTGCAAAGTGAAGCCTAAAAATGTTTATGTACATAAAAATCACAGAATGTCCTGATTGGAAGGGACCCACAAGGATCATCGAGTGCATCTCCTGTCCCTGCACAGGATACAACCACAAAATTCACACCGTGTATCTGAGGGCATTGGCCAAAATGCTTCTGGAATATTGTCAGGCTGTGACTGTTTCCCTGGGGAGTTGTTCCAGTGCTCCACCACCCGCAGGGTGAAGAACCTTTTCCCAATATCCATCCTAACCCTCCCCTTGCACTTGTTCCCGGCATTCCCTCGGGTCCTATTGTTGGTCGCCAGAGAGAAGAGCTCAGCGCCTGCTCCTCTTCCTCCCCTGGTGAGGAAGCTGTAGACATGTTTGGTGGACCATCAACTTTGTGTAAAATCACCATTTTACAGAGCAAAAAGACTATTCTCACAATGTAAGATTTGAATTAGTTATTATTACCAAAATTCAGTTACTTCATTCTATGACATGACTAATTTAATGTGTTAGAAATAATACATTGTAGGAATCATTCAGCTCCTACAGCAGCTAAAAAGGTGTTTACATGAAGGACATTTTTCAGACTAACAAAAAATGTGACATATCTCTAGCCTCTAGGTAATTCCTGACCCAGAATACGCATTCCTTTATATCCAAATATTTAGTATTTATTAAATAACATATACTTACAAAACTGATTTCCTAGTCAACAGGGACTCTACCACTGGTCATCATCACTGCTGTTCCCAAATCCCTCATGTTCTTTACTGTTGTTTTAAGCACGCTGCCTACACAGGCATTTTTTCCTCACTCTCCTCCTCCTGTGATACCTCTGACCAAATGTCTTCTGTCTCTCCATTTTCAGTGCCCCATAAAACAAATCTGTTGTCAATCTGGGTACACCTGGAACGAACTTCGTAGCAGATACCTTGACCTTTTTAACACATGGGGGTCAAGAATCAGCAGCAGCAGTTGGAGAGAAAAAAGTGAAAGATCAAAGCCTTCCAGTCCCACTACTGTTCTTGTTTTCCTTTGTTGATATGTGCACTGCTGACAGAAACCAGTAATTTTTATCTTGAAAGTGCAAATATTTGATAGGAAACTGAGGCCAGATGTATAAACCTAGAACAAACAGCAAATATTTCTGTGATTCTTTTAATGGCACTGGAAAAGGTCCTTTTTAACAAACAAAATCTTTCTCCTGGAGGGTTTGGAAGTCAAACAGTGTAGCTTTTATTAGTTGATAGACTGTTGATACTAAATAAGAACTGACTTTTAAGCCCAAGAGCAGCTGCATAGACCACTTCCATTGTTGAGCTGAAATATGCAATAAGTAAACACCATAAATCATGAAAACTTTGTTTTGTACAAGTATTTCATGATAATAATATACAACATTTGGGTAGACTAGGCAATGCTTTTTTAAAAAAATACTTTTTTTAATCAGACTCTCTGCAAATCTATATCTTACAGAAAATTATTCATTTTCCTTCACTCTTTGAAAATAAACTTTCTCTTTTGTTTTCCAACTATTACTTTTCTCTGCTGACCTTTACGTGGCCCAAATTTTAGAGCAATGTAATGAAAATGCCTCCAAGCATCTTAACAGTTCCAAATTGTTTATATTCCAAACTGATTCCCTCCCAAATAAAATGTCAATATATATTTGGTCTTTTAAAAGGAAATACGTTCAGAGAAGTATGGAAGAGATAGAAGAGCAAGAATGCAGAAACAACAGGACATAGTGGTCTACAGTTGTACCTAACTTGTCTTGTAAAGTCAGACAAAGAATTTCCTCAGCTGTTCCCATTTCTCTGCAACTAACCACAAAATTGAATGAGTATAAGGTGTGAAGTTGCACTGAGGAAGAAGCTGGTAAAATTTCAGGGCACCTTTCACAGTGTCAGCCTCTATTTCCTTAAACCATGTCGCTCGGCACCACTGTCTCCTGGAGAGTCAAAGTCTCTAAATGCACTAAAAATTCAGGAATCTTATTCATGTTCAAATAAGAGCTCTACCCATGCAAATACAACTAAACTTAGTATGCATGGAAAAAGCAGAATTTAGGATTGAAGTTTGTCAAAGATTTATATTTTGGTGGCACAAATATCCTTGGAGAAGCCAAAGCCTTTGTCTGTGCCCCTTACACTCTCGGTATAGAAACTAAGAGGATGCTCCATGCTATCTCCCTGCTACAGTCCAAGGCCTCTATTTCAAGAGTTCTTCCGTGCAAGTGGACCCCACAGAAATGCAGGAGTCAGAATATGTGTCAAATACTTAACAGGGTACAATCCAAGAAAACCACACAATAGCTGAGTTTCCTTTACACAGTGTATATATAATACCTACAAAATCAGGCCATGTGTGTTATAGAGCCAAGTTAAAATGTGTGGGTTTAAGTCAAAGTATCAAAACACAGCACATGTTGAAAATCACTAGATGATTTATCAACTAAACAAAACATCTGAACAAGTCCTTAGAGAATTAAGGCAGAAGATATTTCCACACCAACTTAATCAATCCCAACTATGGATTTCCATGATTTGATGGGGGTTTTTTTAGAGAATTTTGATTCTGTCGTAATTCCCATAGCTTTACCATCTGCACAGCATTTTATGAAAGGTAATTTTATTCATTCTGCCAATCTGTTAAATATTGTCATGGGAGGATTTATTAGTTTCCATAACTCCAGACAATATTTTATTCTCCCTGAATTTTCAGCTGGAAGAGCCAAGGTCCTGGTTTTTATCAAATTAAAGCACTGAAACCATTCATTAATAAAAGGCCCTAATCTACCTGCTCTGTGACTCAAAAGCAACACTTCCCCGTCAGCCCCCAGCCGACAACCTCTTTCACAGAAAGAGGGAGAGAAAAATTTAAAAATATGGTTTTCTGTGTGATGTAAATCTCCACAAGTTAAGAACTGGAGACAGAGCTCCCTCACTTTATGGTAGGCAAACCCTTCAGAAGTGTGAACATATTTGAAGTCTAATTGCTTCGATATGTCGAAGAAATGTGATATTCAATTAAGCTCTGAGCTTTTTAAGAGCACCAAACTCATTTTACTCCTGAAATTCTACATGCTCTAAAGATGATCTTTAATTATTATAGAGCAGTGATTAATAAAAGTAGCAATGTGCCCAGCAGGCTAAGTGCACGTGAACTCTTTTTGCTTTAGGGAAGCCTGAAATGCACAACAGTGGATTTTTTCCAAATGTATTTATCAGAAAGCTGTTTATCTCCTGTAGTAGAGCTTGATTCATAGTCATTCCATTCGTGTCAATGAATGCAGCACAAGGCCTTTAATACTCCCTGGTCGGAGTTAATGCCTTTAGCTTTCCATTAGGTAATTTGAAAGACCTATTCATTTTTTTCCCACAGTCAGCTAACTAATTCTTTAGCACTTCATTTCAATACCACTAACACTTACTAAGGGATTGACTTCACTAAGTGAACAATCTCGCCTGTCTCAACATTTCATCGTTACCTGACATATATAGCTGTGTCTAAATCAATGAATCACGCTGAGGTAGGTCTATCCCCTTGAGCATTTTTGCCTTTTTCCCCCCATCTAGTGCCAGTGTTCCTCTTTATGGTTCAAGAGGAAATTTCCAGGATCTACACAGTGTACAATATACTTGCTTTTTTACCCCCATTTCTATACTGTTCTTCGACTCTAATAACACACCAGCAGCTCTCCATTTTGAGAACAAGTGAGACACAAACTAAGTGATCTTTAAGGCCCCTTCAAACCCAAAACATTCCATGATTTCAAAATGCTTCCTTTCTGATGTACCTCATCGCAAAGGTAGCAAAGAAGAGACTATGTTTCTTCCCTCTCTTTGTCCTGCAAATGCAAGTAGATATCATGATGACAGGTAGAGTGTAGGAAAGGTGAATTGCATTCTTTTTTAACCCCCCAAAATGGCAGAAATCACTCTCTTCCAGCAAAATTCTATCAAATACATCAAGGATTAATATAAGGGTTAAATTAATTAGTTTCCAAGTTTTCAAGACGAATCAGTCAACACATACTGAGTTTAGATTTCTGTTGGCATCAGCTTTGGTTATAAAAAATACAAAGTCAAAATGCAGTCATTTATTTATTCAAGGCATGCTTTAGAGAGTGAAAAATGATATAATATTATCTCCTGGTACATCTACCCCACTGACAGTAGTAAAAGGAAGTTCTTAGAAAAGGTTAAAGAGGGAAATGCATATTAGAAACAGAACACTACCAAATTTCAGCTAACCTTCTTTTGGTGCTTTTGCTAAACAGTATAAAAGGGCCCCACTAAGATGCAGCACCAGCAACTTATTGCCAGCTTGTTTGAGCACCGTGTCTTTACAGCACCTGCAGCTCTGAGGAAGACACTGCCCCTCCACTCTCAGCTTGTCTGTGTCTCAAACACATCACTAAAGGATATTGCAAGAAGTTATTTGTTTTGAATATTTTTTAATCAACTTTGTAGTTGAATAATGTCAGAACTTTAATTTTTGTACACTACATAACTCATCAGTAGTGCCTGAGTGTACATATAACCTTATTTTTGGCATAATCAAGTTTGCATTATACTGTTTAAATAACAAAAAAAAAAAAATCACACACAGAACAAAAAAACCCCACCAACAGTCTCCTGGAAGGAAAATAATCTGATGAGAAAAAACTCTCTCTGGGTTTTTAATATTAGCTTCAATGATCTGAAACATCAAGCGAGCTTTATCTTTCCAGAGGAATGTTAGCTAAGGAAGAAAAGCCAGTGATTGCCTGTAGGATGCCTGTCGCTGTGGTCTCTCCAGGGCAGCTCTAAACTCCTTTGTGAGTTTCATTTCTGTGAAATGCAGAAGGGGACCAAATCTCAAATAATCAGTTGGTTTCATATGCTGAGGATCAACAGTCACCTTTCTACTCAAGTCTGAGCAAATTCCCTTGCCAGCAGAAAGCAGGTGTCAACTTTAATCCTACAATTTCTGCTTCTTTAATCAATCTTATTGCAGATCTGGTACACTTTGATGTTTTACTGCCATAAGAAATTATGCCTTTACACAATTCAAAGCCTTCTTCTCCACATGAAGAGTTACAACAGACTACTACGACAACTGAACAAGACTTCTGTCCTTTAACTTAAGCCCCACTTAGGTACCTAACAGCAACCCAGTTTTCAAAGATGACCACAATTCAACTTGACCAAGAGTGAGTGATTAAAAAAAAAACAGAAAAGTTAAATAAATGCAAATAAATTCAATAAACTTTTTTTTTTAGTACAGAATAAACTACTGCTGTACTGAAAAGTGGGCATATGGGTGTATTATCTTGGAATCTCATCATTATGATAGGTTTTTACAGTGAAAAGGCAATGAAGTCTCATATAAATCAGCATCAATTTACTTTCTTCATGACTGTAAAGCCTCTTGTTACTTTTACTGTCAAAAAGAGCATCACTTCATAGGAAATGGTAGAACCAGCTACACATGTTCAGCATTGTAACACAGAAATCACATTGTAAGATTACTACTGAGTTCTTTGAATTCAGACAAAGCCCTCTTGTTACCAAATAACACAGCATATTTGGCCATGATTTGTAACAGCAGATAATATTTTCCATTTGTATCATAAATTTCATCACTGAACATGAAAGTCAGCTAGAACTTACAATACTGTCTGGTTTTTGGGTACAGAGAGGGAAACACCAAATTAACTGATAGTCCCCAAATATCCTCAACACCTCTGGAATAAGAGAGTAGAAATCTCAGTCTTCTGAACTCCAGGCTCCTTTGCCTTCATAAGCAAAACACTTCTCCTAACTTTAAGTACCTCTATTATCATTTTTCAGATGAGAAGGACTGGGAGGAGAAAGTACAGAGAGAGCTAAAAAGAGAGGACATGCATTAGTCAAAATTATTAAGTAAGCCAATTTCAAAAGAGTGTTAATTCTCTCTTCCCAGACCATATACTTTTCCAGAGTAAAGCTGAAGATATTTAAAAAAATATCATCACTATGATAGTGATGGAGCAGGACCCCTTTCAGCAAAATATACCTACCCGGGGCGGGGGGGGGGGGGGGGGGGGGGGTGAAGAATCAGAAGTCACATTATTTTACAGAAATCCTATATAAATAAAATGGATTTATAAAAGAACACACAACATCAAAAACCCAGTCTCCAGTCTCAAATAACTCCATTCCAGTAGTTTTGAAGACTTTCATAAAGCCTAGAAAACAAAGCTGAATCTCAATTAAGGACTGCTGAAGGGAGAATGGTATCCTGTAACACTGACATCTGGACTACTGCTAGCATGTAATGTATATCTGTCACTGACAGCTTATCAGGTTATATATAATTCTGAACCATTAGTCATGTCTTTCTCCACAAGCACAGGAATCTACAAAACCAACATAGTCATAGAATATGTAAAAAACTCATATGTAAAAATCTTAGAAGTTGATCATAAGCCATTAATATAATGCAGACCATAAATATCAATATAAATAATTGAGCATCAACAAGCAGGGTGTAGGCATGACTGACTCAGACAATCAACTTAACATGGGAAATGATAGCTTTGTAAATCTCTCCAGTATTGGATACATGTTTAATGTCCATGTGCTAAAGATCCAACAGGAAAAAGAGAAAATCCAACATTATTTCACAATGCAGGGGGGAGGAAACTGTTCCTATTTCCATAGCCTTGTAAACGAACTTCTGAAAAACGTCCACAAAGAATGTAGGGTGCCCCAACACAAACTTATTCAAGATGTACCAAGCAGATAAAACCCTACACGTGACAGCGAGTGGTTAAACAGAGGCAGGCTCTACGTGCCCTGACATTTGATCATGATAAAGATTGATCATTCCTATGACTGGACGAGACTGTAATGAAAAGCCTTGTGAATGTGCCGAGACCACTTGAACAGCTCACCAGAGACCCAAGCGTGGCAGGAGCACGCCTAAGCCAAGCTGGACGTGCAGCCCATACACCACTATGAATAATGAAGTGTTTTAGGCAAAGAAAAAAAAAGAAGATATTGCAATGTGCCCTTTTTTTTTTCCTATCACTGAGATTTTTTGGAGGAATTCTACTGGTAACTGATTGGGTGTTTTAGAACTGGAAGATATGTTTAACTATTTGGTTGAACATCAAATCACAAACCCTTTTCCGAAAAGTAACACCGTAAAAGAGGCAGGAATTTGTGTACTTGTAGGAGAAACAATATGAAAGACCCCCAGGAATTTGTGTACTTCTAGGACAAAGAACCCAATAAAGGACTGCTGTAGAGAAATTCTCTTTGCATACTTAAGTAGCCCTGCTATTAATTCCTTTTAAGCCAGTTTTCTTTCCTTTAAAACCAAGAAATTCCTGTGTGGAAATGTACAGAATATATCCATTGGGAGCATGACAGACATCAATATAGTTTAGGACAACATTTTGTAAGATGTCTCTTCCAACACTAAATCATTTTTTTTCATAAGAAATTGCAGTCTTTAATGCATTCGTTTAATTATTAACATTTCCTGTTAGCATTTGAATACTCAAATAAAAACTTTAGAAATTACATACACTTGTACAGTCAACTCACAGCTTTACTTTTGCTTAAAAACCTCCCTTCTGAAGCGTATGCTTGGAAAAAAGGAAAGACAGAGGTTATCAGAAGAATGAGACCTCCCAGGCTCTATTCTCCCAGGGTCTTTATCACCTCTTGCCCACAATAAAATTGATTCCTCGGTTCTGCCAGGAATGACAGTCTCATTATCCATATTGGAATGATGACAAAAAATAAGAAAATGTAAAGACCACTGAAACTTATTTCAGAGTGAATACTGTTTTATTTAAGTGGGCAGAATGCATTATTAATTTATTAAACAAAATTAAATGTTGAAAAGGGTTTTTCAAATAGAAGTCAAAATATTTAAAATAAATGTATTATATAAGCTTTTTAATACATTTCAAATGAGCTATTTTATGAAAATGAATATGATTTTATTAAATATTTGGGTGTAGCCAAAATTTTATTTCTTATTGGAAATGCTAGAATTTAAAACTTTTCTCCCATTCTGTTCCTAATATGGGGGGGGGGGGGGGAAACGTGGAAGGGTTTGGGTTGGAAAGGACCTCAAGGCCCATCCAGTTCCACCCCCCCTGCCATGGGCAGGGACGCCTCCCATTGGATCAAAGGGCTCCAAGCCCCATCCAACCTGGCCTTGGACACCTCCAGGGGTGGGGCAGCCACCACTGCTCTGGGCAACCTGGGACAGTGAACATTATTAGTTAATTAACTTTGTTTTGATTATGGAAGGTTGCACTTTGAGTGTCTGTCTACAATTCAGAACAGAAACCTTGCTTTCAAAGCTGACACTTTTGCTGGTGGAATAAGTAGTCTAGCAACACATCATGGTTCTGGAAAGGTCAAAAGGTTAGACTTCAGGAAATGTAGAGATGACACTAATCTCATGATATTTGTGATGCATGCATGAAACAAACTGTCTGTCTCCTCTTCCCCAGAACAGACCAGATTGATGGTACCACGTTTTCGTAATACAATGTGTTAGAATTGATGGCTTTCAAGAACGGACCCATTTGGATTAATGATCCTTATCACACTGTCACACATTTGAACTGAAGCAGCTTTATTTGCTGACAGTATTCAGAACTGAAATTATGATTTAATTTTGATCTGAGATGGGGGTTTTTTTGGCCTAGAACATGAATTACAGCTACCAAAATGTTAAAAGGAATAATAGCATATGGCTAATTGACCGGCTGAATAAACAACTGTCCTTTCCTCTTAAGAGCCTCCTACCAAATATTCACTTGATGCCTGTTAGCAGCAGGCATCCATGGACTCTCTGCTCATGGCATCAAAGAAAACGCAGGGAACAAATGTTAACGTTTGCCTCAACGCAGGGGAAGTGCCATTCTCCTGAATTTATCCCATAATACCACGTGGAGTAAAAATTCAATACATTCTCATGCATATCTAATGAATAGAAACCAGAAAAAGGTTCCTTTACAGAGATGTGGGATTTGGGCCAGACCTATTTGGTGAGGAATGTCTTAGAAAGGGCCAGCTAGAGCGAAGCAAACAGCTGAAATGTGGGTTCCCTCCAGCCAGAGTCATTCATTAGAGGCCTTCAAGAGATAAGAGAAGTACTGACATGCTTGGGGATAGCAGCTAAAATTACACACTCGCTCTGCGCTCCTCATACATTTGTCACCATGACATATAAACACTTGTGACAGTGATCACAAACCTCTTGCCTTATTTGGCTGTTTGGAACACCAGTGGAATTTAAGGAATATCATAGCAGTTTGTTATGTTTCTGCTAGAGCAAAATTATATCACAGCTGCAGTGTTTTCAGATGCTATAAATTAAATTGTACAATCTTTGTTGTCTCTCACCCTAAAAAAGCAAGTCTCATAACTACCACACAAATATTCTTGATCACCAGTGTAATAAGGTGCTTCTAATAGTGATTAACTTGCTCTACAGTTAGAACTCAGCAGAAAATTCAGTATTTTCATCTTAAGACCAGTGGGAGTTGATGATGAGCGCTTTAATTGTGTCTCTCCATTGCTAACGTTTGAATAATTCCTAATGCTAATTCCCATTTTCACACCTTCCTGCAACACGACACCAATAGATACGAAATCTAACACATTGCAGCTTATGCCAGAACTTCTCTCTAGAACTCTGAGCAAAGTCAAGTAAAAGTGTATTTGAGTTATGAGGCTTAAAATTAGAATTGTATCGTTTGACTTCTCACATTTCAGAGAGGATTTCACCCACCAACACCAAACAGGATTTTTAGCCTTCCAGGATATATGACAAACATTTGTTGAGGAAGTTCATCTTGCAAATTCTTACCTATAAAGCAAGTCTGCTACGACTGCAGGAACTTTGTATTTACTAGGAAAAAATATAGTTCACTTTCAAAAAATCCTTTCAATTCAAAAACAAATAATGTGAACACTAAGTGCTTGTATGGTCTGGAGATGCTCTGTGCTTTTAGTATTTGGGTGACATTTCCTGTATATTTGCTTACTCTAAAGTATATTTGAATGTTGGAGGTTCTACACTGTTCTCTTAAAATGCCACTACTCTGAAATGTGACCTCAAAAGATGGTACTATTTGATGTTTATTATTTCACAGTGATTTTGGTATCAAATACGTTCCAGTTCAAAGGTAAAAAGATTACTTGCTTTCGATTGTTAAACCTGCAAATTGATCAGAGTTCCAAAAAGTCAAGAGGCTACCACTGCAAAAATTTCTATAGGATTTCAATATTCTATATTTTGTTGCAATTATATTAATTGGGACGATGCGGTCACTCATCTATAAATGTTATTTTTTGATGACACCTTCTCTATACCTTAAAAAGCTTCTTTGAAAAACAGAAGCTACCTGTATTCTTGGGCAGAGAAATGCAAGTATTTGAACTGGGACCTGTGAAGCGAAAAACCTTGCAGTAACTAAGTGATGCAGTTGCTAATTTTAGGTATTTTTGGGAACAACGTTAAGCAAATAAAGCATGAGAGTAAGAGAATGTTTCTTTCACTATTAATATCTGGATTAGAGAGAAGGATCTTGAAGGTAAAAGCCAATTAACAGTTAAGGGAAACTCCACTGCAACACAGGATATTGTCTTCAACTTTGCTTTCAGGTTGTCCTATGCTTTTCCAACCATTCCTCAAAGCTAAAGTGGAAAATACTTCTTTGCAGAACTCATTTTTTACTCTAATCTTTTGGACAGAGGCTTTTCAGACAGTGTCAAATCCTACTTAGGAGTCAAAATTTTATTTCCTTGGTATTTTTTTCTGCCCTGCAACGTTGCTAATTGAAAACTGCAAGAAAATGAATCAAAGACTGTACGTCAGGAGAGCAGATCACGAGGGCAGCGTGTTACCTCATTTGGCATAGGAACAAGAAACTACTGCCAACTGAATTTACACTGTAAATTACTCTAGATCTGTCCTTGATAGCTACACCTTATGTATCATTAATGATCTGTTTACTATTTGAACAAAGCTAAAGTACTCCATTTACATATAAACATCTCTTCCCTTAGCAAACAGATTTGACTCAGTCTGTCCTAGGCTGTGCTAAACTCCTTACTATGCACAAGACAAGTTCTTAAAAGAGCAGAGGGTTTTGGTATGAAAACCTCAAGAGAATAACCTTCTTTTTATAGAAAATTAAGCATCTCAATCTCTTTTGCAGCCTCAATGTCATTTTCAATATTTATTACTTAGTCTCTTACAAAAGAAAAACAAACCAAAGCATTTTCTATTCAAAATGCATCTTCGTAATAACATGTTCCTTAGCAAAGTTTTCTGTCTAGACTTGTTGAACACACATTCAAACTAAAATACTGTTTGGTGACTAACCTTTGCCTCCCAACACCTAGAAAGCCCTGCTAACTCTAGTTGAATCTTTGTGGCAAAGGCAGAAGTAATTCCTTAATCCCACTTTTTAAACAGTTAACCCAACCCTCTGTTGGCTGTTTTTTAAATTTTGATGTGTTCCCAGGTGCACCATTTCCAGGCTGACTAAACGATTTTAAACTTTTCCACCCTAATTACGCAGGGATTTGCACACTTTATACCAAATGCCAGACATTCATGATATGCAAGGGCACTCAGAATTTTATAAAGCAAGAAGTCAGTACGATGCAGGTGTATTTAGATGCAGGGATGCCCTCCCCTACAAAGTATAATGAAATGTTGTGATAAGTCAAAGTTTCTTATCAGTAATTTAAAGATAAAAATGCCTATGGAACTGTTGAACCTAAAGAAAAGAAAATGTTGCTGGCCAAAAAATGCAGAGTTAATCTAACCCTGGATCAGTATTCCTGTCACCCAAGCATTGTTTATCATTGTCACGTACTTGAAATTAAAATGCTAAAGACAAATGTTACAATGCAAAGCATTTTCCAGAAGATAAATCCAAAAGCAGTGAGAAGAATTCAATAAACAGGTGAGTTATATTCGTTATTGCCAGCGCTATTATGGGAGTTACACGCTGAACAGCAGTCCTCAGGAGCATAAAATAGTGGATGGAAAGAATGTGTAGTTTCCAACTGAGAGAGTATTTCCTGCAGGGTTACTTTTATCCTATCCATTAAAGCTCACGCCCACTCTACTCAGATTATGGTGAACTGGGATTATATTAAATCCTTCCTTACTTTATGAACACTGGTTCAGTTTCTCAGTTAGTATACACTGTAATATCGCTACAGACTCCAGTGGTGCTACACCAGCTCATTTCAGCTTAGGCTGCCTAAATAAGTCATAAAACTCTGGTTTAATACATTATTAGTCTAGAAGTTTTCCCATATTCTCTTCTCATCTGTTAATTGAGATAATTTTTATTACCTGTTTCTCTCTCAAGCTAATGAGTCAGCACCTCTTTCATTCCTTTCCTATTAACATTTTATTGTTGTGAATATTGGCACAGCACATGTTAATAATTGTTCAATAAATACCATATAGAAAAAGAAAGCACAAATAACTTCTGGAAAGTAAAAGACTGACTTCTTTATGAAATGCCATTTAAAATGGATTACAGCATCCTATTGTATCCTGTTACAATACCAAAGGCATTACACTTAAATTTAAGGAGCAGAAATAAGGGAAACCATCCAGATAAATTTAAATACTTGCTCAGGGGAATAACGTTATTCTAATCTTGAAACTGTATATACATGAAAATCTTCATTATCTTCATTATAGACCTTGTGCATGGCCTCTCTGAAACGATTTTTGGGAGCCCCCTGGATCAAAAAAGGCTCCTTGGCCTATTTATGTCATAGGAGTATGAGCCACAAAGGAAAAAGACTTTGAGGATTCGAGGCTTCACACTACTTTAGTAGCCCTACACCTTAGCTTTATTTTCCATGTCATCAGCTCTGAGAGACTAAGATTCATTACCCTGCATTCCTTTATTAGCTGTGCTATCAAAGGCTTACAATCCCTGCATGACTTCAAGATCTCACTTCAATATCAACTTGGTTCAAGATCAATTCCACTTTTTGTCAATATTATTCAAAGAATCTGGATGTGCATCTCATCTTTTATTTAAGGCATCTATGTACTTAGTCATACTGAGGTAAGCACAGGTCTGCTAAAAGCAGGTACAGTTCTACTGACTTTGGCTCAACTGTATCTACTGAAACTAGAAGTGAACTGGGTCAGCTGGCATTCAATTAAAATCCTGTTTATATGGGTAAAACCCACGTTTATTCTATTGCCATCTCCAAATAATTTCATCAACTATACTTTTATTAGAAAAAAATCTGTTTGTGCTACTAATAATTAGAGAGTGTGACCCTAAACTACCTTAAGAATATAAGTTAATAATCTTTAATGAGTAACAATTCCGATTAATTCACAATTTCCTCTATTCACAAGCTGGTAGATATTTTTGATTTATGTGTGATCAATCTGTATTATCTGGTGGTTTCAAATCCTTATTGGTGTTGACTGTATGGATATGTTTGTTTAATACACAAAACAAGAATCAGTGAAGAAGATTTTGACTAAATATATCACTCATACTAGATTTCACTTGTCTGATTAGACCCTAATTTATCAGAGTAAAATTTTCAGCATAAGCTCACATTTTTAATTCTAACATCATCCCCAGCATCTACTTCAAACTGGCCACTTTCTTTGCTCTTCCTGTTAGGGATCACTTTTACTGTTACACTGCCTTTCAGCAGAGGGCAAATTACGCCCCAAAATAAGAGCAGCGAGTATGACAAAAGAACAACAAAAAAGGAGAACAAAACCAGTTTCAAAATTCAAGTTGCCTTGTCTCGTAGCATTTGCTCAGTTCTAGTAAGAGACTCTCAGGATCACACCCAACAACAATGTGCTCTGAATTTCTAACAGACAGGGATTTAATAATGCAGCTGGTTAGACAGTAATGAGCCCCTAGAATCTTCTTAGTAGGCTGTTTTTAATTTAATAGATTTTCTTCTCCATCAGCCTAGGCCTGTTCCATCCCATCTCCACCCTGGGATAACAGACATGAGGCTGGGAGCTGACCATCCCAGTACAGACCTGTTGCAGTCAGCCCCTCCCTGTCACTCCCACAGTGGCTCCTTCACTTTGTCACGCCCAGACCACGACACAGACGAAGCACAAACAGGACGAGAGGCAATGCAGGCGCCTCTCCTGGACGCTGGACCTCTCTCTTTGTGCTAGAAATAAGCCATCAACTTCACGAAATCACTGATGGCATTTCAAAGGTTAAAGCAGCACTGCAAGTATTCCCTCTTACTTTCTCTAATCTCCCTAGAGAAGACACCACTAGTCCTTTGAAACAGTAAATAAACCTTAAACCTCTACGTGTTCAAAGGAAACGCGGGCTTGTCTCAGAGAGCATTCCTTTTGACACAGCCTCCAAAAGCCTGCTCCCTGGCAAGTTCATCCTGTTCCTCAGGCAAGACCTGGTTATTCCCTGCTGTGAAAGAGCAAGCCCTTCTTCCCCCTCTCCCTCAGTGGAAAGTACATCTTCCTTCTAGCCAGGCTAACCTTTGACATTGTCTAGAGCATAACAATATTCTCTCCTTTGAAAGCTTCCTGGAGGACTTCTTCCTTTAAAGCACTGAATTGCCCTAATTGGACCTCCAAGAATGACTGTCATCTTTTTCACACTGCTTTACAAAGCCGCTATCCTCCCCACCTCCCTATTCTGTGGTGTTCAACTTTCTTAGGATTTAGATTAAAATAAATTAAAGGCAACTGCATGAGGTTAAAGGCACGATGGGGTTTAAACCACTGTTATTGCAGCAGCTCTCTCCTCGCTGTGCCACTATCGCACATCCATCACGTTGTCACTTCTCCTTTCTGTGCACAATTGACAGAGAACAAGATGGAAACAGTCCATCAATCCAGTGTCACAGCTGTAATAAAAGTCTACAGAAAACCTGTAAAACTGCTTACACTCTGAGCTGCAGCCTCAGCGAGCTGACTGGTGTAAAGGACTCTCCAGAGCTGCAAAGAGGCAGCATGTCACATGGAAAAACTGCCGTTTGAGTCATTTTGCAAGTACTAACTGCTTGCAGATACCACCCTATCATAACAGGGGAGAATGAGGACAGCACAAACAAACAATTCCACAGTTTGCACACTAAAAATACAGAGAATTCTGCTATGCTTTTAGCTATTGGGTTGCAACTATTACACGTATTTATATACTAAGGGACAGTCCACAAGTCACCTACCACTTGTCAAAATAACCAATTAGTTCATAGCAAGTAATCATACAACTATTCTCAATGAATTGAAAAATTTTGATGTGTTTTTATGTGCACTATGTAGTTGGTAAATTATAGACAACATATCTGAGTGTGGATTTCTTGTACTAATATACCGAAAGGCACAGGAAAGAGAGGACTGCAAGTTTTCAGAACAAATAGCATGTAACACATAAACCCCTACTCATAGTTCACAACATACAAATTCATTCCATGGAAAGCCTGCTTTAGATGCTCTGCTTTTAAATGGGAAGCATGCACAAGAAATATGAGACACAAGTTCCTCTTTCTACTACTGTTCCCATCCCCAGGAACAAAAATATTAATATAAAAGTAAATAAAGGAAATGGACAAGTAAAGAGATAAAATCCTGCAAGAAGGAGGGCAACAAAGAAGTGTCCAATAATTATATCCACCATAAACCAAATAAACAAAAAATAGAAAGACTGTAACGTTCTAGAAATATGTATTCAAGTTATATTTTTTAAAAAATACAAAAACATTAAGTCTGATGTTAATTATATTTAAGTCAAAGGAATCATATTTATTTTAAAGAGGATCAGGAAAAAAAAGCCATCATACCATTAACTCGCATGAAGAAAGCAGTCACTGTATTAAATTGCTCCTTTGCCAGAGTGAAAGCCAATCAAAAACTATCTTTGCAGATATTCTAATAGATCTCTTTTATTAATAAAAGAGACTCGCTCCTTGAATTGTTTATTTCTTACTCGGCTTTTAAGCAATTGGCCCTTCCTTAGTACCATAATCCATCACACAAAGGGGGTTACAAGGCAGTTAAATACCACAGTTTTGTCCGATTTCTTCATAGCCCCTTTGTCAAACATTCACTGGAGGAATGGTTTTGTTTATCAAATTATAATCAGATGTTTGCAGGGTGACCCGGAATATGAGCAATGACAGATGTGTCTCAGTCTTTGTGTCACAAGATAATGATTTGAGTTAACAAAAATTGTTTTGGTGAGGTCACGGATCTTTCTATCATCAAATAAGGGTTCAGCAGTCTGGGTAATGAGGAGCAGCAGGAAAAGTGAGAGAACAAAATGAAAAATAAGATTTCTACGATTTTTGATTCATTGAAACTAAGCCTTAAACTGTTCTAAGAAACAAGATTTTTCTTCTTGGTTTTAAATATCAGTTCCATTTCATCATTTACGTGGACACAGAAAAACGTGTTATAAAGCCAAAACCAGAGAACTGCTAAAATCTGGGATTTAGGATAATTCTTAACATATTGGCAATTGCTCTCTTTTCAATAAATACGAAGGCTTTTCCTGAACAGGTTAACCAAGAATGACAAGGGGGAGGTGAGGAATCTTTTATCACCCCAGCAAACACAATGCTTAAAATGATAAAAGGCCCACAAAACAAAGAGACCCTCTGCAACACGAGCAAAACTCACGTTTGCATTACAGAGCTGACTTCCACACACGTGACCCTCCCCTCCTAGAGGCACATGGTGACAACCATGGTCATGCCCTGCTTCTTTTGCACTGTTAATCACTTCTTTTAGCATCTTTTTTTCTTTTCCCCAGGATCAACAGCCCTCAGGTGCTGCAAAATCAGCTTTAAGTCACACCTCTAGCCACCTGAACAGGCATGGATTTACTGGAGCAATGGGGATTTAATGGAATCTCAGTGAGTTCATCTCCCATTATGTTAAACACAGCCAGACAGGATTCTACTTTAAAAAACAAACCCTACCTTCCCTCCCAACAAAGATGCAGTGGCCACGGCATAAAGTACCTGATGCTTTCATAACCAGGAGACTGGTGAGGCTGGAGCACCACTTTGTTAATAAAGACATTCAGATGTCAGGAAGAGTCCACCAGGTTACAGATTCCAGAGGTGAAACAATACCTACATTGATCTAGGATTAGGGGTTTGCAAAAATGATACAAGATTTCTCTGATATTGTCACTTAATGAGACCACAAAAGCAGGGCCTTCACAAGCCCAGGAAGAACTATGGGCTTGCAGGGCCTCTGCAGGCCTCAGTACCATTCCTGTGCCCACATCTGGGTCCTGCCACTATAGCCCTGTGCTCTTCTTCCCTCCAGCCACTGTGACTGGCCCCAGTCTCCCCAGTTCAAAAGATCCCCATCTACTCTAAGTTCAGACGACCAGTACTGCTTTCTAAAATGTTGCGTGAGTTTAAGGAAAGCCTTTCTGAGAAAACCATACCTGCTTTTGGGAACCTCTCAGAGCTGAAATGCATCCAGACACCTGAATGTCATTCAAAGGTTCTTCATTCCAATATAGCTTTTCTCAGACAGCGAATAGGAGAGCACAGATTCACTCAAACCAGAAGAAATCATCCATACCACATTCCTGCCTGTTTTCCATATTTATCTCAAAAAGATCTCTGGCCTGAATTCAGCTTCTTGTAATCCAAATATTCTTTCTTTAGCTCAACACTTACCTAATTGTCAAATTTCCCCTCTTCTTCTTCACAGACTGACTTCCCCTTGCTATAGCTGGGCCTCCCTCTTGCAAAAACATGCTCCGCCCTTTTTCTGTCCACAGCCATCTCCTCATGATTGGGAATTCCCCACGCTTTCCTCATTTACTCAGTACCTGTGGCTTTAATTAAGCCCAACATCGTTATACTCTCCTCACCTGTGGAGAGAACTTCTTTTCTGCATTCCTCCTATCATTGAAGCCAGGGAAGATTTTTCCCTTACAAATGCAAAGGTTACAGCTCTACCTCCTTATCCTTATTTGGCAACCCTTTAGAATGACCGGTGCATGGATAAGTACACAGAAACTATTTTACAGAATCGTAGAATTTTTAAAGTTGGAAATAAAACCCCAAAGATTATCCAGTCTGACCATCAACACTATACAAACATTCTACTAAACCATGTCTCAAAGCACTACATCCACACTATTTGAACTCCTCCAGGGATGGAGACTCCACCACTGCCCTAAGCACTCTCTCACAGTGCTTCACCACTCTTTCAGTAAAGCAATTTTTCCTGTTATCCAATCTAAACCTTCCCCTGGTGTAACTTGAGGCCATTTCCTCTCATCCTATCACTTCTCTCTGGTTACTTATCTTCTTAGGCAGGTGCTTGAGACAATACTCAAGAGAAGACAGGTCTGATACATAAGAATACAGACAGATTCATGAAAATTGGAAGGTGTAGCTTTGGCTACAGACAAACTTCTCACGTGAATAACTTGCAATTTCTACCAAGATGACAGGCAGAGCTTTGATGCTTTGCAAACAGGCTAAGGATCTAAAATGTCTGGCCTACCTTAATTCTGAACAAGTCGTATCAACCCAACCATTTAAAGAAGTATTAGCTCTGCAAGTTGGTGGTGACTGTCCTCATGAGTGGTTAGTCTTCATGAAGTCCAGTACAGAGGAAAATGCACAGCAGTTACTGGATATCACAGATTCTGTACAAACATTTTGCGTTATTTGGTGATCTTAATTTCTAAGTCTCACCCAAACAGGATTTTGCAATTAGTCTTTTATCTATTTGATAACACAGTGTTAGGAAGGACAGCTTTAGATAAGGAACGTACAGATGTTTGTCTTAGATTAAGTAGGAGGGTGTTAACTGGCATACAGTCCCTGATTTTGATATTAAATATGAGTATAAGGAATATTTTCAAGTTTATAAGGAAGTGACACCAAAGGTTTGTATGCTGTGTTTACATTGTAGGTCTTGGAATAAATGATATATGTTCTTGCTAGTGCACAGTGGTCATTGATTCCATGTCAAATTAAAGATAGTTTCTTTCCTACCTTTTAACATCTGCCCTGAATTTACCTATTGTTGAGTTACACTCAGCTTTCTTAGTTAGAGGAGAGAGTGAGTGTAATCTGAAGGCTCAGCTGGGATGCATTTTCCAAACTACTCCATAGAGTCTGAGTCTTCTTGACTCTTGGGAAATCCAAGTAGCCTGATGTTATTTTGGCGGCTCCTTTTTTCTAAGTTCTCTACTTTCTGTTTTAAACAGATGATTCCTTTCTCCAGGTCTCCCATATGGACAGTCAATGGGATGGTACCATCCTGTAAGGCTCCTAAACTCTAATTCATCCAGTTCACAGGAACATCATGACTTGTTTCCACATGTTTTCAGTGGTTTCTATGAGAGTCCTTTCCCTAGGGCCAACTTATTAAATAGAGTTGTCAGCAATCTCTTCTGTCCATTATGTTGAAAAATTTAAATCCCTTAATATACTTGTTTGATTATACAGTTGTGGCTTTTCCTTCTTCTAGATTTTCTATTTCAGTTGTTATTTTTTTAAATATAGTGTATTAATTCTCCCCATATTCCCCTCTAGAGCATTAACTGGTACCTGCCTGATAACTTGTGTTGACTTACAGCCTCAGGCTGCTGTAAAAAAGCATCCTGTGAGGACACGCTCTTTGGTTATTCATGGAGCGGTATGTTCTGCAGATTGTTCAGTCCCAATATTTCAGAAACAGTTTCATAAACTAAAACCACATTATAAAGCTCACTGCAGTAGATGATTTAATACAAATTATCAAGATATTCTGCAGCATTTATGAAAAATATGTAGGAAAGAGGAAAGTAGCATCTTTCCACCCAGCTTGTAAAACATTGCAAGCTCTACTCAGAAGTGCAATAGAATTTTTGCCTTGATAAATTTTGATCATACGTTCCTGCCCACATGTCACAACCCTAAATGAAAGGATTTTGATCTTTGCAAAGCCAGTCCACTCAGAATTACCTGAAAATGTTTATCTGTATCAGTCTGCTGTTTCTGCTTATTATTTTATTTAGATTTATTTAAAGTGCTCATCCTTAGCTCTGTTACATTATTCTGCTATTCATTTCCCTTAATCAGAACATTCAGTTAACGGTGTTGCTATAGCAATACTGGAACTTTTCATATGACCAAATTCTTGCCTACTCTGGTCTGTGCAAAGAAATTCAAAAATAATACAGCTGAAGTGGTCCACGGGTTCACTTAGAAAACAAAGCCTCACTTTGAGAGTCAACTTGCACACTGGTATCAACTAAAGGTACACACAAAATATATTTTAAGTTTACTATCCACCTTGATATATGATGCACTTACACAGACTGCTAATAACAGAGTGTGAAAGGGGGGTTCCACCTTTGTGAAAACCACAGAGGATGATTTTCATCCTGAGGTCTTCAAGGTGGACTGGCAAATCCCAATGTTAAAGGCTAGAAATAGGTCAGAGATTCTTCATTAAATATGTAGTGACCCAAATTTCTATGCAAGTGGCACAGTCCTTATTAGTCCAGACCAGCAAGTAATGCAGAAGTACCACTCTTTGGACCCAAGTTCACAGGGTAGAATTTGTTTCCCCATTATCCTTGTGCTTGACCCACATAACGCCCTCTCAGTAAAGATATAGTATTTGAATTAAATTCACTGCTCCACAGTTGCTATTTCTCCAGTGTGAGTTACGCTGACATAAAATGAAGCAGCGAATTAGGCCCTGAGGGCTTTGGGAATGATGGGGCCTTTTGCAGGCCTTTTGGCTTGGGATGAGTTTTTGCCCACAGTGAATACATAAAATAACTAGCAAACTCTTTTACTTTGAATATCAGTTACAAGACCAAGGAGTCTTCATTACTCTGCTGGCTGGGGATCGAAAGTTCCAAAATTAGAAAAGCTACTCAAGGAAAAAAAAATAAAAAATCTCTGCATGCTATAATTGAACTGGTTATGAAAAGAGCTGTGAAGAGACTATACAAGGGAGGCAGCAAATGTACTACCCAACAGAACAGCAGCAGCAAGAGGAATAGGCACTGCAAGCCATTTCTAGGCCAACGAGGCACATAGGGGGATAGCAGGCCAAATAATGAGAACAGAAGAGAATTAAAAGTGCTTTACCAAAAGATTAATTTCAACCGTTTATAATAAAGTTACACAAATACTTCAGTTCAGTAATTCAGTCTTAAAATAAGGTAAATTAATCATACTTTAATTTGATATCACATGTTCTTTTATAAAGTTTGTGAGTCTTTTTTTTTATAAATTTATCTTAAGGCAGAGATTCATTAAGTCTTTTTCCTTATGCCCTATCCTTCTCCTCACAGCTTTACTTCCCTTTGCTCCCATGTAACTTCCTGGTCTTGTGTTGTTATTTAGGAAAGAGGGCAGTGGAGGAAGAGGAATGATGATACCACTCTTAGCCATACTATGACTGCTGAAAAAGTAAAAATAAAAATAGTCCAAATAGAGAAAAAGTACAGCAATATACACACCAAAGGCAGACGATGACACGGATTTCATGTCCTGGTCATAATTCACAGGATACAGGCCTCCTCTCCAGCTAGTTTAGTGGCAGAGCATTCTGGAAGTTATTGCAACAGCTTGGTCTATGGTAATATCATTTATTAAAACAAAACATGTATTTGATGTTTCTGTGCTCGCTTAGCCTTGTTATCACTAATTATTCCATCGGAAATCAAAATATCCTCTTTTCTTGGATTAATTTCATAGGGATATCTAAAGCTGGGTGGTGCACATGTGCTTCTGCCAAGCTACTTGGCTCAGCCTAGAGTAACTATTACAAAGCAGCAGCCTTTCTCACCCAACCCTCCTGCACCATCCCAGCTGAGTATTTTCTTCTGTGGAAGTTTGCTTTATTTTATACATCACAGATTTGCTGTTCTCTGTGGTTTATCTTTTGCATCACCGATTTGCTATTCTCTGCGGTTGGCTTAAAAGGCAAGAAAACATTAATCAAGTCATCATTTTCTAAGATAAAAATACCATAGCATGTTCTGCCCTGGGTGCTGATTCCATTCCTAGTGAGTTATGTGCAGCATCATTGCTGCTTAGCCGTGAGGACACTTGCAGAGTGCTCCGTCACCAATTTCAGAAGCATTTTTGGGATCAATTCCAGGGGCCAATCACAGAAATGAGTCCATGCCCATCTGTAATGACTGCCCGTGCATAATGATTTTTCCTTTTGCTTATCTGCATCCCAGAAGCTGTGATGAAAACTCTATTAGTGTTGTGCAGGTCGTACAGTAACACACAAGGCAGCAAACTGGGAATGCCATTCCATTTCTCTTTGGGGTTTTAGTGTATCAACCCAAATTTCATTAGCACTGGATCCCCTGACAGACTCCGCTAACTTGCTTCTGCGACGCGCTGTCGTTCTAATGCACAAGCAGTGCACCACACAACTGGCATATGGAATAAATCTTCTGTAAAACATGAGACCAGCAATCAGCACAGAAAAATAAATGCATTCTGAAACGTAACTGTGAAGCCCATCCCACTGAGAACATATTAATAGCTGGCAGATCTATCAGTATACATACAAATATGCCATTATGGTGTATCTACACTCTCATTAAATAGCTATCTTTCTTCTATCAGTTAAATCAATCCCTCTCCCCTTTTTCTGAAACAAATTACTCCATATTCCCCATAGCTGGCACTCAGCCTAATTTTATGTAAATCTGACAGACAAAATAACCTAATTCACTATGTACTATATTCAACCAAGGCTTTGGGCTATATTTGGAACGGCAACCCTCCCCCTCACCCATTCATTCATTAATCTGTTTTCCATAGATCTTGCTGCATAAATAACGTTAAGTTCATTATAAATAAAATTAATAATGAATCCAGCTCCAAACCATGAATAAACTGTGCTCTGGAGTTTTTACAGACTATCAAAGAATAAGAATTTTGTCTGAGAAATGGCTGAAGAATCAACCAGTTTGATCTGACGCAACAGAAAATTAATATTGTAATGGGCAATTTCTATAATCCATATCATAGACAGCCTCTGCTGGATACATATAAAACCCCTACGTTAAACAGCTGTGTCACTGAAGCACTTGGAGACAGGGCATGGTTGGAGCCCCAGCATGTGTTTGTTGCAGTACTCGGTTGAAATGCAGCTTTTATTAAGCCACATATCTTATGGAAAGTTTCTTTATTGCACTTCTTTTTTCTTTGTCCTAACTCTATTTTCCAGCACATATACTCAAATTTCAGAGGCTGAGACAGACTACTAGGCAGGGGAATAGAGAGAGCACTACACATCCCTTTACTGATATCAAATGAAGCTTTGTAGTCGGGCATTTTTTTCAAAATTTAATGAAAAGGTGCAGATGAAAAACTCCTTGCAGAAGGGCTATTTGTCTGTTTAGGTTTAAAATGCTTAACTTTGGCAGTGCATCTTATCTTGCAATAAGATAAAGCAGATGATTCTGAAAGTTGCATTAGCAAGTGGCAAGCATGAAGTTTGCAACTCTTGCTCAAAGGTTTTACCTTCATTCAGAATTAAATAATTACAGAACTCGCTCGTAGTTTATTCTGAACTACTACAGTTAATAACAGATTCTACATAATATTAGTATTCATGGACATCAAACAAAAACTGGCTGAGGGTGGCATATTTCCCTTCTAACAGGAAAATTGTTGTATGAAACTGTACATAGTTCAAACAACTTCAAAAATAATGTTTAATATTTAAAGAAAAGTACTAGTCAAGGGTTCCATATCTTCAGTAGATTTTATCATGTATTATTTACCTATTGGAGACTTAGAAATCAGCTCTATAACAAAAAACGTAAAGGTGAAGTAGCCCTTCTAACTCTGTGAGAACACCTGAAGGAGAGTGTTTGAGTTAAAGTTCTCTAAATAAATAGAATATATGTGGATGATCATGATAGCAAAGAAAATATTTGATGGCATTAATATGTTATTTATCCAACCAGATGTAATTCTTTCAGCCACACCAGGCTCTGTTTGGTGCTTGAATAACAGAGAGGAAAGAAAAAACTGTACCTCTCAATGCCCACATATGGCATGACTCTCTCTTCTACCTAGCCTGTGCCCTCACAGACTGAAACAGAAGCCACTCAATTATTCAGCATCATCTGGGCAGCTCATGGTGCTAAAAAATCAAAATATGTGGAATTAAAATTGATTTTAAACCTGCAGGCATAAGTGTCCAATGAAACAACCCTATATTTCAAGGCCAGGTTGGATGAGGCTTTGAGCCCCCTGATCCAGTGGAAGGTGTCCCTGCTCATGGCAGGGGGGTGGAACTGGATGAGCTTGAAGGTCCCTTCCAGCCCATTCTATGATTCTGTGATTTTAGAGGGAATAGAACACAACAGAATTTCCAAACCCTCCGGCCAGAACTGACATAAAAGAAAATCAAATGGGACACGGGCACATAGTGTCAGGTGTGCAGAGAAAGACAATAAAGTTTAAATTTTTCATAGAATGCCCTGAGTTGGAAAGGGCCCACAGGGATCATCGAGTCCAACTCCTGTCCCTTCACAGCACAACCCCAACAGTCACAACATGCAGCTGAGGGCATTGGCCAAATGCTTCTGGAATACTGTCAGGTTTGGGGCCGTGACTGCTCGCCCAGGGAGCTGTTCCAGTGCTCCACCACCCTCTGGGTGAAGAACCTTTTCCCCATATCCAACCTAACCCTCCCCCAGCACATCTTCCTGCCATTCCCTCGAGTCCTGTCATTGGTCACCAGAGAGAAGAGATCAACTCCTGCTCCTCCTCCTTCCCTTGTGAGGAGGCAGCAAACGGCTATGAGGTTCCCTGTCAAGTCTCCTCTCCAGGCTGAACAGCCCAAGTGACTTCAGCCTCTCCTTGTATGATTTCTCCTCCAGACCCTTCACCAGCGTTGTGGCCTCCTCTGGGCACTCTCCAGTAGCTTGACATCCTTTTTATACTGTGGCACCCAAAACTGAACACGATGTTCAAGGTGGGGCCTCCCCAGCGCAGAGCAGAGAGGGACAATCACCTCCCTTGACCAGCTGGCAATGCTGTGCCTGATGCACCCAGGGCACGGTTGGCCCTCTTGGCTGCCAGACTTTTCTGCATGGCTTTACACATGCTGCAGGGTTTCTACTGGTGGAGCACTGCTGAGCAGCTTGTTTTAGCTATCACGGAAGAACGAGGGATACTGTAAACAGATCTACTACAACACCAAGGTACGATAATCCCACCTGACTTGAAATGTTATACTTCATCCGAAGGAGAATCAATAACAGACGTTTCACATACAACTAATCTTCAGCACAGCTTCAATATGAAATATGCAGCAGTGAGAAAGGAATAGATTTGCTGTTCTTAAAGTTATTCAGGAAATATCCAATAAAGACTAACTTTAAAGACTTTGCTATTTGTTCATGGCCATCCTATAAGCAGAAAGATTTATTCACCATCTATTCATTGAGTAAACTGCGGTGATTAATTTTTCAGTTATCAGACTCTTCTGCACAAAGAGACATTGAAAGAGCTTGTGCAGTGAACATTTTATGAGTTGCTTTTTATTTGGCCAGGAAGTTGGACAAGAGGAAGATGACCTTGCCTGACACAATTTCTTTATGAGACCATCTTCTCAAGGATCTGTGGCTCCACCAAGTAGAATTATGTTTTCAATGCTGCCCTTGGAACACGGGTCAATTTATGCTGCGAACATACATTCTTCCCTGTCAAACATCTAACTGGTCCCATTGTTTGAAGAGCCACTACTACTACTTCCAAATTTGATTTGAGTGTTTTCAGCAAAGAGGTGCCTCTGCCTGTACATGATAAGTAGCCACATCTGCCTTCAATTTGCTTTTCTTCACCTAATTTCCTAAGTGAGCAGTTGAAATACTGTAAGATAGCAAGATTTCAGTAGTGAAGCTAAGGACTGAATTACTCTCAGCTTTCAACCTCTGTTTCCCTGGTCTTGCCCTATTTCTTGACTAAAACAGAGAAGTAAGGACTCAGCTCCAATAAATAGAGTTGTCACCTGTTCACTGGGAAACTGTACAGTAGAAAAATGTTTTATCAAGACATGATGCTTTATTCTGGAAACTTTGAGCTTTACAACCATTGTCTGAAAACTGACAGAGAATTTATTCTAATCTACAAATATAGGGAAGGTACAGTTAAAAAATATTTGTGTCTGCTGTTTTATTTTGAACCATTCTGTTCTTTTTGATGAGAACTAGTCTGTTTGTGGCTAAAAATAAATATAAGAGACATATGGCTTTGATGGCTTTTGTCCAGTTCATGTCCAATATTTGGTTCAGTCACTATTGCCCGGTTGGTGTTTGAGTCCCACTTGGAAGCAATTTATAACATCGGGATGAACACATCTCGCAGGATCAACACACCACAACACAATCCATGCTGGTACAAGAAGCTTGGTTTCTGAGGGCAAATATTTACTTATGTCCATTGTTTTCAACTGGAGTCTCTGAAATCACCCAATCAATTTGTGATTTCACAAAATGTGAAACAATTTCTTTTTTCGTAAGAGGAAAATGGTTGTTACCATTTGCTGTAAGAAGATTATTCCAATGGAAACACAACACTCAAGAGATCTTTCCAATGTGAATATATAGAAATGATCATCCTCAAGATGATTTGTTGTTGGATCTATGAATTGTTGTATAAATCATATGCTGTTTTTTGCAAGAGAAATTTCACTCTGAAATAATGTGAATTATAATGTAGAGAGAACTAAACCTAAAATGTAACTAACTAGTAACATACACAGTCCATAAGGGGAGGACCAAATATAATTTGCAATTATTTCATATTAATATGTTATCCTCTTGGTTTACATTATAGTGTTGCTTTCCCACTTTCCCAGTTTTCATAATGTATTTAAGCAGGTCTTAACACTCTACCTATTTATCAAATCCTGAATTCTGACATTGCATCACAAAAAAGATGGAGAAAGATAACAAAATAATTTAGTGAATATTATGTTAAATGTTGTCATATAAGACAGGAAAAGATAAAATTTGGAGGAAACAAATTAATTTATCTAATGTGATTAGATATAACACCTAGTAAAAACATACCAGTTTTGACACACAAAAAAATGTAGAAGAGCAAAGAATAGTGAGAACTTAAAAGTTTGTCAGCAGAATATGAAATGTATTAGCTACGAGCAATTACTTGATTATTTTTTCTTCATGTCATTAAGATTTGGTTGGACTTAACAGTCACCAGGTAACAGCAGAAGAGTGACAGAATGGGCACTCTCCAGCCTCAATGAGCACACCTGCTTTTCAAGATCACGCTACCGTTTCCAGGATCACGACAGCCCTTTGTCACCCCCAAGCTGCAATGGAATATGCAATGTTTCTCCCTTAGAACATCTTCTTGTCTCATACAGTATCACTTCCAAACTTACAGTGAAAGTCATTTTCAGAATGTGGTCTCTAATGCAACCTCAGTGCTTAGAAATGGACTCTCCTAGCAACTAATTCTTTAAGACACATAATGCATGCTTGAACAGCATTGTCTTCTAAGGGGCCTCATGAGTCAGCCAAGTTAAAAGAGCAGACAGAGAAAATTCACTTGTTAAATAAAGGCGGAGTAGCAGAATAAATTTACTCTCCGCCGAATGAATCATTTTATTAGTAATGATTCTTTTATTAATTTCTATTAGAAGAACTGCACAATGGCAGAAAATGTTGCTGAAAAAATATTTAGGATTTTACAAACATATTACTTCTATCATCCAACACCCACCATGACAGAAGGTCAGTACCTAAAACCTTCCTTTAAGTTTAAAGGAGAGAATACTTTAGTATCAGAGGAAGCTAAAATGGGACCTGGAGATCCCAATGAGCCCATAGTCTCTAGAAATTGGTCCTATACTCTCACCTGGTGATGGTTTGCTACACACCCAAAAAATTATTCACTACTTTCAACACAATAATCATCACCACAAATTGGCACTAATTCCTACCTTTTTATCTGTGGAGAGAAAGCAAATCAGTTCAAAACAAACTTTGCAAATTCTAGTCAGCAAAGTGCCTTTTAACCTTCTAGTAACTTCAGCTGTGGTATCATGAAGTCACTGGCAGTAATTTCATTGTTAATAATAAAACACACATCACACATGATATACATGGACATCTCCATGACAAAGTAGATGTTACTCAAGAAAACATTTGTCCCATAAGATAGAAATTTAGCTCTTTTATATTCATAGTAAAAACTGATTCTTGATGATTCAAGAAGGGGTATGAAGAAATTAGCAATGAATGCCTTGTTTCAGGAATCGCTCACGAAATATTTCACCCAGGCACGGCCAGTCAGAGCAGAGCAAACCTGCACTGAGCCATGAGGCAAACACAGGCACCTCTTAACTCGGGCAGCACTACTCATGCTCCAACAGAACAAAAGAGTAACCTGCATTTCAGGGACTGGCCCAAACACTGGTGGTTCAGACTTTTGTTTCTAATTAAACTTCAAAGAAATATATTGATATTGCTTTATTAGCAATTTCTTTCCTCCCGCTATTTTCTCAAATGTTATTTGTTTGAAAGGGACAAACTTTACACGTTATCATCTCTTTCAACAAATTAGAAAAACAAATATGAAGATAGTATACCATATTCCTATATAATGAAAAATTGATTATAAGCAAAGAATTGCATACTGTGCTAGAGTTGTAAATTACTTCCTCTGTGGCTTTTACAACATTGCCTATGAACATAATTGAATGTCACCAGTTTACGTTTGCAAATACAATCCCACTGACATTGCACCTGGGAGCGTGTATGCACAGTCATCTGTTATGGAGAAGGATCTAAACATATGGCCTGTTGATTGGGGTCTGGCCCCAAAGCTATCACAAAACCCTCCAGCCAGTTTTCTGCCAGACTAACCCATCACAATAATTCAGCTCTATCAAATAGGAGCTTCCCAACAACGACCGAGAAATTGTAGAGCATTTGAAACAGCCACTTCAGATCTAAACACTAAACATTTGAGAAAGCAAAGGTCAGGCGCGTAACTCTTACCAAGAGAAATAAGTTGGGTCCAATCCTGCATTTTTCTTCATCTTACTAGGCTGGCCTGTTAAGATACAGGCATTATTTACTCCTTCAGTTTTCCAATAACATAATTTCAGAGCAAAGCTTTAGGAGTGAGTTATCGTTTGCATACATGGGTAGCATCTGTATGTTCAAAGTTAAGCTGATTCTTTAAACACAGTTGGACTTCATGCGCATGGTTCCCATCAGCTGTTAGCAGGCAAATCAGTTTTGGACAAGTCTTCTGCAGCTCAAAAATTCAATGCACGTGCTATCACTTACACTAGTAATATATGCTCTTTGTCCTCATTTCTGCATGTGTTTTTCTGAATAGGAGAGTAATTCAAAAAAAGGCAGAAATTAAATAGTAACTTTCTATTTGTGAAAATGAGCAAAGGTTCCTGGGAATTTAAATAGGATAAGATATCTAAACTTTAAATAAATACCTTTGGAAAGAAAATTTTCCAGCTCTAAACACAGAGTTTGATGTATTTGAAATGAGATACAGCTTCTGACAGTCACTAAAGCTTGCTGCGGGGTTCCAGGCTTTAAAAATAAAAGTCTGCATGTACATTTTTTGGAAGAAACAGCAATCAGAGTAAGAACTAAGCACCTGTTGGCAATGCCAGAATCTATAAATTAGGGCAGTATCTGTTGGTGTCTGTTATTACATTTGAATTTGAAACATCTACCCAAAGTAAATTGCAGCATTTGGGCTCCTTCCTTTGTCATACCTTCCAGTAAAAGCTGGCTTAGTTTGATCCTGAAATGCTTTTAAATTGATAACTGTAAGTGAATGTGCGCAATGGCCATGCTCATGCAATTTTACTTTGTATAAAATAAAATAGTCAAAACGTGGTACTGTAAGTGATAGCCTGCTGTTACAACATATTGAAAAGAGAAAGGATGTTCTTTCTAATGAACCTTAAAGTGAAATGTTCTGGAGGACAAAAATATTCAACTTACTAGCTGACCTTTAGAGTCATATAGGAGAGGATGTGCATAATGCATTATTCTGTCGAATATGCATTACTTATTATAAAATAATAGAGGCTTCAGTGCTTTACATGCGACCATTAGAAAGATCAGAACATAACCCAGCCTTCATAATATAATTGAGTGCTGCAAAAATATCTCTAATGATTAATATACCAGACGTTATGCAATGCTCCTACAAGGTAATTTTGTCCTGACACAGAATAATGATCGGTGCAGTATTTCTGCAGCTTAAGACACATTAGGCCTCGGGGCTCCCACGGCCAGGCGTAAAGCTGAACGTGGGTGTAGAAATTCCTCATTAACATCAAGTACCTCCGACAGCTGTTTACATTAGGCCAACAAAAATTTTAAATACTTGTCTACACATAACTGCACAATTCTCCTTTCAGCGTGCAAGAGGAAGAGCCCTCCAAGCTAAATACAAACGCCCTCATTCACGCAGTGCCACTCTCGCACACCTGAGGCCCCGTGGGGAAACAGGCACAAGAGTTCTCCCCCCTCATTACATCCTTGGGAAAAGACTGCGAAGAATCCAATGGTTTATGACATCTCTAAGTCTACTCCAGCTTGGGCAGGGGCACCGTTGTGGCAGAGATGAGCCCTGAGGGACTACACACTGCTCTGTTAATGCTGTCTAAAGTTGGGGGGGGGAGCTGCAGCACCGTCCCCCATCTCCCCATCTCCCTTCCTCCTCCACACTCAGCTGTTTGTCTCCTGCCACCAATCTTACCCTGTCCACAATAAAAGCACAGGAATGAAGAAAGAAATCAAAATCCAATGTAAAATAACTGCAGGCAGAGAGGTGCAGAAATGCCTTCTTTTTTTGTTATGACAATTTGAGAAGCAACGCTAAAAACCGATGTCCAAATCTGCCACCCAGCTGAATTTTTTTGTTGTTTGTTTTGACAAGGAATGAATCCTTGCAGTTCAAATGAGAACAGCTGGTAGATAACAGCAGTCTGATACTCATTCCATAGTTTGAGGATCTCTTTCGAGGGTGCCATACTGGGGTAACGCTTGTTTGTGGTCCACAAAGTAAGCATTTACAGGGCATTCGTGGCAATCGGCTACAAGTGGCTGGAAAGGTGTGGAAATGTTTATGAAGGTAACCCTTTGAAACAGTTCAGAGTAACTAAAACAAATATTATAGCAAAAAAAATTGAGCTGATATTGCTTCAAACCAAGATTAGAACTCATTTCAAGTGACAAAATAGAACATTTTTATTTATAAGCACCCAAATTTGCAAAAGCAACTGAAACTGGGAAATTTTTTTGCACCTCTATTCCATAAGTATCAAAATTAATGTTGTATTATATGACAGCACTTTGCTTCCAGCTAGCAAGATAAATATTTTTATGACTCCAGAAATTTTGTGGCTGACATCTACTCTTCCATTTTCAGAGATAAAATCTGAAAGAAAACACAGGAGCTTCAAGAAACCAAAGCAAATTTTCCTGCTAATGCATAAAGCAGCGCAAGACAGAGAAAAGAGCAGCACCATGCGAAAGGAGTTAAGACAGACACCCTCAGACAGTTCTGAGAACTGAAAAATTAAAAAACCAGGAGAGACAACTAATAACCAAGACACTATTTCTGATGATAACTAAGAGATTTAAATAAAACAAATGTTAGAAATTCAAATTAAATCCCCTCATTAATCCCTTCATTCCTAAAGACGTGTTTTTTTCAGCAGAAGATAAAACAAATATTTCTTTGTAAGCCTTGATTCACAATGAAAACGGTAAAACTGGAATGAGCTGAGCTAACTTTCTCCAGAAACCCACAGCTGAAGGGAGTGGTTTAGAAACTCCTCCAATGTTTTTAATCCTCCACAGCCATACTTTAACATCCACTAGCAGGCATGGACATCAGATAACAAGATGTAAAGATCGAAAGGACAATGCGTTTCATAAGGACCACACAAACATCATTAAGAGGAGATGCATTTAGAATCATGGAATCATTAAGATTGGAGAAGACTTCTAAGCTCATCCAGTCCAACCACCAACACAGTCATCGTGCTGACTAAACCAGGTCCCCAATTCCCACATCAACACGTTTTTTGAACACCTCCAGGGATGGAGACTCCATCAATTCCCTGGCCAATAGTTAAGTGCTGCTTCTTCTTTCTGTGAATGAAAGGATGGCAAAAGTTCCCATAGCAGAAATCAGAAACCTAAAACATGTTGTTAATATAAGAAAATATTTTAAGAATCAAAATGCCTTAGTTGAAAAAAAAATGCAGAATGGATTTACCAGTGATTTTTATTTTCAAAATCAGTGGAGTGGAAGAAGTCCTTTAAAAATACTGAGCAACAACTTTTTTTTTAAATAAAGAATAACTGTGCTGAGCCATCAGGGCCATTGGTATTCCCAATGATTCACCCAAGTAATCGGAAGAGAGAGAGCAGGGAGAGAGAGCAGCCCTCCTTACTCTATCACTTTGTGGCTGGATTAGCAGTGCTTTGTAGCAGATATTCCGTAGCAGATATTCCATAGCAGATATTCTAGTAGTTGGATTAGACCTACAGTCCTAGAAACTTTGCCTTTTGCATATGCTTGGGGAATTTACGGATTGTGAAATAAAGAGGAAAAATCATACCTAAAAGAAAAAAAAACTATAATTTTATTTCTTTTTTCCTGGAACAAATCAAGACTATACCAAAAATGGTATAAAATGATCAAATAGCTTGGACAAAATGATCGAATAGCTTAGAGGCAGCTGACCTATTAGTTACAGTGTCTGTGCTAGCATAGTTCTACAAAATGAACTCCTCAGTTTCTTATGGAAGTAACCTCTAATAAACACTTTTAACCAGGTCTAATGGAGACCCTTTATATTGAAATTATGAAAGTGCCAGTCCAAGAAAAATAAAAAGATACTGAATAAATTTCACTTATATTCTTCCTGGCTGATGGGAAGGTATGCTTAAATTAGCATAGAAAAGTCCATTAAGGGAACTTTCAGACATCGCTTTCCTTTCTTGTTTTTCTTTGAAGATTTTATTCACTTTTCCCTTTTTCTTGGTATTACAATGTGGATGGAATCTTTCAACTCCATCTTTTCACAGGACTAAATCACCCAAAGAGGCAGCAACACAAGTTATGGTAGGAAGGGCAAAAGAAAATGTGCAATGTGTGATTGAACAAGGATAAAAACTGAAGATGAATATAAGGAAGAGACTTCTGTTTTTACAGAATCCACCTGTGGGAAGCAGAAATAGCTGGGGGACATTTTGCATAGGTCTACATTTGTGTGCTTCTAATATGGACAATGACTGATTATATCACAATTGGCCTTGTCTATTCCCAGTGCCATGGTTGGTCTTTTTTTATAATTTATAAAGAAAACAAAGATTAGAATCTTGCAAAAATTAGCATACCGGTAAATTAAATTTTAAAGGTGCATTCTGAAGTACTATTTTCTCGCATAACTAATACAGAAGATGCTATTAGCATTTTCTTTTCAAGTCTGCAGTTGTTACCACATAAACAGTAGCTGTAGTGTACATTACCTTATTCATATCACTTGCTCTGTGAAAGAGCTTGTGCATCTCTGCTTCATAAAGTAAATATTTTATGGTATCAGAGTTCTAAATTCTACTCCAGTATTGATTACAAGGTGTATTACATTTGAGTTCTGTATGCACAGAATAAAAACAAAGACCTCACAGTTTAAGGATCAAAAGTTTAAAACCAAGAGACTGTGCCCTGTGATGGTGACAGGGCTGCACACACTGGAAGACACTGGTCATAAGCATCAGTTAGGTAAGGATTTTACTGTCCAACATTTACTGATTAATCTGATTTGGACATACTTGCTGCCTTCAGCTTACACATTGCCAAAACCAGATCAAAACAGAAATGTTTGGAGACTACAGGATGAAATAATTACATATGCATTAATGTCTAAAGTAAGAGAATTTTGCAAATAAATCACATTAGCAAACCGCAGGCTACAGCTGTCATGGCCATTCCAGTGATAAAACCACTATAATCATTTCACAGAAGAAAGCTTAACCGTGCTGTTCTTTTCAGTCAAACAACTTTACAAGACTGACTTTTGTTTTATGCTGTCAGTGTGCACTTTCTTAGACAGCAGCATTAAAGAATGCAGGGAGAGCTGGAAAAGGAACCACAAGTCTAGATCATGCTTATAGGGGGAGACAAAGCAGAGGAGATGCTTTGAGATGATGGTAAATAACCAACAGAATGCAGTGATGTTTTATCTTATGCACGACAAATGCAGTCCTTAGATACACAACCAGATGAACACAGAAGCTCTGAAACATCATTAAGTCATGTATCACCTTCTCATATGACCAGCATTTGTGTTATCACATTTTTGTTTCTCATTTGGGACTACACATTTTAGATCTTACACAGTTCCAATGAAGTGTTTCTAGACTTCAAATATGTGCCAGGGAGGTTTAACACAACCAGGGTTTGCCAAAAACCCAAGATCTCTGCAACATTTGGGAGCAAACAGGCAACAAAAGCCAGAAACCAGAGGTAGAGAAAGATAACTGAAGAGAGCCAAAGAGTTTATTAGCTGGATTACTCACCATTTTACTGGATCCAATTAGGCAGCTAATCCCAACACTGCTGTTTCCTTCTTTCTTATTTCTGGACCAGAGAAACTCTCCCAGCGGAAACTGCAGGTAAACAAAGATATGTTAAAATTATTAGTTACAGTTTTGATCAATCAATGTTTTCAGAAAAAAAGTGTTTCATCAGAAAGCTCCCATTTTAGTCTAATTATATGGGATTTTTTTAAACACATTAGGATTTTGAACAGTGAACCAAGGGAAAGACAACGCATTATTAGTTTTTATGTCTTTTGTATCATTTCCATTATAAGAAAAATAGTTAAATCTATCAGTGAGGTATGTGTTGAACTATTTTCAGTAGATTGCCTTTTTTATCTAGGCTAAACTTGATATTTCTGCTAACACCTCTCTAGGCAATTGCTGAATATCAGCCAGAGTTCACCATATTCAGGTGTCTACAAATACAAATCAATGGAAATAGAAAATATTAATTATTTCAGCATTTTAGAAATGTACACATGCCAGATCTACACTCTGGTACTGATGTGTACATGTATAGTGATGAAAAGGCTCCCCACACTAAAAAACTTACGATCCAACTTAAAAAATGTACATGAGAGCTTACAATCCAACTTAAAAAGCCTATGTGCACACTGTATATTCTCACACCATATTTTAAATTTAAAGGAGGAATTACTGAACAAAAGAGAAAGCTAAAATTTTAAGTGAAATTCAATAGTGAAGAATGTCACAGGGCAAAATCATTATTCAAAGTGACTCCAGAGTGAAAAAGAACAACTTAGCTAATTTACAGACCGTGCAAGCACTGATCTTCAGCAGTGACTTTACTACTCCTTAGCAGATGGCTCAGACTGTATGAGAGCTCCAGAACACAAGACCAAAGGCCAAGTGCCCAAAACAACACACCAAATGCTTTTTGTTACTAATTTCTACTCTCTGCCACACTGCTCTTCAGTGCATCCCATTCACCTCCTTACATGCACTGCTTTTATTGCAAACAAATAGAATCATCTTGATTTTATTGAAGGTCATTTAATGACAACGACCCCTCTGAACACTTAACTTCCACTGCCCATGTCTCCTGGACCCTACCACCAACTCATCAAATTAGGGGACAAAATTATGTCAGCCCATACTGAGTTTAAGAGAGATGTGTGAAGAGCAGAAACAGAGTGGTTTGCAAGTCTTGAAACACTGCGTGTTTTAAGGAAGAGTGCATCTCCAGGTTTTTGAAAGAATGGCAGGAAAGAGATTTTAAAAGCAATCCATTAAAACTTTCAACAATCAGAACCCACTGCGGAAAAAACTAAGCTGAGATCTTCAAGAAATATCCTATCAGTGCACTGGAAAAGTCATTTGTTCAGCCCTCTTCAGAGCATCACCAACAGTTTAAAAAAGACTACGAGTGAAATACAGACTTTGTGAAGCTCTTGATGTACATTAATTGAGTTCCACTGATGCTCTCATCATAGAGTTCAGTTGCATTTACTACTTATGAAACTCGTCTGATGAATTCAATTACCAAAGGAAGTCTGGTTTTAATTCTTAGAACTACTACTTCTTTCAATTTAAATTGATTAATAATAAAAGTTATGGCATTCCAGAGGAACAGCGTATAAATTAACTATAAACTGAAGCCCTAGCCTATGGCAATAAGATACAAAGCTCTCCTTCATGTCAGCTTGGATGCAGCTTTCAAGTATATTCTAAAGGTACTTCTTCTGGATAAATATTTTACTTTATAGATATAAATTACAGTTTATTGCCAGCTGTTTAAAATATCTATGATTTGGTAAGACGAGTCTTGCTAACCCCCAGCTGTCTCCCATTTACTTGAATTGGAAAAACACTGGGTAAATTGCTGCCCATGGAGCACAAACATGAGCAACTAAAGTACCCATAATTTGTTGGAGTTTTAGATCATCCTAATTTAGATTTTTCAAAAGGCATAATGTAAAGTAGACTCCACTTGATCGCCACCCTGATAAATAGCTCTATTGGGAAGATAATACAGTTAGTAGAAGGGTAAATTAAAAGCAAAATTAAAAGCCAGCCTGCATCCATAACATACCCAATATTTTTTGAATGGAGTCTTTTGATGGGCTGTTCATAGAATTTTACAGGGAACCACCACTATGCATGGCACAGCTGTTTATTACATTCAGGGGAGTTTCTCATGCCTTGTGAATTGATATTTACACTACTACAAAGTCATAATTAAAGAAAAACTAGGAAGTTTCTTACTTCACTGTGCTCTTGGGTAACAACAAGAACACAGCAAACCACATGCTCTCAACAGGGCATTGACATAGTTTTATTTGCAGGTTCTATCATATGAAAAGCTACAATAAGTGGGATGTATTATACAGTCAGGATATGTACCTGAGTTATATGCAAAGGCAGCAGCAAGAAGGGAACCTCAACAGCACCGAAGAGGGTATCTTATGTCTCAGCAAGTCTATAGCAATACCTAATTATTTGTGATATTTTTTGTGGTTCTTATTTCTGTATGTTAAATAGAGACAAAACATGGGTGAACACTGGTTCATACTACACTATCTGTCAAAGGTACCTGTAGACTGCTCGGTTCTGTCACCACTAAGCAAAAACTTCAAGTTCAAGGACCAAGAAATGTGTAGCTTTTCAATATGTTACAGATCCAAGTATTTTGTTCTCCATCATAAAAACCTTTAATATTTCCTTTTGAAGGCTATTTATAACCACAAAGGCATTTTTGTCCTCTTTGACTAGCTAAAACCCTAAGCTTTGGCTTTCTGGTCCAGAAGATATTCTCCATAAAATGATTTTTAACTGTTACAAGCCCCTTCTCTGACTCTTAGCTGGGGCTGAGCCTTCCCCCTTTTTACAGGGCGCAGTCAAGCCCAGATGAGGAGAAAAGCAGAAGGCAGTGGTGGCAAGAGAGATGCAAAGGAAGGAAAACATGCAGGGAAAAGAGGCAGAACTGCAGAAGGTAGAAGAGTGGCTGACAGCCCTGGAATCCCCCAGGATCACAGTCAGCAGTGAAGAGAATTACCTTGCAGAAAAGACACAGCTGGCAGGAAAGATGTCAACCACGGGAGGTAAAGAAAAGTGCAGGCAGGAGGAGAAATTAGTGAGCTACTGTGGACAGGACAGCAACACAACATGAGTAAGGTGGCCAATGCCTTACAAACGTGCACAGGGATAAGTAATACTTAGATAATAAAATACTTGATTACCCCTATCAATCCCAAATGGTTTCCTTGGACACCAATCCAGGAGAACACTCGCATTACCTCTTCACTCACTGACAGGGCATGGTTCAAGAGCAAACACCCAACACCCTCACTCCCAAGGGTGTTCACCAGTCATTACCCCACATTGCCTTGTTTCCCTGAAGGGCCCTGTTTCACCTCCCTGGGTATTAAGGGCTGTTTCACAGCACATCCACACACACCATCTGTAACAGTGCACTTAACCAATCAGCAGGGGTACAGAACAATGAGCCCATCCCTACCATTCTCCCAACCCTCTCCTAAAAGCACCTGTAAGCTCAAGGAGCAATACTGTCAAGGTACCTCCAACAAACCAAATTTCTACGTAGTTTCTTACTGTTAGGGTGCTTCTGGTACTGTTCACCAACTGAGATTTTAACTGCTCAGCCAATAAAAGGTATTTCACACCTTTTGTGTTGGCAGATAGTTAATAATAAAACAGCTACTCACTATAACACCAATATAAAAGGAAATCAGAAGCAAATGAGAATCTTCATTGTTTCCTCTTCCATGTTGTGCCACAGGGCATACACAATTAGTGGTAAAACACTCGATAATCCCTATGACTGTATTCAGATTAGAAAAAAAAAGACAAAATAACAGTTTGGTGGAAAATGTTTCAATACAGGAACCCAAGAGTAAGGAACTTCTGAGTTCTGATACTACAACACCTTCCTCTTCTGTATTTTTTTTTCATACAGAAGGAGAAGCTGAAGCTTTACACAAATAAAATGCTCAGGAGTGACATCTATCTTTTATTCTGAATCGAGACATGGGTCAAGCAGATTTCTGACCAACAAAAAATAATAACTGCAACCATATTTCTACTTGCCTCAGTTCCTGCTAGGATCAAAGCCAAGGCTGTCAATCTTCATGTATGTTTAGATGTTGAAAATATTTTCAATATCATTCCAGCCTTTTTAAGCAGTTGGGACTGAGCAATATCTGAAAGTGTCCTACTGTACTAAACTATGGCAGTATTTTTTCCCATCAGATTCTGGTACGGCAATCCCTTCATGTCTAATTCTTTGACAGCAATTCAGTTTTAGATGGCTTATAATAGGCTCTGCCTGAATTCTGCCAGGATTGAATTTTCATTGATTGGTACGAGGCAATGGTGTAGAACGGTGCATTTCCACAGCTTGTATTTGGATGGGTCAGATCTTTCGACAGCTGATTTTGTTAGAAAACCCGAGGTCATTGTGGCACTGATTATTACACACCCCTGCATTTTTTCCATCGCTGCAAGCTCAGCTTCTTACTCTACAAAAGACACAAGTAATTTTCTTTCTAAGGTCTCCACAGAGGTTCTTTCACACAGGACACTATGGTCGATGTTTCTTTGTACATAACTTTGCTGCATATTACTCTGAAACAGTACAAAATGAAACATCTACTATTTTCACTTTTGATCATATCATCCTGCCTGGGCCAACTCCAGCTGTCAGTGAAACCAACGGGACCGTCCCGCAGGAGTAAGAGTGAGTCTGCCAATGCTCTTTGGATGCTGCTTTCTCAGTGAAGCTCCCCTGTGTCAAAAAGGTCACGTCAAAAACTCCAACTCCCCCCAGTCTTATTCTGTAGGCAGCCACTTACTGTACTTTTTGGCTTCTTTTCGTTGTCAGCGTCAGAATTGTTCTCATTTGTTTGAGGGACATATGGCTCTCACTAATCAAAGTAATGCCCCAAAACCTCCATGGACTGCACAACGTTCAGCTTTTCCAAAAACAGAGGAGGAGAAGAAAGAAAGGGGGAAAAAAAAGCCCAAACCTCCCTCTACTATTTGCTTAAAAGAACATGGTGTTCTATTTGAAATCAAAGCTGTCACAGACAAGTTTTAACATCATTGAGCTTCAATTCTGCTGTTGTCAGTCTTGTTGATGTAGAAAACACTGGTAATTATCAAACATAGTCTGAGTCTATCAGCTGGGAGTTTTAATCAATCCAGTGCAAGAGAGTTCAGGAAGGAGAAACAGGTTGCAGGCAGTGGATGCCGAGTGCCAGTTTCCTGCTGCAGCACAGCCTACCAGCCTGAGTGAAGCTTCATTATAAGCACATTTTTTTCCCCATTACTGCAGGCTCAGTTTCTCACTCTACAGAAGATGTAATTCTTTGTGCTGCTGTGTAAGTCAAACCCGTTCACATCCCCTTTCTACACTTATAAATGCCAAAATGCACCAAGTCAACAAAAATTTATGTATTTGACTTCAGAAGATGAAATGATGTAATTAGTAACATTACACTTATTTTATTACTGTTGCCTTGATTTAAATTGTTAGTGGTTTAAATGTCTTAATTTCAGAGCGAATTTTATAATTGTTTTTGTTGCCTGTTTACCAATTTTTTTTATAATTAGGATGCAGTAATTTACTTTATGTCTCTTCAGTTCTACTGAGTTAATAATGTCTGCTGAGAAGCATGATGTCACATTCCCAGCTACTCGGCTGGAATGCTGGGGGGAAGAGCTTTCACTGGACATAACAATTGCAAAGGGCAACTTTACTTCCAGAGCTGTAACTCTGCAGGACTTAGCTTTCTCTTGAAATGACACAGCTGCTTCCATATTTTTGCTCTTCTGTTATTGCTCTTGTGATAGATCATATTAAAAAATCTCTCTTGACACACCATGGCTCTCCCTGATGATATTGTTATCACAAAACACTACCTACTGTATCAATAATAGCAAACAGGAGCAAGGACAGGCTGTATTGAAAAAGAAAACCTTAGCTTTCAGTTAGTGTCTAATAACTGAAATTGCCTCCCTTGAACTCTATCAACACCGCCAGTACAGCACATCCATCTCCACTGGGGAGTAGCATTTTATCAACCCTTCAACTTTTCATGACCCAGCCAGTCAGGAAAGACCCCATCTCCACTTGGACCGTGTCAGGGAGGACAGGCTCGCTTGAGGGCTGCAGATGAGGAGCACACCCTTGCCAGCTGCTGCATGGCCTGTCAGTTAAGTTCTGCAGTCTACCCCACTGCAATAATCATTTTAAAAGTATCTGTACAATTTAACCTTCCAGTGCCACAGCCAGCAGCAAGGCTTCCTAAATTAGCAAAAGTAATAAACAAGAGCCTCATTAAATCTTCCTCTTCCCTGTTTTTTTATCTCTGTAATGAAGGTCTCTGTCCTGTAACTCCTCTCGTTTTCCTAATTCTCTCTTCATCACTGATTTCTTTCTTCTTTGATATGCTGGAGTCTCCTGTCGTAAGTAATGACAGAGCTACATTGTCTGAAAGGCAGAGTATAAAAAGGACAGGAAGGCATGTTGTTCTTAAAAGCGCGGCCCAGCAAGGCAGATGGCTCATTAATGTACCAGCCTTGCCCTCTCAGCGAGGAAAAAGCACAGCCTCCCTTCCAGAGAGGGGTCAGCCTGCCAGGCACGCTCCCTCCGCCACCTCAAGCGGGGCTGCTTCTGCTCGAGCTCTCTTCTGCACCGCTTCCGTTCACCTTTATGCAGCAATAAAGGGAAAGATTTTTGAAAAGATGTCGGGACAGCTCTCGATGCAGCCCTTCCAGCTTTGAGTCTGGCAAAATCTGAAACTCTTGAGAGCCCCTAGAGATCAGCAAAAACAAAAAATCCCTTGGTTTCGTGTTTCTTTGCAGACATCATTAACTCAGCTAAACAAAAGAGAAAGAATGTAATTTACTGCTTGCTAATTACACATTAAAAAAAAAGTTTAACAAAAGCAGGCAACAACAAAAAACTAATATAATTCACTCTGAAGTTATGATTTTTTTTAAAAACACCCCTGGTCTCTACCAAAGCAAGTCTAATAAAATAGGTGTATTGTTACTAATTATAGCAGTTCATCACCTAAAGTCAAATACACACAACTGTGGTGACCTTATATATTTTGACAAATGAAACTTGATAGAACAAACACAGCTCATTAGATCCGTTCCCCAACAAGGAAACAAGGTCAAGGCTATAGGCGTATAGTTTTCCCTGTTTTTCCATCTTTAAAGAAGGTGTCAAAACCACATTGACAAAGTCTGACAACCACAGATGATCCCAGGAAAGGCTTTGCCACTTTATTTTTCTTCTTGTTGTCATTTGAAGAATGGAAATAAAAACTCCGTTGAGCCACGTGCTGCCCCATCAGGACTCCACTGACTGTTTGCTAATGGAAAGCACCTTGCTCCTTGCATCAGTGCCCTTGGGCTCTCCTTCCACAGTACCTTGGAAGCAGGTGAACTGCATTCACACTCTAATACCACCATCTTTTTACACTGGATTTTTTTCCCCCTAAATAATGGCATTTACTTTCAGTAATCTCCTGCCTCTGTACTGCAGATTAGGTGCTCCAAACCTACTTCAGCAATGCTGAGGACATAATCTATCCCTGAAACCTAAGGAGGGCATTATGAGGGAAAGCACAAGGAATTCAGGCAGGAGAAAATACCAAGGACTTTGATATTTAAAGTTAACTTCTCAATCCCAAAATTGCTACAGAGCACCCCAGCATCCTCAGACCCTCCTGGCTGTGATGGATTACTGCTCCGTTTTACTACACTGTGGTAATTAGTATCAAACATCCTGGTTCACAAGGTCACTTAATAGCAATGTTTTTCCAGATTTTGTATACCTTTCCTAAATTCTGCTTTTCACAAATTCAACTTTTAATGCATTTCAACTGAAAAACAATTCATATTTGTTATGCAGCCTTCAGCACTCATGGCAGTTCAATAAATGAAGCTTTACAAAAGCCTCAGAAATTAAGAGATGCTTGCTGAGGGATCTCCATGGTTCTGAGGCCTTTAAAAATTGAAAGAATCATTCCAGCTTGTGAGAAGTTCTTCTGAAGCTCCAATGAGCAAGCAAAAGAAGGTAGCAAGGCATAAGCCCTATGTTCTTACATGCGTTTCCACAGATTCCTTATCTGGGGATCTAATCCCAAGGAGCGATGCCAGGAATCTCCTGACTTTCACAGAAACTCTGGTTTCCAGAATTTTGCATGAAAAGGACCTTTAGGGATTTTTTTTGTTGTTTAAATAAAATGTTTGTTTAAATAAAACTCATCTTGTCTACGCTAGCTACTGCAGATCAGGATTCAGCCACGCTGCCAAGACAGTGGGCTGGGAAAACAAAGGGGAAAAGTGGAAGTCTTCCTCTAAGGTCAGACAGATCCTGCAGCAGGTGGCTTCCTGCTGAGACCCCCCCCTTCCTAATTGATTGTCTTGCCCAGCAGGAAGCTGCAGACACTCCAGGAGCTAAAAGGGACAGGAGCTGCACTTTTTAGCAGTAATAAATGTCGTTAACAAGGGAACTCTGTCAAAAGGGTTGAAGGCATCTGTTATTTTATACAATATTTCTACGGATGATACATGCACTGTACCTATTTAAGTGTGTGCACCCACTTTTATGGATGTAATGGATCAAAGCAGCAAAATTACTGTCCAATAAGCCTAGGTAGAACTCTTGAGCAACAAAAAAACTAATCTTATTTTACTCTAAGTTAAGGATAGTTGACTTTTTGTCTATTAGTGTAGCTTTTGATGTTATAGTGTAATTAAATTTGAACCCAATGTGCCACACTTCTGCAACAAATGATATATATTTCTCTTTCTTCTCTTTGTGTTGAAAATATATCCTGGCTGACTGGAATCACTGTGGCAAGCTGTAAATGATGTATGAAATGAAAAATCCCTGCTCACTGCAAAGACAGAATATAGACAGGCCTCAGCAATTGCTGCTGGGCTGTGCTATTTGCTGAAATATTCAGCTCAAATACAATCACACAAGCTTGTCAGTGCTGACACTGGGCAGCAAGCTGCATATATCATTTTCCAATCTTATTCAGGACCAGATGACTAAGTGATAGCTAGCATGATAAATTCAGAGAAAAAAAAATCACAAATACTCTAAACCAACTTCAGTTCTTGAGATTATTTTATTTACTCAAATGACTAACATTCCTCTGCCTCACTAATGCTCTAAACTTAAGAAATTCAGAAAGTGACACCAACAAGGGCTGGACAGCGAGAAAAACTATTAAATAACAAATGATTTGGCCACTCAAAAGTAATTGCTGACACTGTTAAATACATACTGAACCAGTGCTGTGTATATTAGAATCATGGAATGGTTTGGGTTGGAAGGGATCTCAAAGCCCATCCAGTTCCACCCCCCTGCCATGGGCAGGGACACCTCCCACTGGATCAGGGGGCTCAAAGCCCCATCCACCCTGGCCTTGAACACCTCCAGGAATGGGGCAGCCACAGCTTCTCTGGGCAACCTGGGCCAGGGCCTCCCTACCCTCACAGGGAAATATTTCTTCCTAAGATCTCATCTCAATGCCTCCTCTCTTTCAGCTTAAAACCACCACCCTCATTACACTATCAGGGTGCACCACAATCAGGGTTCCTTGAACACCTTTAACTGAAGTCAGAGGCAAAGCCTTCCATCCTATGACACACAGACATGGAAACATCTCTAACTCAGCACAAGCAAAAAACAATTTGCATTCTTCCACAGGACTGTTGGTACATCAGAGATATTTGTGTTACCCTTTGGGACTGAGACTATGATTTAACAACATACAGACTTTTGCAGATTATGGAGTTGCTGCTGATTCCAGCCCCCCCCTCATTTGTGTCAACCCACTACTCATAGCTCCCTGCTTTTTACCAAGGCAACTGAAACACAGCCATGCTGTGAACTGAACCATGAATCTCACCCAACTTTAACAAACTCTGCCTAAAAAAGAAGAAAAGGGGGGAAAGGAGTATTTTTGGTTAGAAAAGGAGTATTTTCGGCTGGAAAAGGGGTATTTTTGGTTACAAAATGGGTATTTTTGGTAAGCAAGACAAATTCTCCCTAATCAGAGGGAAGGACAAGATGAAACAACATAAGGCATAGCTGGGGTTCATTCTGTGATTAGAAGAATCCATGGTGGACACCCAAACACCACAAACAACTGTTTGGAAGAGCTGCCAATTACAAACCTAGAAGCGGGGAAAGGGGAAGAGAAAGGCACAGCAGCTGGAAACTGGGGTGACTCTGTTGGCAGTAAATCTGTGACTTCTGTCTCCTGTGATGACTGTAAACCTGGCTGACAAAATGCAGATCATGTAGCACCTATGGGGTTCTCTTTCAAGATTTTTTTTCTTGAAGCCCTTCAAAGATCACACAAGAAGCTGAAATTTGAGATTTCTTTCCGCCCCTGTGTTCTTCCTTCCCCCTCTTCCATTGAGCTGGCTGCAAAGGTTAGAAAATTGTCTCACCTCCCCTGAAGGCAACCAGCAGAAGGGAACCTCAAAAAAGGCTTAAAAATCCACATACTTTAAAATGTATTAGCTGTTAAACTTTGGTTTTGTTCAGACATTTTTTACATAACATTTTCATGCATTATGGAAGTTTGGAAGTCTAGCTTTACATACTTAATGTTTAACCTTCCAGGCATATTTTTGACTTCTTACCCCCTCTAAGTGGGTGTTAATTCAAACTAGTGAAGAGGCCATGAACTTGGACAGAAGATCTCTTTTCCAATGTTATTTTCTGCAGACCTTTCAAAGATAAGGTTAGATATACGTGTCTGATCCAAATGTGGTGCAAGCGGTTAATGGTCCTCAAAGCAGTAGTATCGCACCTTGAGGCCAGAGTTGATGAACTGAAGGAGCAGGGAAATATGGATGTCTCTACAGAAACAGCAAAGCAGTCCAACATCAGGGCTGGTGATCCTTCTCGTGCAGCAGGGAACGCAGCACGTATGAGGGGAGTTGGGGGGAAAGTCAATATTTTAAAACAAAGAATATTAGAGAGAGAAGACTGAACTGAAAAATCTATTTAAATCGAGGGATACAAGGCCAAACGACAACAAAGATGTTAGAAGCATCATTTTATTAATCATCTCATGATGAAGGAATGAACTCTGACTGCAAAAGGTATTTTATTGCAGGTCTTTTTCCCCATGTGTTTAAACAGTGACTGCTACAGCGACAGCACGGTCTGCAAACAAGGCTGCTGTGCATCACTGTAGTCTGACTGTTTTCCCTCCACATTATTTATTCTGAGTATTGTTCTAACATCTACAATCCCAGTCATGGGGCAGGACCCCACTGAGAAAAGCAGGTCTAATAAAACAGCAGTAACAGGCAACTTCAGCCCTTTGTCTATAAATTAAATCATTTAATACTCTTAAAGGCTGAAGATGAGCAGAACTCCATCTGTGCCCGGCTTTCTGCCGGTTGTGTGACCGGGTGCTTAATGCCCGAGCCATCAGTCGCTGCCTCCTGCAGCAGGGAGGGCCAGCTGGGAGCTCCCACTGCCACCTCAGCACCCCTCACCAGGGAGACAGAAAAACTGGGGTGCAGCCCCCGTGCCTAACAAATTTGGGCAAATCCAATGGAATGTTCTGAGAGGCAAAGAAAGTTCAGAAGAGGAATTTCTGAACTGATTGCTGTGGTGATGGAACTGCCTTTATTCATGGCCAGCACAGAGAGCAAAAAAATACCTGATAAGGGAAGATGGGCCCAATGAAAATTAACACCAAATTTGAATATTTAAAGCAAAAGATGTAAAATAAAATAAAACAAATGGGAGGGGAGAGAGGAGAGGGGAGAGGGGATATTTACTTCTATAAATGAACAAAGCAGAGAGGCTGATGTGTGACAATAACAGAAAATAAAGGGCACCAGAAAGGGATGGATGCTTAGTCCAAAACAATTAGTTTTGGCTGGAGAGTATGCACTGAGGCAATATCTGGCCCAACAGCATCTCTGGAGGAGATTATGCAAGGAGCACCTAATGTGTGAATGTCAAAGAGGTGTGTCTGGGGCTCTGAGATGAGCTGTCTCTCTCCTTTTCTTCTCCTGGCATTTGGCAACACAAACCCTTGTGGTGCTCCAGTGCCTCCATGAACCATTTGGATTTCCTCCCTCCCTGGAGATGACAGCACTCCAAGTCTGCAACTTACACTTTGATTAAACTTACCAAAAATCAGGTAATATTTGTTGTAAAACAAAGAAGAAATTTATTACCTGCCCTCAAGATCAGACTGTTAGCTATAGTGCTGGATACAAAAGGTCACAAGTAAAACCCAATTTTAGTCTAATCTTGCTTCAATTAAAGTTTTCTATTTGCAAATGGACTACTTTTCTAATTGCTTACTCTCGTTACATGGGATTTCAAGATGTATTTGACACGTTGGAGACAAAGGTTAAGGTTAACAAACATAACCTCTCTCCTGAATACCACTGCCAGTGATCAGCAGTTTTATCTTACCTGACCCAAGCGTATGTTCATTTTGAATTCCAGTCTGAGATGCAAATACAAATGGTCTTGCTGGCTCTGCTGAGCTGCTGTCTTGGGTATCACCTCCACCCTGTCAGACCTATCAGTCAAAAGATATACGGGCTGGCAAAAACCTGTCAGTGGCTTCTTTCTGATCACTTTGTGTGTAAAGGAGTTACTCCCTCCTTCTAAGAGCCAACTGGCAGTTCATCCTCAGTCTGATTTGTTCAATATGTATAGGTTATTGTTTCATTCATGTCAAATAGCATGAGATTGGTCATACATACTTTCTGGTTGGTTCATGGCTTATTTCACCTTCATATGTGATGTTGGTAACAGTTATTTCTGGAGGGCATCACCAACACATTTTGTAGCAAGTCCCAGAGTTTTGGTCCTTGTGTTCCTCATTGGTTTCCTACCTTGGGATGGGGCATGTCTGCTCCAGCTTCACAGCTACGACACGGTCAGCTACGGTTCTGCACTTGGGAATGAGAACATCCTCTCAGAAATAGCCACATCCATAGACTGGGGTTGTTTACAGGAGGAAATACATATTAAATGCCATAGCACATGGAGACAAGATAAGCTAATCTCCATGTGGATATCCTAAGGGAACTTCAGAATGAAATGGCTGAGCTGAATAAAAAAAAAATCAAAACATTATCAACCTAAAATTATCTACTACTGCAGGGGACTTGGGGATATTGTTAGTTTGTGTTTATCCTTCAGAAAGGTATTGGGGGGATTCTGGAAGCCAGGCAATAGTAAGGTTTTCTTAAAAAAAAAAAAGGGCTGAAACAATGGCAACAAGAATAAATGTTAGGAACAACAAGCACAGCTCCTACAAAGAAAGATGCATCGTTGTCATCTGTTTAGCACTTTGGGGATTGTAAACAAAACCAAATGAGGAAGAAACAGCAAATATTTATATGGGCTTCTAAAGCTTTTGACAAAAGAAACTAGATCTTGAAGTCAAACAATGTCATAGATTAGATACTGACTTGAAGACAAGAAATTATAAATAAAGGAAGAGTTTTCAATCTGATAACTAGATGGGATTGAAATTACTGGTTATTCTCTTTGTGGTTTTCTTAATTTATCTTGTTAGTTCTTCAAATAAGAAATATTCTTGTAAAGCACATTATTAACAAGACCTCCCTCTTGCCTGGAATTTCCATATGCTCACATGAGTGAAATTTAGATAACTGACTTGAACCTAACAATTTATAGTTACTGATTCTTTTTGTGCTGGCAAGGAGAAATCTCCTCCAGCTATGAAAGTCACCTTCCTCTTTCAGGAAGCACAGTGATGATGATAACACTTAGAAGCAGGGGGCAGAGGGCAGCAGATGGAAAGTGTAAGAAGTGTGCCAGTCACCAACCCAATGAACATTAGAAAGGGAGTTTCCAGGTTGACTCTAAGTCTTGAACATTAGAACGAGGACAAATGCCTGGGTAAGAGCAATGCTAGAGACATCAGATCTTGTCTGAAGTTTTCTTTTTTCAGACTATTTTGCTCATCTGATGATTTTTAGTTTTTCAGGTTGCCCTAGGCATCTGCTTACACATATCCTGGCCAAAGGACTTGGTGAAGACAGAAGTTATGGACACTGTTATGAGGAAACAGGAGAAATAGAAACTCTTTCTCCTTGCTCTTGAAGCTTTCCTCATTTTTAAACATGAACCAGGAGAATGGAGTGACAAAAAGCTATGTGCTAGTACTATGGTCTCTTGATAATATATTAGGTCGTTTATGATAATTGGTGACTTTAGTCCCCTCAGCTTTACCATCAATCAATTCATCCACAATAAAAACTTTAAATTCCTACAAGATTTAAAAAAAATCCAAGAAACTTGTGCTGAGAAGCCAGTGCCTTTAGTCTTGTGTGTGGAGCAGAACACACAGAAAGAGCAAGGGAAGGCAAGAGCCGTACAGCAACTGCAAAGACAAATGAAAAGTAAACCAGAGCAAGCAGCAGTATGTGGGAACTGGATGAAGCAGATAAACGATAGGGGCGCCTCCAGTGCTGTTACCATTAACAGAGCAAAGAGGAGAAGATAAATCTTGGATCTTTCACGATGTGAAACTATTCAGTCAGCATGCCTGAGTCATTCACACCAGCCTGCATGACCGTGTTGCACTTGCGAGCGATCCTCACTGCTCTACAAGAGACATTTAAAACACTGAGGAGTATATTTTGCTTCTCTGTCTATGCAGCATCAAACATTTCTTTAAAGCACTGTCTCTCAGTAAGCCAACCCTCTTGAGACAGTCTAAGACCATACTCCCAAAATATGGACAAACTGGCAAGCTGTTTTCTGCGTTAATATTTTGGCTTGTCACTTCCCTCAGCAATTGATAGGAAGTTTGGAAAATAAGCTAACTGTTCTTTAGAGCTCTGGGTTTAACAAAGATCACATATCAGAGCTTCACAGCCAAATTAACGTAAGGTCTACCCCCTTCCCCAAGGCCCCTTCCCTGGCATTATTATTGCTGCTGATATTGTAAGTGTAGTGTGAAATGGCCAATTCACACATGTGCCATGTTTTGCACATTGCCTGAACCTGCTGGAACATGATTTTCCTAAGAATGATGAGAGCAATAAACATCTTCTGGCAGAGGCTTGCAAAATCTGCACACATTTTACTCACGCAGTAATGGGCCATAAAACTCTTAGAGAACTGCAGGAGAAAAGCAATGCGCATACACATGCATAAATTAAAAGAAGAAATGGGAACTCAGTGGAACACTACACTTTTAGACATTTAGGAAAGGCACGTAGAGCAAGAGAAAACTACATACATATCAGTATCACTCAGGATACTAAGAGAAATTAAGAGCACACAAGTTTCTAAAACCAGATTTCACAGGAAAGCTTTCAGTGACAGAGACTCAGCAGTTGCCTCAACTGGATCCCAGGTTTGAGTCTTCCACGTGAGCTGTAGCAATGCTGGCAGAAGAAAGACATAAAATGTATTCTCTCCTGCTAATCTATTACTTATACTGGACTCTATGACCAGAAGGGAGGATCCTCAGGATTTACTCTGCTCAACTAACCAAGTCTAAACTTTACTGGAATGGCTTCAGATTTTTTACAATCTTTATCACAGAATCAAAGAACGCTTTGGGTCGGAAGGGACCTCAAAGCCCATCTGGTTCCAATCCCCCTGCCAAGGGCAGGGACACCTCTCACTGGATCAGGGAGCTCAAAGCCCCACCTAACCTGGTCTTGAAAGAAATTTAGAGAAATGTAGAAAACATTTGCATTTTTTTGGAAAATAGGTCTGATGTCAGTTAAAGCTTTCCAGTTGTTCTCACTAGCACTGGAAATAATCAGAAGCATCAGTGACTCCCAATAACCACCTCTTTGCTACAAACTGCTGAATATTTTAGCTACCAGGTGTGATGACAACATGGGAAGTCCAGTTCCACACTGTTCTCCTGGTAGTCTTGGCCCCCTCACTTGACTGGTTTTTGGAAGAGCTACTGCTAAACTGCCACAGTCCTTCCAGAAGCACAGGTAATAGGAATTGCTGTCATGCAAAGGTAACTTTCTGGGATAAGGAAGCATCTGACAGCATTACATTACTGACACACAGCTGGATTTCCTCCAAACCAATGTCTAATCAGAGCTTTGATAAAATTGCTGTGGATTTTCTAAAGCTGAGAGATGAAAATCAACTTTTATGCTAGAAGAATTCCACCAGCAGATCAAGAAAATCTTGGTAACTTGTATGTTAAACACAACTAAGATTGAGGAAAAGACTTAACATTTTTTTAAAGTGAAAATTCAGATCACTGCTCTCAGTTATTCAGATTACCTACCTACACTGTCAGTGCAGCAGGGCAAGTTTTTGCTTACCAGGGAATCAATTTGAAGCCTGAAATTGTAAAGTAATTGACATTCTACATGTTGCTGCTGCTTCAAAGAGACTGGGGGACTGCTGCTCCTGGTGCTGCCAGCAGTGTGTAGCAAGTATTTCCTGCACTTGCTGAGAAGCTCAGAACATGCAGAGAAACACTGACTGGATGAGGACTAAGGTAACTGGCATAAAAAGCACAGTTTTGCCATGAAGTTAATGAAAGTGCAGCACACAAAAACAAGTGTGGGGTTTTTAGTTCTTTTTTTTTATTTTTCCTTTTACAAAATTAATTTGGATTGTGAAAGTACCTCTTGTACTTCAACAGCTCTGAATCAAAAACAAATAAATGCATGGGAGATAGAAAATGGAGGAAAACAAATTTTTGGACCTGAAATGAGAGCACTCAATAAGGTTTAACCAAACAACAGGACACTCCCCATTCTCCTGGGCTGTGTTAGAGCCACAGCCTTCCTTCCTTGGTTATCAATTAGTCCTTGCTAGCTCTGACAGAATTTTGCTTTAAGACTTTTTAACTACTGGAAACCAGCAATAGGTCAGGTGAGTGACTAATTTCCTGGTGTAGAAACACACTGAATGTGTCTTTTTCAGTGAAAAGCTGGGTAGGACACAAAAGAGCTTTGTAATGCTTCTCTGTGATGTTTTGGGTTTTTTTTTCAGTCATGTTCATTGAATGTTGACTACATTGAAGTCCTGTACATGTTTCACACCCAACACTGCTAAATGGAGGAGCTCTTCCATGTGTCTTGTTTTCAAAGCTCCTCCAGCTGTCCAGTGGTCTCACGCAAACTGGAAACTATCAACAAATTCTAGATCTTTCATTGCATTTTTGCTGGGGCTCGCTGTGTCTGGTTTCCATTTATTTATTTGCTCTTTCTGTTGTAATAAAAGGGAGGGCAATGCCACATGGTAGAGGTGACAGAATGCATAGCTGTTTGGCACTACCATGACACTGAAGTATGGGCTATTTCATGCTCAAATGAACTTCCAAACACATCTTTTATTTCTCTTTTCCATGTTGCAGTGTTTTAGGAAGTTCAATTATGACAACTATGAAATATTTTCTTTACATCTATGAAATGTATGGGTAGGCTTTGCCTTTCAGGCCTCTTCTCGATACTATTCTTAGACTGAAATCAGATTATCATATGGTTTTCTGAAGTCCAATATATCTTCCCTTAACGTCTCCTGAACAGTTTGTCTCAGTTCAAGATGGTATTACAATGAAATAATTATAACTAAAAGAACTGTAACACCTTTGCAATCATTCTGACATCTTGGATCAACTTTCGTTCAGTACTTTGACTACAAGGACAGTATTCATTATTCTAATAACTTTTTCCAGTCCTCTACTTTACTGAGCTGTTCTGGGAACTTAGCAATGATAAAATTATCTCAGACAGTCAACATTCTCCCAGTGATAAGGCTTTACTTGCACTTTTCCAAAGTTTTATCTTTTTATTGCATCTTTAAAAAAAAATGACAAAAACTATTAGAAACTAATATCAGTTGAAAAGCAGAAATGTTGGCAACAGTCCTCCAGAGAACCTGGTTTATCTTCTATAGGGCAGAACACCTCTGTAGTTTATGAGTTTTGCAGGTTCAGAAATAATTTCCTTAGAATCTTCAGTACCCTACCCTACAAGAACAGAATTCTTTCGGGGGTGAAGTGATAGCAAGTGTCATACACAGGACATTCGCAAGAATATGTGTATGATCAAGTCAAGAAAAAAAGAAAAACATCATATTTTGAGATTTAGAAGAGAGAATTAGTCAGGTGTGACTGAAAGGCGATCTGATCATTAACTACAACATCTGCATAAGGAAGATACAAACTCACAATAAAACAAGAAGAAAAAAGACCCCTTTTTTCAGCATATTTTTCACTACTTTTTTTGCTACTCTATTAATATTTGATAATAATAAGCACCATGTTAATCACAAACGGGGAGACTGTTCTAAACTTCAGGGAAAGTGGTTTTTTTGTTTCTCATGCTCTGAGCTTCTCAGTTTCTTTGTCTCCCTACTCTGAAGCATTCTGTCTCCCAGTCTCACACTCCATTTTGAAACACAAGAAAGTTCTGTCTCATGGAATTTCCGAAAGAAAGACATATATTATTTACATCTGTAGCTACCACAAGAAATGTCTTTTTTTTGCCTTCCCCAGTATCTTTTTCCTCAGTATTTTCAGTGCAAAGTTACACGAATAAGCATATGCTATGAAAAAGACCCCTACCAGGAAATACCACAAGAAAGCAGGAAGGTCTTTTCATGTTAACTAACTGTTAAGCATGTTTAGTGAAAAAAAAACTAAAAAGCCCACAGGAATGCTTTTTGTTGTGGCATTCATTAAGAACAAAGGCATAAGCCAGTCTCTCTGGCAGCCGTTTTGACAGATTTGAAATCCATGCAGTTTCATTAACCCTAGTTCTTGCGAATTTACCCGTTGCAGTAATACGTAGTGTGGTTAAAGACTATCCATCAAACTGATATGTTTAAAACTGGATCACAATTCCTTTGGATTAAGAGGTTGCTTTATACAGCAAGTGGATTTGTTGTAATGGGCTTTTAAATACACACTTCAATTGCTATTCCTACTTTATTTAATGATCACTGGAATTACTGGATCTCAACACATTTGACAGTGTTAAGAAGCCGTGTGATAATGAACCAAGGTATCATTTCATCTAAGTCAGAAAGCATGTCAAAGGGCAGTATATTTGACCATTAATTTAACTACAGGGCAGTTAAAATATTTTCATCTTTCCAAATTTGCATGTCTAAAATAAACACAAAGAAAGAACACTCAGATATGCAGGGGTGAACTGCTTAAAAAAGCGTCTGTTATTCATTCCTACAGAGGTACTGAAACGGTGATACCATGAGTCCCTATTCACAAATGTTAAAATAAAATTGTCTATCTTCTTATTGAACACCAAAACCAAGCAGGCTGCAAACCTCATGCACAGGTGTCAAAAGTATAAAAGGTAATATTGAATAACGTGACATACTAGTGCCCTGGCCAACAGCAGCCAAGTTGAACTGAAAGCCTTCACCTGCCCTAAACTATGTGACATCACTAAGGTTGTACCAGGGGCTGCGTAGGGTCAAGCCCTTAAGGTTGTACAACGCTAATTCATAGAATCATAGAATGCCTTGGGTCAGGAGGGACATTAAAGCCCTTCCAGGTCCACGCCCCTGCCATGGGCAGGGACACCTCCCACTGGATCAGGGTGCTCAAAGCCCCATCCAACCTGGTCCTGAATACTCATGAGGCCTAAATTCCTTTTAAGTCATCATGTCTACAATCTCCCATGAGCTCAGTACCTTTTAAGGTCTAGATAAGAGTCAAGAGGTAATGTAAGTCACAGGGACAAAGAGAAATTTGAACTGTGTGAATGCAGACGCTACTGAAAAGAGGTAATATTATTATCTTCTTTTCACCTGTGTGTTAAAAACATTTTCTACAGCTTGTTGTTTGGCATTAATGGATAACATGTATGAGAAAGCCCATTCCATCTGTTGGAGAGTTTTCTTATTATCTGTCCCAGAGGTAAGAACTCAAAGCTACAGCATTTACTCATTACTGGACTGGAGCATGGGGAAGTGTAAAATACAGGTTTTAGAACAGACTCCTGATAAAGAAATATATAGGATCTAAAATACAATATGGCCTAATTCCAACACTGGTGAGTGAAAGGTTTTTCTTGCCATGAGACAAATAAACAGGACTCCATACAGGCACAAACCCAGCCCATTTTGAAACAAATGTCAAGTATTTTCTTAAGCTTCCAAACCCTGTAAACTTAAAAATACGTCTGAGGGGAAGTATTTACCACACATCATTTTTTGCATAATAAATTTGTAAGGCGTCGTTTTTTTCTAAATTGAGATGTTTTTCTCAGAACACAGTTGTTTAAATTTTATGCCTGTATAGCAGATCTTGAGAGATTAAGGGAATACTTGAACTCACTTCTGGAAAGGACCACCCTAGGTCTTTATAAGAACTATTTATTGCAAACAGGGACTAGCATGGTTTCTCTTTTTATGCAAAACATCAGTGAGAAGGTTCTTGTTTCAAAGAAAGTATTAATTATTTACAACCACTTTCTGAATAAAAAAATCAGATCTCAGACTATACTGATGAATATTTGTTTCAGTACTTGTTCCTTGTTATTTGGGCCCACCTTGTCAGATTTTCCAAATACGAAACGAGAGCAGATCCTGAAAAAAAACCCAGATGTGCAGTAGCTTGGTTTTGCCTAGAAACCAACCTGGAGAGTAAAGCAAAAAGTAACTAAAAGAGGTTCTCTATCTGGTCCACAAATTCTAATGAGGTAAAACAGAGTCTGCAGAAGACCACCCTTTAGTCCTGAGGAAAAGCACCTCAGTAAGACTGGGAGGGTGCAGAGACCATGCAGAACATTATTTCACTGCTGTTTGTATGAGCAAAAAGCAATTTGAATGGGACCAAGAATATAATTAAAACTTAAATCACAAAAAAACTTTAATGAATGTATGACTACTGGATCAAATCCCATAAAACTGAATCAGCATCATCTGCCAGCTTCTCTCTGGCAAATCACTTGATGGGAAGACAAGAGCCTGGAGTAGCTTTATGAAGCTGAACTGTCACCCTGGCAAACCACAAAAACACTACACTAACTTGTTATGAATAATGCCTTCCAATTTATACAGAAAATGCATAGTCCCTAAAAAAGGACAGTATCTTACTCTTTAAAGCCTTTTTAAAATGTGTCTCTACCCTGTACTGTAGCTGTTAAAAACGTTCAGCATTTGTCTGCATTGCCTCTCATGTCTATGTTATGTTTCCTTAACACCGGTTTCCTTTTATTTTAAACATTCCTTTTACTTTAAGCACTGCATCTATGACAGTACATATTTCTAAGCACTGGCTGAGCTGGTTAAAGCATTAGCAGGTGATTGATTCCCATCACCATGGGACTCACTCTAAATACATTTGGTATTTAAATAGGAACTAGCCATTGACTCTGTAATCCCTGGTGCCACACTCATCCTGTGAAGGGATAAGGACAGACCGCCAGTACAGTGTTTATCAGGGTACCCTCGCTGCCTCCTCTATCCCCACAGGCAGTGACTGTAAATGTCTGTGACTCGAGGCGAGTTCCTGTTGTGATATTACTGTGCACATTCCCAGAGGGAGCTCTGCAGAAGGACGATTGCATTCGTGCTAAGACAGAGCATCCAGCTGCTTTCCACAGGCACAGACTGCCCAAGAGAAGAGGACTGACTGCTGCATGGACAGAAAGATGAAGGACATAAACATTCTGCAGTATGTTTGGTCACAGATTAAAGCCCTTTTCACAAGGGAATGAACAATGAGTGTGCTGAGCCTCGTTGCTCAGGTAGATGCAGTGATTCTGCATTACAAAACTTGCCAAATACCTAACTTTCCTTTCCCTTTCCCTTTCCTTTCCTTTCTTCTCTTTTCTCTTCCTCTTCCTCTCCTCTTCTCTCCTCTTCTTTTCTCTTTCTTTTCCTTTCTTTTCCTTTTCCTTTTCCCTCTTCTCTTCTCTTCTCTTCTCTTCTCTTCTCTTCTCTTCTCTTCCCTTCTCTTCCCTTCTCTTCCCTTTTCTCTTCTCTTCCCTTCTCTTCCCTTCTCTTCCCTTCTCTTCCCTTCTCTTCCCTTCTCTTCCCTTCTCTTCCCTTCTCTTCCCTTCTCTTCCCTTCTCTTCCCTTCTCTTCCCTTCTCTTCCCTTCTCTTCCCTTCTCTTCCCTTCTCTTCCCTTCTCTTCCCTTCTCTTCCCTTCTCTTCCCTTCTCTTCCCTTCTCTTCCCTTCTCTTCTCTTCTCTTCTCTTCTCTTCTCTTCTCTTCTCTTCTCTTCTCTTCTCTTCTCTTCTCTTCTCTTCTCTTCTCTTCTCTTCTCTTCTCTTCCTCTTCCCCTTTTTTCTTTTTTTCCTTTCTTTTCTTTTTTGTCTTCTCTTCCTCTTCCCTTCCTCTTCCCCTTTTCTTTTCTTTTCTTTTTTTCTTTTTTCTCTTCTCTTCCTCTTCCCTTCCTCTTTTCTTTTCTTTTCTTTTCTTTTCTTTTCTTTTCTTTTCTTTTCTTTTCTTTTCTTTTCTTTTTTCTTTTTCTTTTCTTTTCTTCTTTTCTTTCCTTTTCTTTCCTTTTCCTTTTCCTTTCCTTTTCCTTTCCTCTTCTCTTCTCTTCTCTTCTCTTCTCTTCTCTTCTCTTCTCTTCTCTTCTCTTCTCTTCTCTTCTCTTCTCTTCTCTTCTCTTCTCTTCTCTTCTCTTCTCTTCTCTTCTCTTCTCTTCTCTTCTCTCTCTTCTCTTCTCTTCTCTTCTCTTCTCTTCTCTTCTCTTCTCTTCTCTTCTCTTCTCTTCCTCTTCCCTTCCCCTTTTCTTTTCTTTTTTCTTTTTTTCTTTCTTTTCTCTTCCTTCCTCTTCCCTTCCTCTCCCCTTCCTCTTCCCTTCCTCTCCCCTTCCTCTTCTCTTTCTTTTTCTTTTCTTTTCCTTTTCTTTTCATTTTTCTCTTCTCTTCCTCTTGTCTTCCTCTTCCCCTTTTCTTTTATCTTTTCTTTTCCTTTTCATTTTTCTCTTCTCTTCCTCTTCCCTTCCTCTTCCCCTTTCTTTTCTCTTTTCTTTTCTCTTCCTTTCTCTTCTTTTCTCTTCTTTTCCTTTTATTAAAATGTGAGGTTATAGACTACTGATCCAGACCCTGATGAAGTTCTCAGTTCCTTGAGATTAAGGATAGCCAACTTCTCCAGCATAGGTGCCATTCTCTTCCCCTCCAGAGAGTGGTTTTGTAGCTCCACTGATGCAGTAACAGGATATTTAACTTTGCAAGGCTAAGCCAGGTGGATCCACTCTAGGGTCACAAGCAGAGAGGCACAGCAGGATGCAGGGAGGATGTCCCAGGCCAGCACTGCCCACAGGCAAATGCAAGTGGGTATTGACAAAACCAGCTTGGATACAGGAGGAATCATTACCTGGGGCATTCCTGCCTTCATGTTGATACACAGAAAAGGCAGGTGCTCATCACCCAAGGCACAGTTAACTATTGCTGGGCCAGGTCTAACCCACTGCTACCCTCTGTCTTTGCCTGCTTCCAGCTGCTCCTTCTTTGTGCACCACCCACTATTCAGCTCCTCACCGGTGCACTTTACATCCCCAGCCAGGGCACTCTCCTGCATTATTTACTATCATTCCCAGGGTAAATTCCAATGTCTCATCTCTTCCTTCAAACGCCTTTGCCAGCAGCTGAGCACAGTACTTTGGGGTGAGCCTCATTGCTGTTACCACCAACCTGTGACTCCAACACTGCTTTTCCCCAGACACAAAGCCCCTGGGCTGTGCTGCTCCCTTTCACCATAAGGGCATAACTGGCACTTTTCCCCCTCACATTCAAATGCCTGTATCTGTCCATCTTGCTCATATGCCTTTTTAACCTTTCTAAAAGAAAATGAACCACTGCTGCATAACCTTCTTCATGGCACTGTTAGGTTTACTCACAGAGGTGATGTGTTTTATCAATATAACTACTGTCTGTAAGCAAATATATTCGTTTTACAGTATCAATTGAATCTCAATAAACACCTTATTAAGATTAAAAAACCCCAAACCTAACTGCTGAATGACAGAAAAAATAAACACATACAGTCACCTTAAATAATGCACCCAAGTAGCACCTGACTGCATGGAAATACCAATGTGTTAAAACAGCACAACTACTCCGTCCTGATCCTGTAAACATTTACAAATGTATTTCTATTTTACATGCAAGAATTTGAAGGAAAAAATCCTTCCTGTTGAAGTCGTAAGAACATAGAGGCAGTAATGATTTTCATGATCATTTGATATTTGTTTGCTGTTAAGAATCGTATCAATATCTGCCTTGAATTATGACTTACTATTTAGCAAAATTCCATTTTATTTCCCTATAGAACAGAAAGGCTGATGAGAAATTGCTTAAAAGACCTTCTCCCTCAGTAACCAATTCCAGACAGCTTGTATGACATTTCCCTGGGAATGCAAAGGAAAAGCTGAAAAAGAGAGCAAATTCACTTGGGGCCTCTCCTCCAAGCTATGAGCAAAGGAATCCCTGTTTGTGGTTCCGCTGCAGGCTTGGAATATGGTAAAGTTGTGGCATTAGCAGAAATCAGACATTCCTGTCTCAGAAATGAAAACTGTACTTAGCATATTAAAGAAAAGGAGAAGCAGCAAATAGAAAAATTTTGAAAAATACCATTTTTTAATTTAAATCTGCCTGGTGTGTCTCTAAATATCCAGTTCTGGCCATTCTCAAAGAATGTCAGCCTATTTACCACGGGCACATCTGCATAAGATTATACACAGACAGAGCATCTTTCTTAAGCAAAAAAAAAAAGTGTCATTATCTTCCTTTAGCTATATTTTTGTTCTGTATTACATGAATGCCACCAAAAGCTTGCGAAAGCTGAATAAATATGCCCACTTTTGATAGAAAAGAATGATTTCATTTCTGATTTAACACAGTAACACAACCCTGTGGAAGGAAAAATATTTGGAGACTGTTTTCTGAAGGACAAACAGCAAGTCATTACTTTTAAACCTCCAGAAAATACTATTAATATTATACACAGATGAATACTGAATGGCATAAATGACACTACAGAGAACAAATAGTAGCATAAAAAGCCAACATTTACCAATTAGTCAGTCTACATAAAAGCATACACTATGATATGGCAATTACAGAAGAAGTACTTACTACAAGGCACGTAAGAGGTATAAAACCAAATGAAAATGCAGCTAGAAAGTATGAGAAAAACATTTTAATATGTACACCTACAGAGAGGAAAATATACACCAGAAGTATATAATCAAACCCTGCTTGCTTAAGCCAGAGTACTGAACAGACTGAGGAAGAAGAAATCCAGGAACTAGTCCGTGTAATCTGACTATATAATAATCATAATAACTAGTGCATTTGAGATTTGCTGTTATTACCTTTAATTTGCTAGCCAGACTGTCTTTTCTCTTAACACATTCAGTATGTGACACTACGCTGGAAGTATGCAATATTGCAAATCCTTCTAATGGACTTGGAAGTTCCTTATAAAATCAACAACAGGGAACTTGAGTTTTAATTCATATAGCATAGGTGTCATATCATTCCCACAGATTCAGGCACTGTTAGGAAATTCAAGACAACATCTGGTTGAGTTGGATTTTTTTTGAGTTCAAGCTCTGTGCTACTGCAAATATTTGGGTCACGGAAATCTCTTTTTTCTGGATAGCAAAAGATTTCATTTAAAAAATTAGTTTTAAAATCTGACAATTATTTTCAGCTAAGAGAAAGCATGTTTTGGCCATGGCTTTCAGCAAGCTAAGCCATTTTGAATTCTGCAGGCTTGGTATGTCATCGCAAAGACACATCAGATTTGATTATGTTGTCGTGTTGCATCCCTCAGCAGTTCATTGACAGACTGCAGGCTCTTGATCCAGTTTTTGTGCTGCTTTCTAAGTTTCTCTTTGAAAGCTCCAGGGCCAAACAACTGTGGATACTGACAGCATTTATTTTCATGTGAATAAGCCCTTCACTACTTAACTGACACTTGGACCCTGTGTTGTGGAAGACATAGGACATGAAGAGCCAGCCCAGCAGTGCCACACAATACTTGCATTATTCAGTCCTGCCAGTATTCAGTTACATCAGTTCTGGACACACAAAGTGGGACATTATAAAATGCTGAGGGTGAACCCCCATATCTCAGTTATACCAGTAGCATAAGAAGCTCCTTTAGGTGTGGATTTCCAATTCTATTTAAAGCTTACTCTCATTCAGTCTTTAAATGATATCTACAGAAATCAACCCTTCAATTAGCCTGTGTAGTCTATTTTAAATACTTTTGAAGTTGCAGACAGTTTACTGGCAATTAATTTTCAGGTGCCTTCAGATGAAGCCAGTAGGGATCATCTAAACATTCACACTGATCTCTGCCTAAGAGACATCACCCGTAATGAATGGTGGTCATGAAGGTTCTCTCGTCCTGTGCCATTTGAACTACATGAACTGAGAGCAACACACCCAGAGTTCAAAAGTAATTTCAACACAGTCAGGACACAGAGTTAAAACGTGCCTTGCACTGGTAAGACTATTTTAGCCATGCTCAAAACACAAGCACATTGCAATTTTAAGCCACAATTTACCCTAAGCTAATTTCTTAGAGGTTGTTCAACTCAAATTAAGGACTGATACCTTTCTACGTTTCTTTTTTTTCTGGGGAATATAGGTGATGTAGCTACATATCTATATATACATATAAATAGATATATGCATTATATACATATACACACAAATATATACATATATATAAATAAATATGGCTATGCATTATAAACATACATATACACATGCATACATACATATACATACATATATGCATGTATGTGTGAAGAGAGAGGGAGAGAAGGATGTCTGTGTGTCTGTGTGTAAGTACACAGGCACTGCCAAGCATTAAATACTGAGCTGGTAGATGGTAAGACTCAGACCCCTTGTACTTTATGCAATGTAATGACAGCGTCTGAAACACTCAGAGCTTTGCAAGTCCTGACAAATAACAAGAAAGCATGTTTTCTTCCTGCTTCATTAGAGACACCAGTAGTTAATGTTTATAGAATATCAATAATGCAGTTTGCAGTTCTGCATAATTAAAGACACCCTACGTTAATAAAATGACATGGCAAGAGAATGCAGAACACAAGGTGTAAATCCTTGATGCCTTTGGCCTGATCTCAGACAAGTTTAATCACAATGATGTCGCCGCACGGTACCCTACAAAAATGTTGTTTTGTCACTTAAACCTCTCAACATGTATGACCATTTATGACATTTGTGAGGAAGAGCAACCAGCATAACGGGCCACAAGTGGGTACTTAAGAGTTTATGGATTACTAGGATACACAACTGCAGTGGAACTTCATGGAAACGGAGGAAGATTTCTTATGCAAAGAGATAAAAGCCATTATTTTAAGATATTCTGATAAGAAGCCAAAAAATCCAGAGACAAAAGTAAAATGCCATCTTAATGCTGCCTTACTGTACAGAAAGTACTCTTTCTGCGTGTTTAAGCAGAACTTTTTACTGATTTCAGAAGGATAACTTGTGTTGTCCAACCGAAAAGTGTCTGGATCTGTCCCATGGAAAATTAAATAAATGGAGTTTCTGAGATTGCCCAGTAATGATAATCTGCACTGTCTTGGTATGATGTTTTCTGACGCTGCTGTGTTGCAGTGGACTGGTACTACAGATGATAATTTAATGTAGATTTCTGAATCATTAATTTAATTACAGCTGGGTAACTCAGGGTTTGGAGTTTTTTGAGGGAGGGGAAAAAGCAGGAGAACAGCAATGGTTTCTGCTCTGACCTTCTTCTCTTGAAAGGAATAAAAAAAATCTTAACAAATAACAGACCTGAAAACCAGTACTTATGGGCTATTTTTGTTCACGTAGAGCTCAATCTACAGCCTCCATAAGTCACTAACGAACAATCAAACTTTACTGAGAGAGTGTCTCAGCTCCACATCACTCAAAGCTCTAGGATGATGATAATAAACAAAGGGAAGTACTGTCATAATGCCGTAATTTCTCACATGCACCACCATCGAGAGATAAAGAATACAAAACATGTCAAAACAGAGAAAAGTGAAAATTCACTACAGTGAAAATTTAGTACAACGGGTTTTAGCTTTGTACTGATTTGTCACTATTGCTAGAATAGCAGCAAGATTTTTAAGAGCTGTGCCATGCACGTAAAACAGGATGAATCTATAAAAAAGAAGTGAACCTGTTTACTGGGATTTTTTCCTTTGTTTTATAAGGTTTCCCTGGATGAAGAAGGGTAAGCAGTTGGTTTATGCTCATGCTTTCCTGTTTCTTCTCTCACGATATAATCTCTTATCAAATACAAATCATGGCAATGTACATTAACACAGCAAGAAATTTTCAAGGATAACTCTAAGGCATTTATATTAGTTTCTGAAAAAAAAACCCACTCCATGCAAGTCTTTTGGACTATTTACATGAAAATAAGACTTATGTGAGGGAATTAAGTTCACAAACAGATGATAATGAGCAACAGAAAGTAGATGGTTTTGTTGGAAAAATGGATAATACCCAGAGTATGTATCCTCATTAACATGCTTGTATATTACAAAGCTTAGTTACTTTATATCCTGGAAGCAAAGCACATATGTTTACAATACAGTACTCAAGAATTTATTGGCAAATGCACTCCTGCCATCAGAGGTTTTATACTCTCCCTATGCTTCCATTGTTGAAATGACTGAGAAGAATATTATTTTTGAGCTAAATATCCAAAGGAAAAAAATATTTACTCAAAGAACTAGGTTGATGTTATAAAAAAGACCAAGAGTTATCTCATGTTTGAACTGAAACTGTAGAAGGGAAAACACCGATAATCCAGAGTCTGATGGCCTTCATGTAATATTTTAATTCCTGGGTTTTTTTACAAATGAAGAAATCCCAATAATGGCAATAATGATTAAAATGCTGTATTTTTCACTATAATCACTGATCATTATGGATCTCAATGTTCATTCACTGAAACAGCAAAACGATTTGATGCTTTGGCGATGTCGACTATAAAAGAACATTTGGATGTGCTGAAGAAAAAAGAAAAAATATAAACTTTCTGATGTACAGAAAAACAGAGTGAAGAAGAGAGTTCTTCAGCAAATCACTAAACCCCACTCAATCTTCCAGTCTGTAAAGCACTGGTTTTTACCTGTTCTCATTTTACAGTTTGTGAAGTGTTGTAACAGTATAATATATCCTAAGGTATACCATAAGTGATTAATAAAATTATATTTATCTGGCATGGCAGGATTTATTTCACATGTTGTTTTATCCCCCAAATATTTACTCTTTGTTGCTGGAAAGCAATATTTATCGTACTTAAGAGAGAGATGTGAGGGAATAAGTGAAAACTGCTGGAGTTAATTCAATGAAGCAAAACATATCAAAGTATCAGAAAAGCACATTAAACAGTGAAGTCTGATCTAGCAAACTGCAAAGCACTGAATGTTTTGTGTGGGTCAAAGATAAATCTAATGAAATTGCATTAGATGGAATAGAGATGGTTTAGAGATGGGAAAATCCAGTCACCACAGCAACTTATCAGCTGTACTCATCTCATTCTTTGTTTTCTTTTTCTCTGCACTTCTGTCATCTCTCTCCTTGCCCTCTCAGCCTTCCCTACATGCCTTCCAAATATAGGTTTCTTACACAAATGAGGTGTGTCTTCAGAGAAAACATTTGTGAAGAGCTTTATGGCCACAGATGTCAAAGCACTTTACAAAGGAAACCAAGTATTATTAGTGTTCTGATCATGCAGAGGGGGGAAATGAAGCAGGCAGAGGTTAACTGATCGAGTAAGAGCCACACAGCAAGCCAATGCCGCTATCAATAAGAGAGCGACAGCGTTGTGTAACCTAAGACAGTGACATCCCTAGGACTCCTCTTAATCACCTACACAGTCTCATTTCAACATTGTAGACAGCAAAAGGAGAGCTCACCTGAGGAAAATTCAAATATTTTTATGGAGGTACAGACCTGCTTTACAACATTCCCCCTGCAGAGACGAGCAGATGTCGTGCCCACCTCCCGCAATGTGACACAAGCAACTGTGCCTTTCCGCAGCATCCACCTACACTCAGTTGCATCTGGCCTTGCCTTAAGCTTCAAAAATGAATATGCCCAAAACCAGCATTAACCATTCTTAGTGTCTAATACTGATAATATTTGTCAAAGTGTTTCCACGTTCACAGAGTTCCTATGGGAAATGTAACTATTCCCCAACACACACTGACTAAAAATTATTTGCTCACTTGAGGTTTCAATTGCCTGAAATGATATCATGTCATGCAAATGTAATCTAGCAAAAGGAGACGTGCCTCCCCTTAATCATATTGCTGAAAATCAAGTTTTACCAGCACTAGAAACTCTGAAATTATAATATAATAGAATTTATCATATTATAACCTACTGCTTCAGGATTTTATCTCTATTACTTCTCTCAGTAGTTTTTTCCATAGGGAGGTTCGTTCACATGAAACACATAGTGCTAGGGAACGCGTCTCTTCCTGACATTAGAAGTACCAGTAGCAGTGATGCTAAAAGTGAAACCAAGGAGAACTGCACTGTTGACAGGCAGAAATGAGCTTCTGAATAACTGAGGAGCCTTATACTCACTAAAAGCATTTATATAAACATAGGAAAGGATTAGGAAGTTACTTTTTCTTAAATTAAAATGAGAAGAAGACAGTCTAAAGCAGCCTATACCATTTTCTTACTATGCTATCATATCAGCTGTCTCTTTTTATTGAAGGAAATTTTATTTTAGCTCCACTGAACTGGGTACACTGCACTGAATATGTAAAATAGCTCAAAACACATACAATCACATCTAAAAATCAGTGAGAATGTGTCTGTTGCTGTACTGGTCTTTGTATTCCTCCCATAAACACTCAACAACTCATACAATACTCTGTCCTAAAACAACCAGGATGAAAATGCAGACTTAGAATTCTGACCTGGGGATTTCTCAAGGGTGAATCCCCCTTCTCATTTAAGCACTGAAAGCTTAGCCCTGTGCTGATCTAAATAATCAATGTTGCATTGTTTGGAATTTTGTCACAAATCTGTAGGATTCTTTCCAGTTCTTGTTCTTCTCCATGCATGGCATGTCAGGCTGATGACGGAAGGCTTGTATACTGGGAAAAGATTTTAATTAATTGCAAGATTAAAGTATTGTCATGAAACAGATGAATAGTTCTCATGAGTCCTCCCTAGGCTTCCAAAGCAGCAGTGTCAAGCAGAAGCTTTCCTATCTTCAGTGCTTCTGCCCAGTTTCCCAGAAAGTACAACCCAGCAGCACATCCTGCTTGTGCTGATCCCAGCCAGCATCCTGGAAAAGCCATCATGCAGGCTGCGAGCAGAATTTCAACCTGGACCTTTTCTCTATGCATTATGACAGGAAACAATACACTACTTTTCCTTTAAAGGTATAGTACACATAAAAATACATATCTGGTAACAAACCATTTCCAGCCATATTCTGTTACAGTAAGTTTACTTTAGCTACGTTGTAATAGTTCACAGAATAACTTTTGGGGTATACACTCTTACTGGATGTATGTCCTCTTCTTTAAAATATGTATTTTTACCACTTACATCCATCTATTTTACATGTTTCATTACTGGATGTATAACTCAATTGGGCAACAAAGGAGACAGAAGAGACTTTATTCCAAAGAAACTAAAATCATAGAATCATAAGGTTGGAAAAGACCTCTGAGATCATCAAGTCCAACTGTACCTGTCCCCTACTGAACCATGTCCCTAAGAAACCCATCTACTGCCTTTTAAACCCCCCCAGGGCTGGTGACTCCACCACGTTCCTGGGCAGCTGTGCCAGTGCCTGAGGGCCCTTTCAGTGAAAAAATTCTTCCTGACGTCCAGTCTGAACCTCTCTTGGCACAACTTGAGGCCATTTCCTCTCATCCTATCACCTGTCACTTGGGAGAAGAGCCCAACACCCACCTCACCACAGCCTCCTTCCACACAGCTGTGGACAGTGATGAGGTCTCCCCTCAGCCTCCTCTTCTCCAAGCTAAATCATTACATCACCTACACAATGGAAGGTGTTGATGAGAAGGAAGGGGTTATGGCAGTTGGATGGGAAGCAGTGGAGCTGGTTATTCACTATTTTGTATTTTTGTCAAGAAAGTGAGGAATGTTTTATCAACATTTTGACCATGAGGAGAATGATATTAAATTCATAGCAAACAAATTAATTCATCATTTCTTCTCTATCGTAGATAAGCTAAACAATATAAACGAGGCCTATATTTAATTTTCTTTGAATTATCTCTGAGGAGGTCAAAGTAGCTCTTTGGTTGGCTTTTTCTGTTAAACCAGCTGTGAAACAGTTAACCCCAGTGCTTTAGTTTGCCTTCTTCCCTCAGAGGCAGCACTCCCTGGGATGAAGGGGGCAGCACCAATATCATTTTCTTGAAGCTACTGTTTCAAGCTGTCTGCAGAAGCAGACAGACATCAACACATCTGCTTAGGTTCATTTGACATTTTGAAGGTTATCTCGGTAACCATAAGGACTCGGCACTTAATTACTTTTGCAATGAAAGCTTAGATTCTGAAGCACTATTAGATGGCACATTCAAAATGAACTATAATTAGGTAGCAATTGAGGTGGCTGCATAATCACATTATACATTGGTCCTTTACAAGATGCTCAATGTGTATCTAAGGTTGTAGGAGAAAATGAGTGGTGCCTTTTGCAAGCAGATATGTGTGTGCCTCCCCCAACAAATATTAGAAAAAGCACAGTAAGTATGCAGAGCTAAACTTACACATCGAGATATCTCCTGTGTATTTTAATTTGAAAGCTAAACTTTCTATTCTTGCAGCATTTCCTAGGGTATTTAAAAGAAACTGCTTCTGAGATTCATTCTTTGGAAGCCTGGCAAGGCTCAAGAGGACACTTCAACTGCTTCATGACAACAATGTAATTGTGCAATTAATTAAAAACCGCTCCTTCAAATAAAACTTCTTCAGCAGGTTTCTCAGCTGCTGAGGTTCCAAAGTATAGGAGTCTTTGCCCAGTCTGCCTGCTTGGACACCCAAGCCCTCAGGGAACTTTTCTCACCTCTTCCCATGAAGACCTTTAGGTGCTAAGCAACAGTTTAATACCAGACAAGTACTGAGGAATGCAGATCACACTTCAGCACCTGGTACAGGTGTTCCCTGTCAACCTCCCCCAGGGTCAGTGACACATTATAGAATCATAGAATGGTTTGGGTTGGAAGGGACCTTAAAGCTCATCCAGTTCCAAACCCCCTGCCATGGGCAGGGACACCTCCCACTGGATCAGGGGCCTGAAAGCCCCATCCAACCTGGAACACCTCCAGGGATGGAGCAGCCACCACTTCTCTGGGCAACCTGGGCCAGGGCCTCCCCACCTTCACAGGAAAACATTTCTTCCTCAGATCTCATCTCAGTCTCCCCTCTTTCAGCTGAAAACCCTGCCCCCTCATCCTATCCCTGCACTCCCTGATCAAGAGCCCCTCCCCAGCTTTCCTGGAGCCCCTTTCAGTACTGGGAGGCTGCTCTAAGGTCCTCCCAGAGCCTTCTCTTCTCCAGGCTCTCCCAGCCTGTCCCCTTATGAGAGATGCTCGAGCCCACAGATATCTGTGCAGCCTCCTCTGCACTCACTCCAACAGATCCACGTCCTAAGCATTCAGAAGACTACTTCTTCTATGAACCACCTCCATGGCCGACCCCAGGTCTACCTAAAACATCACTGTGAAGTCCACTAGAGTCTTCCACAGTCCTCGGGTGTCCCTGAAATTTTCTGTGTGATGGGAATGAAAGAATGGTCGCACAACCCTGTGGTGAGAAATTTCTAATCCTCTTGGCAGGAGAGGAAAAAATACTGACTTTGAATAATATCATGACATATTCCCTTAGTGTCAATCTAAATGTTCCATAAGGAACTAGGTCTCATGCTAACAAGCCACACTTCCTGAGTGCGTCACAGGGATTACTGGATCAGCCACACTTTTGCACACAAGCCCATGATATTTCCTTTTTTTTTCCAAATTAAGTTAATGTCTTTTAAAATTAATACCTATAGCTCAATATGTCTTTAAAAATCTCAAAAGAAGATAAAATAACTGTCTTAAGCTGCAATACAAGAAAGTAGGGAGCAAGGGTTGCTTGTTTTTTAAGCCTTATATACACTGGTTTGCTCAATACAAATAAATTCAGGTCTGTATTTTTATACAGCAGTGATAAAATTACCACATTCATTTACAATATTTTAAGAAGTAGTGGTTTTCAGTCTATTTTTTTAACTAACCAAATCACAAACTTTCAAGCTACGTTCCTGAACTAAATTATAATTTCCTCCTTAATTTGGATATATTTTTAATCTTTAACTTTTTATTTACTTGTAAAAAATAAATACCAAAAGAGACCGTGATGTAAACTGTTCTTTACTAAAACACTGTGTAAGGATTAATTCTCTTAAAACTATATAAATTGTTTAATTTAATATAAGCAAATTGTTACACATACTTAAAAATATTGTAGTTGTGTATATAATTAAATACAATAGATGTTCAGATTTTTGCAAGTTGTCACCTCCTGGCTGGACTTTGACCGATTCTTTCATTCTGCTACAATATTAGCAGAACAACTATAATAACAGAAGAAAGCCATGGAAAAGATTGAGAAGAAGAAGATCAAAGGAGGCTCATATGTAAGATAAGATGGAAGGTTTCTTAGGCTTTGTGTGCTCTGATCGTTACCCAGTATTCATAAATCGTTTCACATTTGTTCACCTCTTTTTGATTTTGTGTTTTTAATTAATTTCAACAAACTGTGCTCTAAAACTCTTCTCAGGCATTACAAGGGCACAGGAGCACTGAGCCTGAAGCATCTTCAGGGAGAGGAACATTCCTCCAGGATGCTCGGAGTGCAGGTGGAGAACTTCTCGGTGAAGCCGTAATACTGCTGTTTCATCCTCAGCTTACTTATAGGTGTAACAGGATACAACAATTAAATACTAACACAGCACATGTCAGAGAGCACTCAGTTTTCTCTTGTGGTCAAAGGTGTGTCTTAACAGACAAACACAAGGTCAAAATACTTGACTCCTCTCTGTGTTTGACCAGCTATGAATAATTATTAGTATTATTTAATGTCCTTATAGATGCAACAGTCCTTTTGGGGGGTTTATGCTGTGATTTTGTTCTCAGTGCATTCCTTCAGATCTTCGGTTTCAGATACCTAAACCATCCTGCTGACTCTGGGGCTCGAATTTCCATTACTTCTGTCCATTTTTACTGCATTGTATCTGTCCATCACCTTCTATACCACTGGGTCAAGAGCCCACATTACTCAGCCAACAGCACAGCTTGTTTAACTTCTACATTTAAATAAGAACCAGTCATTTAAGATTTCGTATTGATAGACCAGTAAGCACTGTATGGAATTCCTATGCCTTGTGAGTCCCACATCCTTTCCTATGGTATAATTCTGTGAGATGCTAGGTGTCTCCTGCAAATGATAGATGTCTTAGCAGTGTTTTGAGGGAAAAAAGATCTCTATTATTCTTGGGACTGGCATTCAATAACGTTTGTGTATTGAATACTTCGATCACCAAAGAGAAACACAACTATTCTGGAGAAGGAGGCACTCCTTTTATTTGTAGGTTGTGCTGTAGGCACAATTTTCTTCCTCATGGGACGAGAGCAATTCTGGACACTAATTCTCATAGACATGGAATCCACCACAGCATCGTCTCAAACTATGGTTTGTTACCAGCAGCAGCTCAAGGGAGGATGGAAAGGTTATTGGGAAAAGAAAAATCACAAGATTTTAGCTTGACAAGAATCCTTCTAAACTGTGTTCATTAAAACAAACCTCAGTCACACCACATTAAAAACAAACTGCTGAGTTCTAAGTAGACTCCACTATTATGGAATTTAATTTCTTCTATAGAGGGGTGGGAGTGTTGATTTTCATGCTTCCATCTTAGAATAACTAAGCCCTGATGTGACATAAGAACTAAGTGTTAAAAACAGGTGGAGGAATGTATTATTAATGGCAATGAGGAAATTTAGCATACACACTCTCTATCAAATTCATAAAAGAAAGTTTTGCCTTTGGGGCAAAATTCCATAAGCCTGAAAAGGGGCAAGGAAATACCCCAGACAGGCTTTAGACAGGCTATCTGGGTGTTTTAGAGACGTAATTACGCATCATTATGGCCCTATTCTAAACGCAAAAAGGCAGAGAAGAGCTGTTACTTATTTTCTTTGCTCCACAAAATCCCATCTATTAGAACTCCACAATGCCAGGAACTGGAAGAGGTGACAAAATAACTTAGGACAGTCCATGATTCCAGGGTGATATATTGGTCACTGCAGTGGGCAGCAGTGTAATCCAAGAAAACTTGGTTTGCACATGTGCTGGATGAAACCTTAGACATCAATGTTTTAAGAGCATAACAATAAAGCCAAGTCAATTCCTTGTATGCACCAACATAAGCAGAAAGAAAATAGAAATAGCAAGTTGTGAGAAGACTCAACTTTAACTCTAATGAATGTAATACATGGGAATCCTAAATTACTACACTATTACATACTTTACCACAACCTGCTATGTGACGACATGGCCTTCATAGACATGACTTTCCAGCCTTTAAGGAAACAATAATGCCCATTTCAAGAAAATTGTTGCTAGAAAGCAGTTTGAAGATAAAATTCTGGAAATATTTAAAGTAAGTAGACCATGAAATTATACAGGTTTAAAGGGCTGTGTTATGACCTAAGATACTCCTCTCAAATTACTTACACGGGAAGTTTTGTGATGAGCTTCTCCTTAATTCCAGTAGGTTTTAGGACTGCCACCCAACAAGGTGTCACGTGAGTATAGACAGCAAACACATTACTAGGAGTTCAGGTGGTTCAGTGTGGCAGGGAGTAAATGAGAACGGGCAGACAGCTCTGTTACTGATGGGAAAGTTCTAGTAAAACCCTTACAAGGCAAGAGAGGTAGGTATCAGTTAGCCTTTGAGAGGAACGTGTACCACTGTTACAGATCTAATGAAAGCACCACCTACTTAAAAGAGAGAGAACAGACCAACAAAACCAATTATCTATGCAGTAATAGGATGGAAGTCACGTTGCTCTTATGAAGTAACAATCTTTCCCACCCAGCAATGCAGATTTTTTATCAGCACTAATGCCTGAATATTTGAAGAATGTGATCTCTTCCGATATCCATCTGGAATATGAGATGAAGGAAAGCTGCCTTTGGATGTAAGATGATCACTTTATCCTAAGATATCCAGTAGCAGTCATGGTCTTGGAAGGTAAATCGTTAAGAACATTAAGCTTTGCTACTGAAACAGTTTTGTTCAGGCAGAAGCTGTCATGAAAACATTCGCAACACCTTGTTTGGTCTTTCCTGGCAACCTGGAAATCAGAGGAACCAGTATCAGCACGTAACAGAGCCAAGGCCCAGTGAACACGGAGAGCAAATGTTTTTGGGACTTGAAGGAAAAGCAGTAAAAACACAGGGAAAAAGACATGATGCAACCTAGGATAAAGTGTTGCACCATTTCCCACTCATTCCATGAATTCTGTCAGCTTCTTCCCCTTAAAACAGGGGCTTTTCCCTGTGGACTTCAAGTTGAAGGCAAAAAAAGGGGTTGGAAGATCACAGGGAATGGCCTTTACAGTTGCTACAGAAACTTTCCCTACATAAGCCAGTCCTACATAATGCTCAATACTTGCAGTACCAAAAAAAAAACACCTAAAGGAAGATATCTTTGAAAATTCATGAATTAAATCATTACTGGTTTCATATATAAACAGCTACACCAAACCTCTTTTGCAGTAGGATAGAGTCAAGTTTTTTAAAGGACTTCCTAAAACTAAACATACAGTCAAGGTAACGGAATTCAGGAATGTTTTTCAAGTAATGGCTTTTAATTCCCTGTAAATTTAGAATTGAAAGGTTTACTATGTTTCCAACCTATTTTTTTTCAACTAGTTAGTTAAGAGTTTTCATGCTTGTAAATTCCCTATCATGGAGTCTGTGGATGTGTAAAGCAATTAAAACAAGCCACCAACCAGAAGCAGAGCTTGAGCTGCTGCACCTGAGTTTGCTCTGTACGAAAACCTTTTTTCCTGCATTAATATGACTTAGATTTTTTTCTTTAGTTAAAAGGTCAGAAAATATACAGGATGCTCTATCCAGTGACACCGAACAACACAAGCACACCTTTTTGTGGAGACAGAATTGACTCGTAAAGCGTCTCATTTACCAGTGTTCAGTGAACCAGAAACATTAGTTTGTTAACTGATGGATATTGACAACTTTACAAACGCCCGTGACAATGTCATTTCATAACAGCCCACATCTACACGGCATTACTCACTCGCACCAGCGTGCTCCGCAACCGCCCTTTGTCTCCTCCTCTGCTCCCCTCAGTGAGCTGTAAATCACATCATTAAACAAGTGCTTCCAAAGCACAGTGATCTGTCATGATCCAGTGAAGACACCAGTTATAATGTGGGCACTTAATCTGTCAAAGCTTGTGGTGATGCATTCTAGAACAAGGACCATCGTGTTCTGCTGCCCAGAAGTACTCAGTGACAGAGGTTAAATGATTAATGGGAATTAATTCCTTAATCATGTGGATATGTGACCATTATAGGGGTTATTCTGAAAAAAAAAAACAGGTGGTTGTTTTCAAACTTACTTCCCTCCTTTGCCATGAGCCTACTGTCTATTTAATTTAAAATGAAAGTCTAGCATTTCACATATTCAGATTAAACTAATTATTTTATGACTGTAAGAAATACACTACCTTATAAAAGAAAAATTTCTGGCTTTGTTTTCATAATATCATATGGAAGCTTGCAGCTGACAAGTGCTCCAGAGAGTTTTCACACATTGGTGGTACGAACACAGCGGACAAGTCCCTTGAAATAAAGAAAACTATGCCAACATAATCTTCCAGAGACTTTCCTTCCTCAGGCAGAGACTCCTACTCCTGCCTCCCAGGTCCTGACACAGAGCAAAAGAAAACTTGTCAAAAGCATCAGTTCAGCTGATAGATGGGAACCACATGGTGGATGGATTGGAAACGAAGGATTAAAGCCTCCTTGATTTTCATCTCCTGCTACCCCATTAACCTGACTTTTGTCAAGCCTACCCATTTCAGCTAAAAAAAAGAAAATGAAATGCCAGAATAAGCATAAATTACATCTGTTCCAAGGTATAATCTTAGTGTATCACGATAATGTCAAATGATGTTAGGTTACAGTGTACCCACTGATACTATTTTTACCACTGTTATAATTTAAACCTGTGCTCTGAACAGGAGACGCTCTGCTGTGAAACATTCAGAGCTGGTTTTTATCATGAACCCTGTTGAAAGACAAAATACCTCACATTATGTGGATTTATAAGCAATAACGTACACACTTTGAAATAAAGCACAGAGAAATTGTTTCCATTCAAATTATACTTGGTATAATACTTGATTCTGTTATACAAGTCGCTACACAGTGTACAAAAGAATATCTACCAAGTACAATAGGAAAGAAGGATTTGGGGAGGGTGTAAGAAATATTTAATGGTATTAAGTGAATTTGATTTTGATATAATCCATGCAATATCAGGATTACACTTCACTATAAACTTCCTGTAAATTCTTCATAAAGTCATTTGCAACATTTTTTAATTTTCATTTTACAGGATGATAATTTCCAGTCTTTGGAATGTTTTGATAGGTGGGAACTGCGCTTTCTAAGAAGTAGAAGTATTTTCTCCAAGAATTTAATTTTTTATGTGAAATTTGGCAAATAATTTTGATTTTAAAAAAAGATAATCCAAGAAATAAAAACACTTTAATTTTTGCTATTTTCAAGATGAAGCATTTTATTTCCAAAATGGAGAATGAAAATATTTACTTAATTTTAATTAAATATGAGTATGCATTTATAAAGAGCCAGAAACCAGCAAAAAAAGAAATTCAATAATTTGTTTGAATGAAATGAAATTCCAGGGTTTCTGCATAGATGAAAAAATACTTTTAAAGTGACCACAAACAAAATTATTTAAAAGTTATTTACTCAGTCATAAAGCTAAAGATTAATCATGTACTAACTGAGTGGGGACATTTAGTTGCTTTTTTAAACTAGTTTTTGATTTGCATATGTTTATATAATTCAGTTTCAAGTAATATTTTCTATTATCTAATTGTCTTCTATTGGAGTTGATCAACTCAAGAGAAAGAAAAGGACTAAAATTTATTTTTCACACTCTAATTCCACCATATGTCAGGGATTTTCCAGATGCACATTAAGCCCAGTTCACTCCTCCATGCAAAGGTCGATAATTATTCATACAGTTGCTTTTTCAGAAGTATTACAAATGATTCAAGCACAAAACAAACGCTGGATGCTGAGTAAATTAGAGGTGCATTCTTTGCATTTTGAAACCTATCAACATGTTTTTAAAACTTTTCTGCCAAGGTGAAAATTGTGACACACACAGTGTCAGATCTGGCACTGATCTACCAAGGGGAACACCAGCCAGAGGAAAGGGAAGTACCTCCTCTGAACAAGTCAGCTACCTGTCTCCTGTGAAATATGGAAAAAGGGAGCATCTTTAGAGGAGTAGGTAGGTGATAACAAAAGATCAGCAAAATGACCCTCTGAACACATCCTCCTCTCTCCATTGATCAGAAAAGAATCATAGAATGGTTTTGTTTGGAAAAGATCTTTGAGATCATTGAGTCCAACCATCAAGTCGACCACCAGACCATGTCCCCAGGTACAACATTTACTCATCTTTTAAACACCTGCAGGGGTAGTGACTCAACCCTCACCCTGGGCACCTCTTCCAATGCTTGACAACCCTTTCAGAGAAGAAATTCCTCCTAATTCTGAGGACGAGTTCGCACAGGTATTACGGACGCTAAAACGCAAATTCAAAGAAGTTGGCATTCTCCCGAACCTCGTATAATGCTTCTGCTTTTTTCACTCTGCCCATCCACAAATCAATAGTTATAATACATTTTAAAACATTTTAATAAGTATTTCCAAGTTGCATGGGTTTTATTACATAGAATCAAAGACACTTCACCATTAGAACAGTTCGGCTACAAAATAATTGCCATGGCCATAGATTTTGTTTCAACAAACAGGCCTTTGCCTTGTGTGGATCATTGGCATAGAGTATTTGAAATCTGCAACAAGCACCCACACGTGCTGTTGATTTAGATAAAAGAAACCCACTGGCACGGTCTGGATGACTGCTAAGCAATACGTACCTCACGTGGTGTCTTTTAACAGAAAGGGCGCTCAGAGAGCAGGTATAAAATTAGAGACAGACTGGGGCTGAAACACTAGACTACAATCAGAGTTCACACAACTTCAGGCAGCAAACTCCACCTCCGAGACCCCACGGTCTTCTCCAGTTCTCCACGTATTCGTCCTGACAATCCATACTCAGGTATCACAGAAGCTAAGCAGTGGCTGCAAGAATTTATAACACTGATACAGCTTCAGGATTTGATGCGTATTTTCATGCATATCAGTGAACAGCACATCTGAACAAATCTTTTCTCTGTGATTTACCGAGTTCTCAATCTCTAATTTCTAGATAAACTACTTTTACTTTATTGTGGATTAACCACAGCCAGGCAGTATCAGAAAACTCATACAAGACCTTGTTCTGTGAGTCAGTAAGACTCGGCAAATATAAGTACAATGGAAGGAAATGTAAAGTCTTAATCAGAATAAAACCAGACTAACTTTGGGATTTTTAACTCAGATCTGTCACGTCTCCTACAGAAACGCTTCTCTTGAATTCTGACAAGGAAGCCTGGTGCCATGCCTGACTGGAGAGAATCATTCTGAAAGCCCCAGACTGACTATTTTAATTGGGCTAGAGATGTGACAGCCAGAAGGTAGGTTGTATCATTCACCTCCTACCTGTATGAGCTGTAGCATGACATGAGATTAAAATCTGAGAGTTAGGGTGTTATCTATTCATTTCAGAATAAAGAGTAAAAATTCTCTTTGGCAAAGGACACATCTGAGTTTCTCCAGTTCATTCCATTGTGATTCTCTCTGCCCAGGAAGGGTGAACAGACAAAATAACCATTAAGAGGGAATATGAAAAAGCACTCATCAGCTATCACTGCCCTGCCTAGGGCAGAACATAAGTGAAGACCTCATAAAACCAGAGTCCATAAGGAATGTTTTTGCATATGAGATATCCATCTAATTAACAAAGGGGAAATCTTGTTTGTTACTTGAGCCGGTTCTGTAACATAAAAGTGAAATTAGAAAGAATATTGTTGTTAGGGGTTTCGTTCTGTTTGAAAGCAATTTTTAAAATCAAGTTTTAGATGAAAATCTGCCCTTCATTTCATCCAGATGCAACCATTTGCTCCTCAGGCTGCTGTTGTCAATTTTTCCTGCCTTTGCCTTTCAGCTACCCAGTTGGGGTCTCTCAAGTCCTGCACATATGATTCTTAGAGTATTTCATCCCATGTGCAGCTTCTCTTGATACTTTCTGAAAATATTCAATACACTATTTTTTCAGTCCCAAAATAGTTGTGTTTCCATTATCACACATCTGTGTTATCTGTCCTTAACCTGTTCATGGTACTCTGAGTTCAACTCGTTATTAGTTCCAAGGCTACATCTTCTGTGTTTGGCTAGCACAAAACTTCTATAAATGTTGTAGATGAGCTTCTGCTTTACTTCCACTTTCAGTATTTCTACCTCTTATCTGTGTCCAACAGCACCATCTCATTTGCCCTTCTTTTACATCGGGTAATCTAGGATTTTGGTCCTTTCTTCGAAGGGCACTGGCCTGTACTGCAAACTATTTTTTACTTTTTTACCTCTCTGAGATTTTTTTATTTTTACAGCACTTTTTTCTAGACTTTTTCTTCTATAGAATTTTTTTTTTAGGAAACCCTTTTATCGTTCTGTTCTTGAATTTAGTCTTATTGCAGTTCTTTTTCAGTTTAGGTTCCCTTACTTCTTTACCAAATAACTCATAACAAAAAAAAAAAAAGAAAGAAAGAAAACCACCAGAAAAATATCAGGAAGTCCCAGCTATACAGCTTCTAATCTTAATCCAGCATGTTGACTGACTGTAGATACATAGAGCATGTATATTCTTATTAAAATCTGAGTTCACAGAACTTCATTTACCACTTGGGGCTCCTACAGCACTGGCTGTGCAGCACTTTTCTACCTCAAGAAATATGAAACATGGCAGGTCAGAACAGAGAATTAGAGTCCCACATGAAGCAAGGACTGTAAAAATATTTCGGAACTAATCATCTGATGCACATCTGTGGATAGAAATTTCTCTTGCAGGCACATATGCTTGTCTATTAGAATGTTTCTTTCGTAGTGAGCATATAAACAGATTTAAACTACATTCATTCTTTCAAAATGTACTTTTTTTTCCCTGTGAGGTACAACATCTGACTTATGGATTTTTTTGGCACGCCAAGGACTATTAGAAACTCAACTATTCCTTGTAAATGTGGCCCGCCTGTGGTTTTTAGTTTGTATATAGTTATAATACTTATAATATGACTTCAGTCTAACTGCTGATAGAGTACATCTAATTTTTTCTGCTCAGGACTCCAGGGTTTCTATTGATTATTTTGAAGAAGATAAAAAGTAAAACCATATTTAAACCCTCATTCTTTTCCTTTCAGGAACAGTTTGCATCCTAGCAAGTCCAGTGAACCCTCTGTGCCTCTTGTGAAGATACAATCTGTCAAGCACTCATCGCTCTGTCAGAGTCAACTAGCCCCCAAATTACCTGCTCTGTGTAATTTCCGCCTACCTTTTAAACCCTGACGTATTCCAACTCTTTTTAAACTTAGAAGTGATTGTCTAGGGAAAAGTGTAATTTCTGGTGTCGTTTCAGCTACTCGCAAACTAAACCTTAAGAGGCTCCTCTACCACCAATGATAAGATAAACAATGTGACCTTGGAAACACTTTTGTCAAGAGAGTCTTGAAGGTTAGTTCATGAATCCTTAAGATCCAAATGATTCTGATAAGCTTTTTCAACATTTATTGCTATTTCAGGTTGCTGTTACAAGTGGGACATCCTAGTTTGTTATTCTGTCTTTTTATCTCTCACATGAATAAATTACAGGGTTCTGCTTCTTATCACAGAAAACATTCCACTGATCATCTGGGGAACACAAAATATTTTTTTTCAGTCTATAAATTATTCTTAAAGAAACTCTCAGAACTAGCGAGACAGTGAGTTGAGTTTGTTTTAGGTTTTGTATGTGCCTTTTCTGACAGCATTTGTCTAAAATAATCACATGTGGTCTATCAAATTTTAGTTTTGTCATCAGAGCTGTCAGTCTTTCACAAAACATGATTTTAAAAACATATGCACACACACAATAAACCCTTTGCAACATCTTGGCCAATGAGTGTGAATGACAAATATACCTGGCTCCTCTCCTGTGGTGTTTTCTTACTGTTCATTGGCAGAGAAAGTAATTTCATGGTAGAAGGTTGGAAAATGACCTCTTGTAATGATGAAATTTGCATAAATAAATGCTGATTGCACAAAACAAATAATGTGCAGTGAGTATCATCACAATAAGTTGTCTCCTACTGACACAGAGTCTAAGTTAGAGGCGTACAATTATGCAAATCAAACTAATGCCAGTTTCTCATTACTGTCATGGTGGTGGAGGCAAACACGTATCCTCCACAGACAGCTTGATGCTGGGACACCAGCCAAAATGTTTGGTTTTGCTGACATAGTAACTGAGTCAACAAAAATAGGATGTAATAGTAATACATCAGAGGAATCCATATCAGGGCAGACCTGAAGCTTAATGGACTGTGAATCTTTTGTCTGCACAGAGGCCTTTCACTGGTATTGACCCATGGTACGTCTGCTTCCACTTTTGCCGATTTTATAGAAATAGATTGCAAAAGCAATTGCTTTTTGGAGCTGAACTGTCTGCAAAACAGTCTATTAGCTTTCCTTATAACAGAGGAGATGACATTTATAAATACTTAAATAATGTCATGTATCCCACATTTAAAAACTTCCCAGAATAATTCACAGACGGCTTGTGGTTGCTTGATCTAATGTTTATGTGAAGTCTCATTACGACACCACTGGGATTTTCAAACAATGCCACTTTTCTTTTGCCATCTTAAAAATATTCAGACAAAAGATATTTTATTTTTCTTGTAAAAAAAATGCTGCAGCAATTACCATTAATGTGAGGGACTGAATATAAAAAAGATGTTGATAGCTCCACTCAGAGCATTGCTAACTCTTGGGAACATGTACGACATCGGCACTGTGAGTCACTGAAGAAGAATCCAGTGCTCTATCACTTCAATTTCTCACCTTTCTTATTCAAATAATTACTATTATATTTGTTTGCTCTCATCTGCATATTTCCCTATTCTATTCTACTCTTCCATAGACACCCTGGCATGCTATTCAGAAATATCAAGGTAAGACTGAGTTCAGAGTTTGAATCTAACACCACCTTCCCAGGCCACCCCATGCACACACAGTTGCAGGACAGGATTTTGTCTCTCCAAGAAAATTCTACCCTAAGAGTCATTTCAGACATCCAAGTTTGCTCAAAGACAAGTAGGAAGCTCCTCCATTCGACTAAAAAAACCCAACAAAACAACACACACACACATAAAAACCCCAGACACTTTATCAATCCACCACAGTCCAACTGAAATAGGTTGTATTCCACGACAGCAAGCTCCATAAGCTCTTATCCTTGGAAGAGTCACTCCAAAATACCCCGCATGTCCATAAATTTACTTTACATTTCAGCTGTTGATTATCTCCTGAGATGAAGCAATTAACAGCCCCTAAAAGAACTGACAGTTTAAACACTTCCCCAAGACCTTCTGGGGCGAGACTTCTGCATTGCTGTTGCCACTCCTGTTGCACTCGTAATACCAGTAATCAAAAAAAGGCTTTATAGAGACAAAGGAATCTCTCTCACATTCTTTCAGGCTATCTGTACATGAAGAAATATAATAGGCCTTTCCTTTCACACAGCCCTCTTGCAAAAGCATTACTGCTTCCAGTAAAGCACACTGGAAGTATTGATGAAGCAAGAAGGTAGGCACACCTCTGCGGAGCTGCCTTTGGAGGCGAAGATGGACATATGTGGGACATCATTTTTGAGGAAATCAGTTAAAAGACAGAAGATTGGAGTACTTCCTTGCTGATAAAGTTTGGTCCCTTTGAGACGCTCCTCAAATTGGAAAAGTTACAGTTTGACCTTTAAAACTACTGTTGCTTTGCTTTGGGAAAATAGAAGATTGCATTTGATGACAGGTATTTAAGAAAAAAAAGCTCATGAAAGGACATCTCAGGAAAAAAAAAAAACTATTTTAAACTCTTTTCATGCACAATCCTCCTTTGAACTCACTCAAAATGAACACCCCACTGTATTATCCAGCAAATTACTAAGTACATTTTTTTCCAGAGCAAAGTATTTTCAGCAAGAATATTCATCCTACATTTATTGCTCTATTCCAGATGCCTTTTTTTATGTTTACAATTCCAGGAAAGCACAGCTATAAATGAAAAGAAAATAGATAAACATCCAGTTCCTCAGTTTTTCTTCAACTCTGAGTCCCACAAGCAGTTTAGTGGGGTTCATCACAAATTGAGAGGTAAAGCACCAGTTAGACACTGGTGACAAACCTGTTAAAAACCGGAAACTTGGTTTCACAAGGGATAAAGTTATACATATTAGCACACAAAGTTTATCACAGTAGGTGTGTATCTCTGTCCTCTGTTGCCAATTTCAAGAAACTGGCAAAGAGTCTTCAAGGGATCTTCTAAAACTTTCATGAAGCCAGGTTGTTAAGCAAGGAAAAGTAGGCCTGTGAAGGAACCGACATTAAAGGACAGGCCGAGAGAGTTGGGGATGTTCAGCCTGAAGAACGGAATACTCCAAAGGAGACCTTAGAGCAGCCTCCCAGTACTGAAAGGGGCTCCAGGAAAGCTGGGGAGGGGCTCTTGGTCAGGGAGTGCAGGGACAGGATGAGGGGATTGTTTTCAGCTGAAAGAGGGGAGATCGAGATGAGATCTTGGGAAGAAATGTTTTGCTATGAGGGTGGGGAGGCCCTGGCCCAGGTTGCCCAGAGAAGTGGTGGCTGCCCCATCCCTGGAGGTGTTCAAGGCCAGGCTGAATGGGGCTTTGAGCCCCCTGATCCAGTGGGAGGTGTCCCTGCCCATGGCAGGGGGGTTGGAACTGAATGGGCTTTGAGAGAAGGGTTCCTGGGCTACGCTTGCACCCCAAGCAGGTCCAGTCCATGTTGCACGATCTGTTCCTGTCAGCATCATACACCTGCTAATTTCCTCTGCTGTCCACATCAGGAAATGGCCCTGTGCCATTTCTTTATTTTACTGGGCAGTTTCATAACAGAGATTTTATTATGGCAGTTTCTACCTGTTCTCAGAAGTTTTGAAGTCTCCTCACAGAACTCATACTTCTTTTTATTTATTTTCATGCTGTCAGTTTAAAAGTGGCAAGTTTTACCCTGGCTTATAATAAAGTTTATAATAGAGCACATACAGTGCGATGTTCTCTCTTTAGGGTATGGACATCTCAGCACTCCTGTCTACTCCCTCTTTCTCATGGCAAACAACTTCTGCTCTCAGTTTTCAAATCTGTTTTCCTCAATTCACTGATATTGAATGGCCAAGGGGATCTCAAAATAAAGATGTTCAAGAATGGATTGATTGGAGGGAAACTTAAAAGGAAACCTGGGTTTACTTAACAGGAAAGTAGCATTTTTGAGGCTTCTGGTGGATGGCACATCCTTTCTGTACTGAAAAAAAATCCTTTCTGATGTCTCAAGGCTATCTTGCTTGTGTCACGTTGATCTATCAGTGAGCCCATAATAAAAGATAGTAGTCTGAAACAGTAAAAAGTAAGAGCCATCGAGATGGATGGCCACAGCTAAAATATAGTTTCATTGGGATACTTAGTGCAAAGAATTTTAGGTTCATGTTAGGCGGGGCAGAAGTATCTCCTTCAGAGCTCACTGTTACAAACATCCATGCACAGATGACCTGCCTTCAGAATATATGTTTCTATATTGATTTTCACAGTTTCAGAACAACAGGAAAAGCCAAGTGAAAATTTCTTTGCAGAACACTAAAAGTAAATTACCTTCTTCTTTTGATTCCATCTCTCTATTTTGCTTTATGGTTCACAGTACAAGTGCTTATTTTAAAAATTCATTCGTGACTCAGAAAGAAAGCACAGCGTTGAAGATCTTTGGAAGTGCAGAGCAAGAAATGAGACACAAAATGAAATGAAACAAAACAAAAAATGCATTAGGATTTAGTGATAAGTCACTACACAACAAAGTTCTTATTTTAAACACAGACACACTTGGTTATTCTGGTAGCTTATGATATTATAAATCTAGCCACAGTATGAAGAGGAAAATAAGCTATGAAGATCCTCTTATTATGAACATGATAACATTGGCTTCTTACAGTCTTTGCTCCCAGTAACCAACAAGCTCCTGAAGGCTACCTAAAATTGTTTTCCTTAGCACAATAAAACCATGATTTTACAGTTTTCCAGGATTAAGTGCAAGGCCTTGCTTAATTGATGTAAATGCAAACACCCTTCTCCTGCAGCATTCTGATTCCAGGACCATACATGTATTTTGAACACTCAGTTTTCCTTCTCTCTCTTTAAAAATGGAAATAACAATAAAGGAAGGAGCACAGCAGTTACTCACTGTGAAATGCCTACACTTGTCAAAAAGTCCTGTCTGTCTCTGCTTCTCTGCAATGAAGTCTCTGAAGCTCTGTGTGGGACAGAGGCACTCAAGGAATAGGACTTGGGAATTAAATCTGACTTGCCTGGTAAAAACAGTTATTCAGGATTACTATTTCTGGCTATCTCAAGAGTCAGGCAAATATAACCTAATTTGTTACAGTTGCTTTACAGATTCAAGCTCGTGACACTTACTTTACTTGTATTTAATTGTATTTATAGGGGAGGGGGGAGAGTTTGTTTTAAATAAAACATAGTGTGGATGTCGCCAGCCAGCAGAGTAACATCTCACACTACGACACGACTCCAGCCTCCCTTAAACACATACAAGAGCAGGAATTACACCAAGAGCTGAGACTCAATATACAAGATTGTGTTTCCTGCACCTACCACCAGACACCTGATTTGTTGCAGTAACAGAGGTAGTTATAGTTTGTAGCTATTGGACTGGTTGTCCTCTCTGAGAGGAAAGGTAGCTTTTTCAGAAGGTAAAACCTTTGAGGACCATTTCTCCCAGTCGTTCTTGAAGGATTGTTCTGTGCAGTTGCTCTGCCAGCGGTTTTCGCTTTGCAGACCTTAAGGAACAAACTTAAAAAATCCAGAAGTGTAAAAATGCAACTTCTCTTGAAGTTGCTAAGAAATAACATTAACAATAAATTGTGTTTTGAGGGTAAAAAAACTGTGGGGTTTTCCCTCAGTTCCTTCTAGTGATGTAGTGGACTCTGTTATGTTCCTTGTAGTCTCCCCAAGCTAACATTTCTACATCTCTTCTTTCTCTGATGGTTTAATCACTCTTTGGCATTCATAAACATTCAAACACGTTACTCTCCCTTCAAAGATCTACAAAATACCTTCAGAAGATGCTCACAGAAATTGCAATGCATAGCCCTATCAAAGTGAAACAAATAACCATACATCCAGCTGAGACATTGCTTATCGCTCACCATAGTCTTCCTCTTGCTCATCTCCTGCTAACAGCCTCTCACTCCCCTACTCCTCAGCTGCCTATTTCCCTTCTCTCTCAAGCTGTCCAGCTGGCCCACGTCTCAAGCTGTGGATACCATGGGCTAAGCCACCCAGGGGCAGAGCCAGATGAAATGCCCGAGCTGATCAGATGCCTGGTTGCTGCTGAAGGTGCCCTGAGCCTGCCTCACCAACCCTCCTCTCATCCTCCCCTTCCTCTCACTGCCTGCAGCGTTCACCCGACCACACAAGGAGCACAATCAGCTCAACAGGTCAGAAAAAAATTCAGCAAACTACCTAAATAGGTTTCTGTTGTTACAGTCCAGAGGGATCCAGAGGAGCTGGGACAAGGAAAGATCTAAGACCACAAGCCAGTGGTGGAGAGCAGGACCTGCCGGTGCCAGAGCTGTTACACTGACTGCCAACAGTTGTGTCTAATGACCCTTCACTGGGGAGTTTTTCTTCTCTTTCAGACTTGATAAAACGTCCAAATAAAACCTATTAACTTTCCTTAGAACTTTTATTTCTCTGGAGTACTCCAAAACCCTTTTCCTTTTTTTTTAATAGCATACAATTGTTGGATATCCTGGAGACTTTAGCTATTAGATCAAATTCAGCATCTGAGAGCAGGATGAGGAAGTACAAGCCCACGCCAAAAGCCTCTTGGAGTCATTTTTGGTTTTATACAATTTTAAGACAAGCTGTGATGGTATGGGATCTTATTTTGCCATCTAGTGAACTCTGTACTGAGGAGGACATTGTCCTCATAGCAACCACTTAAAAAACAATTCACATATTTTGTGCCAAAGTAAATTCATATGATCAATAAAAAGAAAGAATACGGCTATTAAGAGGAAAGCATTTCACAAAGCAGGCTCTCCCCAATGACCTTTCAGCCTTCACCCCCACGCAAGAATTACAGAATGCCTTCCAGAATTAATCCAGGAGCTCAATAAGTAATGGATACTAAAAATCATGGACTCATTAAAGACCTCAGTTTTATGGCCCATTACAGTCTTCTTACTGTACATCCTACTGATCTCTCCCCCCTCACTGGTGCTAAACAGCAGCTTCTGTCTCCACTCCACAGGAGTTTTCTCCAGCTAACACTCATCCATTCAAAACACCCTTTCTCTCAAGTCACATCAATTAACATAATTAAGTTACACTAAAAACAATTGTTTATGTCATTAGCTGGAATTTTGCTGCTTCTACAACCATACTTACATGACTACTTTAACTCTGCCAAAACAAAAGCTGCACTGAAAGGGGCTTTTTCATATTTTTTCTCCTCCTCTTCCTCAGTTTCTTCTCTGGCCACAAAATGTAATTGCTTTGGATAAAAGCTATGTGATAGCACCATCTGACCTGAGAAAGAGATGTAGAAATCAGACAGATGATCATGCCAGATAGAGAGCACCCTAAGGCAGGGAAAGGAAACAAAGTTCAAAGGAAGAGGAGCCGGTGATGACTATGACACTGCAGCACTCCCACTGCACAGCAGCCACTCCGTATGATGAGGATATCCACAACCCACACTGCCCTCCTCTGCTGCCTTCCCTACTGTGCTGACTCAGAAATATACAACACAAGTACCCACTGACAAGGACTACTCCACAGAATTGGATACTTTAAGCAATGCCTCCTCTCTAAAAGGGAGACTTCCATACATTTCGATTAAAGTTTAGTTTGCATATCCACTCAGTTTGAATTTCATGCTGCTCTGCATCCAGCTCTCTCTCTCTCCAGTGCATCTCAGTCAAAAAGTGTCCTAATTGTGACTTTAACTCTCTAGCGTGTTTCCCATCAAGATAAGTTGGCCATCATCTTTCAACTTAAAGCCCAGAATCCGTTTTTATCAGCTGTATCATGAGAAGATCACATACAGTCTTTACCTATGCTCATTCCACCTAAGGTAACACATGCTGACCTGGTTGAAATGTACACCCAATATGCAAAAGAAAGAGGGCAGGAGGGAGAGGGGAAGGGAGTGTAATTTTAGTACAGGAATTTCAGTGGTACAGCGAGAGAAGAAAATTTAAATTGCATTTTTAATTAAAAGGTGATTCACTGAAGGCATCAGTGACAAAACCATGGCCAAAGCATATCAGGTGATGATATATTAGTAACATCTGTATTTAATCACATAGGCAGGATCACTACCTTATCTATGTTGTTCAGATAAAGCTTGTAAAGGTCAAGATGTATTTTGCAAAAATTGCTGGAAAACACCTGATATACCCTGACAGATCAAAATGAGCATGGATATCATTTTCATTGCTTCTCTTAGCAGATCTAAAAAAAATCATTCCATGAAAAGAAAATATCTGACTGTTATCTATACTGGCTTCACTGTGGTTGTTGAAGAACAACTCATGAAATTTTTGTTGTTGCCTACCTCTACTTCTGTGAATAATAATAATAAAAATAAATAATAAATATTATTATTAATAATAATAAGCAAGCATTTAATTTTCAGCATTTCATTCGTGACAGAGGTACTACAGATGAGAATTTAGCACATAAACAGAACTAAGCACATTAGGAATGGGGTCTAAAGTATTGCTTAATTTTGATACATTAAAAAAAAGAGTACAAAATAGCAAGATATACACAAAAGCAAGCTATTGGAAATCCATCATTATGGTGATAAAATATTGTTAATGTCCCTTCCCCTGCCTCCCAGAATTATTCTCCTCTAGGAAGAAAGCAGAGAATATGGAATAAAACATATTTTGCATTTTCAAGCTACTTAGGGACAGAGGATTTTACCCTCTGTTCAGTACTTTCTCAGACATCACATCCAAGTATACCTACAGCATTTTCAAATGGAAATTCAAAACAGCCCCTTGAACTTGGAAGTTGGGAAAGCGCATTGCCTTGCACCAGCTGGAAATTATTCACAATATATTCAACATATTACTATGAGAATTAGTGTCAACAGAGCTTGAAGGTTAAGTGCCCCCCAATTAAAAAATATTTCTTCACTGCTCTAAAAGCAAGATTTCACTGCACAAGAAGCATCCAAGCCTGTATCAACAGCTACACCCACATGCTATCTGCATATTGCTGGGAGCACTGACTTCTTGACGGCAGCGTTGAGAAGAGCAACATCAGTATGACCTTATGTAAGTTAATATATTACACTTCTCATCGTTGTCCTCACTGCTAGGATTTCTCTCAGATGGTGCATCAAGGTAATGAGTCAATGTGTCCACACAGCCATGTTTACAAGCAAGTTAGTTAAATTATTTAAAATAAAAAACTAATTTAAGATGTAGGAGAAAGAAGCAGATGAAGAACTCTGAACACTGCTCAAAGAACCGCAAGTGTGTATTTGCATGATGTGCAGTGCATCATTATTAAAATGATTTCTTTGCTGGCCAAGCACTCTAAAGAGGTGGTACTATAATCACAGTAATTTGAGCTGAGATTAACGAAAGAAGCTTTACATGATATACAAAAAAACCCAAGCTTGGAGCCTACAAGGGGGTAGGCAGGAAAAAGAGAAAAAATGAAAGAGGAAAAACTACTATCTAAAAATCTTCATTTTTTCTTTAAAATAAAACTGATTTTGATCATCTGCCTACATTTTTGACCTGCCCTAGTAGCCAAAGCCTAGGCTAAAGGATAATAGAACAAATCAGCAGTGAAAGAATATTTCAGCCCCGTACTGCCTATCCCTTCCTCAGCCCCTTCACTCCTCTCTCTCTCTACCAGGTTTCATGCAGCCACCTGAATTCTCCTTCCTGACTCGTGATCGTGCTTCAGCCTCCACTAAATGAACTTTCTTTTGCTATTCCCATGGTCCATTACTTTCTGCATGAGGTAGTGGGGAAAGAGAAAATAAGCAATCAAAATTAGAACTGCAGGAACACGATGAGCATCAAGAAGACCTTTCTTTTTTCTTGCTTTGCAAACAACTCTCTGTTACCTTCTCATGTTCTAATCTCACCGGAGGCAAGCATCAAGGTAGCACTCAGGCTACTGCAGTCCCAGAAAACTCTGGCTCCATACATTTCACCCATCTCCCTGCAGTTTCCCCAAGCATCCCATTGACAAAGGGAAGAAACGGGGAGAGGAAAAGGTGAAGAACAATCTCTCTCTCTTCTACAGTTGCTACACATCCAAACTAAAGACCACTTACACCAGAGCAAGACCAGAAGAAAGAGTATGGCCTTCTTGTCCTTAGAATATTCATTTAACACTTGAGTCTAGAAGGTGGGACGCTCCCTAGAAGTCTGTGCTCCAAAAATTACATATATTTAACAACTGTTGCATAGAACCCTCACTGCCATGGAGCACTGACTGAAACCAAGAGCTTCCCCTCTTCCTGGCAACGTCCAAATCCCCAGATTACAGAGCTATTATCTCCTAGGCTCTCTTCTATTCAGTCACTCTTTCAACACACACACATTTGTTTTTACTTGCTGTAGCACCCTTAGTAGATATCTGTCTCTAGAACAGTGCACAGTCTAAAAGCCATCGAGTTCCAGGAATATAAAAAGATTTGGATGTGAACTCAGATTCACATCCTGCGTAAGTGCACTAACCAATGACATCTTATTTAAAAGAGAGTAAGTGACCATCCACTTTTAAAAAGGAAAATACCTTAAAAGAAAAGTAGTCAGTATTGCAAGCTGTGAAAACTATGTGAAAAGAAGCATTTGATATATAGTCATCATCAATCAATTCCCCTACTGGTTACTTCGGATGGCTTCTTTTTCCCCCTGCAGCCTATTAGGACCTGACAGACTCCCCAGTCATTCAGAATTTGTGTACCTACTTAGAATACTCTAGCTAAAAGGATCTAAATGAGGCAGGCTTGCATTTCAGCTTGAGTGTTTTTCCTTTTCCTCTTCATTGGTATGCTTAAACTTAATTCTTTTCTGATTTTTACTGATATTTAACAACCGGTACTTCTCGATGGCATTATGTCAGATGAAAGATGCTGAAATCCTTGCCTCAATGAAATCAATGCAAATTGCACCTAGGAAGCTTGAAAAACAACAACTTAGAAAAGATGTCAAAAGGATAAATAGATACTGTAAGGATAACAAAGAGGATTTTGAGCAGCAGATTTCAGCCCCACAACTTATATTGCAGTATGAGTCCAATCACTTGAGCGCAGCCATTCTTGATTCATACCAGCAGAGGAAAGATCAGGATAGCACCTCATAAAATTCTTTTGGAGTGATAATTTTAGGATCTGAAAGTTTTTCAGGATTTTGCCTCATTAACATCCATTCTAAAGAGATCTTGGCAGTGCTTCAGAAACATGAAATTACCTGTATTCACTTGTGTGTCTGTTTCTCAAAACAGCCTGGCAGCTGCAAAGCGAACGCCTGTCTGTTTGACACACTGCATGTAAAGCTGGTCAGCTAAATATGCAAACTATGAAACACTGATGTCTGTTAAAAGAAGCATGTGCTTCAAATTAATCAGCTGAAATACCGATATTGTACTTTATTGTATTAACACTTTATAAATAATAGCTGCTATTTCTAGTCAGTTCTTCCACACATCTAGAAAATGCCATTAGCCATGTTCTGGCGGTGTTCTTTGTCTAATTTCTACAGCTAAGGTGGCAAAAAGGTTATTACAACTAATAGCAAATTTAAAGTTTTATTAGCAGTAAACTGCAGAAGCTAATGGTGATGCCAACGCTAGAAAAAATCATTGTCACAGTTAATTTTGAACTCTTTATTTCAAGCTTAATAATAGGAAACTCAATGGAGAGGATATTACACGGCCCATATCACTCATGAGTGCCGCAGGCCTGAGTAACTTGTTATTTTGCTCAAGAGTGAAATAAAATGCAGATTATACTGCCTGCTATCAGGGGCACTGCTTTAATTGAGGGTGCACGCATGGTGATGAAGGAGTACCAAGTAGGTTTCATTTTCTCAAATGTTCCAGGAATGGTCTTTGTGGTTCTGACTGTGACTTGTCAAACCACCTCTCTGTTGTTGGATTTTTAAAGTTCTTTCTGTTCCTTATTAGATCTCAAGAAGTGGTTGGGTATGTTTGTCTGTTTAGTTAGGGATTATGTGAAACTGCCCCTGTGACATCCCAGAGCCTATTCCTCTGCTTCAGAAGAAGAAAACAATTGAATATCTGTATCTGAGTCAGTCTTAATCGTGCATGCCAGCCACCACAAACTACTTCTCCACACTGAGATATAGTCTCAGTCAGAAAGAAATGACACAAGACATACTCCTCCATCCTTGCATTTACTTAGAAAATAGGTGTTTCTAAGAAGTGATAGCATATGGGAATTTCTGTTCTCTTTCTAAAGTAGATTTCTATTCATCCACTTATTGTACTGGATGCCACGAATCACCTGGAAACACTTCCCTGTCAGCTGGATGTATTCATGGACAGCCTTTTGCACAATGTTCCCTATCTTGATTTGGGATAGCTGTCTTCATGATTACCAAAAAAACCCTAACTTTTTTCCTTTCTTTACCCTGTACTATTAGCCACAAATGCCTCATTTCCAATCAGGTGGCATTTTTCCAATGCTTGCTAAATCCTGCAGCTTCTTTCCTGCAGCCAGAACTACCCGTGAAATACAATCCAATAAGCCATCTACCACTGAAATCAACAGAATTTTACTGATGTGAGCAGACTTCAGGGAGGTCTTTATATAGAAAGGGCCGTAAATTTCCTTTTTATTTATGAATATGTAACAGAAGAGAATTCCCTACATATTTTAATCAGCCACAGTCAGGACTATCCCTATTGTACTTGTAGGCAATTGCTGATGGCATTCTTGCAGGGATACTAAAGAATTATTTATCGACATTCATTATCAAGCTTCATATCCAGCACAGAATTGTTAAGAAGTAAAAGCAGCAGCACTAGTGGCTGAATCTGTTTGACAAATTGAAATCCTGACAGTAGACAACTGTAAGCACAATGCATTGCCATGTAAAGGTGCTCAAACTACCTTTTTTACAAGCAGTACAGCCAGATCAGTGTGGTGTTTCACTGAAGCTAATTTACTCAACTGAAAAGGAGACAATAGCTGCCATCATAACATTGCATTGCTCAGTACAGACATATTCTGAGGGACAACTTCTGATCTGCGGAGAGAAATGAGGTGTTGAGCTACAGGTGGGGTTTTTTTGCCTCAGAGTTTTTACTCAAACTATTTCTCCAGTGCAACCAAAAGCAGAATTCAGTAATCAAATCCCACACTTTTAGAAATGTACACAATAGAAGTACTGTAATAGCTTCTTCCTAAATCTCTGGAAGCCTATGTTAAGTCACTAAGTAATTAAGTGCAATCAATCCTTGATAGCTAAATTAGTCTTAAAATTACAATTTAGATTTCTCCTGAATTAACTACTATAAAACCATTTTTACTGCAGATTCTATTTAAAGCCCTGTAGTAAAGAGACTATTATGGATTTTTTACAACCCAGCACATATGCATTGACCCAGGCAGAACATCAGCCTTCTAAATAAAATCTTAACCTTTCTAATGACATGAAGGACCATCTTCTGTAGCCAGGCCACCGTGACTCTGGCAAATGACTGACATGGTTTAAGTACAGGCATATAAATGCATCTTTCCTGAAGAAAATTCTTACTTTCCCCATGATGTTTAGGAAACAAGAAAATGGCTCCTTTTCGAAGTGCTTTCTTCTAAAAGGAGACAAGACATTGACACACCTGAAATCAAAATTTTGTCTTTTTCAAAAAGGGGCAGAGTGAAGTTTAAGAAGTTACCACAGTTTAATCTTTCTAAATTCAGAGGAGAGAATTTAGCCAAGGAAAAAAAAATGAATCCATTGCTAAGAGTTCATTTTACCTTTCATTGGTGACAAGCTGATACAGGGGCTTCTTGGCTTCTTTCTTTCAGTGTTTCATTTTTCTTGGGACCTATTGTAGACTTCAAAACATAAAAGAAACCTATTGTTCGTAAACTACTGAACAACATAAAATCGTATTGTAGTATAAGTTTCTTTGACAGGTTGACCTCATGAAGAGATTTTAGTTATTTCTTTTTATATTCTTTATTGGCTTTGGTGAATTAGGCTAGGATATTGATTCTGTGGCAACACTGAAATCATAATGGCTTTTAATTTCAAAGATGACTGTTTTTCTTATATTGCATGTCTGTTTCTGGGCAGTTACATGAGAATTTAAGCATTACTACCCTTAAACTTTACATCTGCTTCCCACTTTGAGGTCTAATAAAGCCTTTAAATCTGCTTTTCCTTTCTTTTTTTTTTAATCTCATCCAAGCATGTGCTCAAGCAGCCGACTGCAGATCATTTCCTCTTAGTGACTAGATTCAAAGCACAGCACAGAACACACTGCCCTCTAACTTATGCTTATTAGAGACTCATGCTCAGAATTCCTTCTTTTTTCTTTTTTTTATTCTGGATATGCTAAACCAGATTATCTCAGATATTTCAGATAAAAAACAGGAGTATTGGCTATTATGCAATGCAAAGTTGTAATCAAAGGTTCATATATTGAATGACTCCCTGCATTCTACCAAAAGGTTCAGAGTCTCGGTGATCAAGACACAGATGAAATAACGATCCGAGGGCTGGAGCACCTCTGCTATGAGGACAGGCTGAGAGAGCTGGGGTTGTTCAGCCTGGAGAAGAGAAGGCTCCAGGGGAGCTCATAGCATCCTCCCAGTACTGAAAGGGCCTCCAGGAAAGCTGGAGAGGGGCTCTTGATCAGGGAGTGCAGGGATAGGATGAGGGGGAAGGGGTTTAAGCTGAAAGAGGGGCCCTTCACAAGGGCATGGAGTGACAGGATAGGGGGAATAGCTTTGAATTGGAAGGGGGAAGATTTATATTAGACATTACGAAGAAATTCTTCACAATGAGGGTGGGGAGGCCCTGGCCCAGGTTGCCCAGAGAAGCTGTGGCTGCCCCATCCCTGGAGGTGTTCAAGGCCAGGCTGGATGGGGCTTGGAGCCCCCTGATCCAGTGGGAGGTGACCCTGCCCATGGCAGGGGGGTGGAACTGGATGGGCTTTAAGGTCCATTCCAACCCAAACCATTCCATGATTCTATGAAATGCTCAACAGAATTTTTCAACCATGTTTGATCTTTGTACAACTCAAAAGTTAGATGAGGGGAGAGAACAAAAAACAAAGAAAACACCCACAGCAGGATTTAGAAATACCACAGGGAAAAATTCTGCAGGCGATATTCAGACCCTCTTATTCCTGTCTCAACAGTAAAAGTAAAAGCAATGATAATTCTTTTTCAGAATTTCTCAAAATCATTCATATTGTAATTTAGTAACTTGAAAATAATACATCAAATTCAGAGAATAATTCAAACTAAACATGAAAACACAATATGGCTTTCAGCAAACATTTCTTCTTCTTCCTCATAAATATTTTCCTTTTTTTGCATGAGTTTGCAATCACTATGCAGCCCAAATTTTTAAAATGCTGGAGGCTGTGTTTCTTACAGGGACCATATGTTAAGTGGAAAAATTTTCAAAAACAGAGGATATCTAAGAGGAAAGTTAGAAACTAGCAACAAACAACAAACAAAATCCAGTTCACTGCTAAAAGGGCTGAAATTCTCTTTCTGAGAAAAGTATTTGTTTTCACAAAATTACTGAATTATATTTTTCTGAGCAAATAAGTCAAAACTGTGCAAAATAATAATAAAAAAAGAAAAATATTAAGGAACTGACTTCACATTATCAATAAATGAGTGTTCAGTAACAACAAAAGCAGGCACAAAGGTCTGAACATTGGGAGTAAAATCAGGAAAAGATTAAAAATATGCCAGTTTTACTAATGTCAACAACTGCTTGCAAATGTTAATAAAATCCAAATAAGTACATTCGTTACTTTCTGATATACTATCTGTAAGTAAGGATTTAAGACAGATCCAATGCCCAGGGTTGTAGCTGATTTTGGAATGGAAGCATGAAAATATTTTTCTTACATTGTTCTGTTCAGAAGTAAAAAAACAACGCAAGGTAATTAAAACATCAGCATTATTTATATTAAAAGTTCGTTTGTTGAAGGTGTCTACCTTATCTTTCAACTTATTCCTGGTGGACATTTACTAAATGTTTTAATCTAGTAGAAGAGATAAAAAGACATAAAGCTCTCTTCCTGTATTTATATAGAAATACTGCAAAATAAACGTCATAGCCCACAACTTCTTCAATCATTGCCTAATTTACTGACCACAGTGAATATTTTATGACATTAAAAACAGGGGGATATGTTTAAAGGTTTAGATCTATATTTCAGTTAAGTTCAATGTGTATTATAATAACTTTTTTTGCCTGAGGTACTTCCACTGCATAGGAAAAGAAAGTTTATTTTTATTTTTCACTGCAACATTTTCTACTGTATCTTCTTGCATTAATATTGAACATATCTGCCCCAGTTTTCTCTCTACTATTCTGTACTTGCCAGATTCAGACTAATAACCCAGGATTTGGGGACCGCTAGAGGGTTATGTGAACGTTCTACTGAATTTTAAGTCAAGTTAGTCATATGAATCTTAATTATCACGTGTAGGAAACTGATACCTCCCTATGAAATCCCTTGTGATAGAAACAAAAAGAGAAGTCAAAAGAAAATTTTAGCAGTTTCAGTTCACAGTTCAGGCAAGTTCTTCAGATTTTGTCAGCAAGAACTTTACTATTTAGTGCTTTATGATATTTAGGTCTGTTTTGAGTAAAATAAATATACAGAGTAACACCCCAAAGGGTGAGAAAAGAAAGAATCATTATCACATCCATTTTTAAGTTGAGAAACTGGGGCAGAAATTTTGGGGATATCAGCAACAATGCAAATGCATGGAAACAGAGCTGAACCCTCTCACTTTTATTCTCATATTTAAACTTGGCCCAGGCTTCTATGCATGGCCTAAATGTCCTTGAATCACTGGGAACACGATCTAACTTTGCAATGAAATACAGGGGTTTGGTTTCCTCTCTAATTTCACTGAACAATTAAGTGTCAACTGGCTAAAACAATACATGCACAGATTCTGGGAACACTTGGCATCCACAAACTTTGCAGCATTCTGTGTTACTGGGTTAAGCAGCAGCTCACAAAAATGCCAAGGTTTCCCGTGTTCTCCCCACAAAATCTTTTGCAGAGCACTAATTTGTTGCAGTAATCCCCAATATTAAACATCTAAGTTGTTTATAGTCAATTATAATACCCTCTGCATTACAGACGATCGTGATTCTATTCTCTGCTGGGTTTTAAAGATGCTGTGCCTTCACAGCACAAGGCACCACTGAATTCCAGACTCTCGTAGTCATAAAAGTATTTTTTTATTCAATCATCAGCCCCCAGGTAACATTTGTGGATTGGAATCCTAACGAGTCAGAAGCTGATGGTTGTTATCCGGTCTGGTCATTATCACATCCTTTGTCAAGAGCCAAGAAATCACCGATTCACGCTCTGATTTTCAGGCGGGATTGGTTCTACTCAGACATCAATGATGTCCAATTCTGTGGCAGTTTCAATCACAGGCATCCATCTAATATCCAGCAAAAAACACCCAGTTCTGCTACTAGCACAGCCCTTAAGTGCTGCTCTCTGCAAGGTGTCCAGACCTGGATTCATCTTCAAGTAACTCTCATCTGCGCTCAAACACAGCAGCTGACCTCTTGGCAGTGAAATATCAGGGAGTCAGCATAAACGACACTCACTTAGTGAAAACTCAAATCATTTATCACGACGGTGAAGACCCTGCGCAGTGCTGCGAGTTCCAAATGATCCAGGGTCAAGAGTCATCTCCTCTGCCCATTTCAAAGGGTGCCTTCAATTACCTTCAACGCCAAACTCCGCTCCTCCTTTGAGCTGAGTTAGATGCCATTTAAATGTATCACATCTCTTTTTCAAAAACAGTTTGCTGTCTTTAAACTTTGAAGGATAATGTTTCCCTAGCGTTTAAATTCCTGCATTTTTTTACAGTCCTGTCTGTTTTCAGTAGTTTGCTACAAGTCTGTACAATTGAGTACCAACATTTAATAGCTGCATATTAATTACGATTATCCCTCACTCTAGACTGTAATTTCCATCATCAGTTCTCAGTCCTCAGCCTCCTTCCACAGCAAGTGGGGGAAGAACCTCTTCCTAATATCCAATCTAAAACTAAATAATCTAAACAGAATGCTCAATGCCTGAGAATTTTGGTGGAACAAAAGAAGGTTAATTAAAAATTAGAGTTTCTGTGACAAAATTAACACCTGTTAACTATTCCAACACAAGAAACCTGTACAGACCATTGAGAAGAGATGCAATGCACCGGTGCCACGTAGCACCAATAACCACACAACTTCTACACTGATGCAGGGACAGAAATGACTGGGAGAAAAGAGATGGGGATCACACGCTCTGAGCGTGTGCCCACACTGGGCAGCCACAGGACCACAAGAACATTTTTAGAAAACTAATCAGTATTCAGCTATCACGTGTTGTTGGTGTCCAGCTTTCAGGTGACAAAAATGCAGGTGTTTATTAGGAAAGTGAATTCCAAACAAAAATATTTCCAACATTTTACTAAGAGGAGAAGCTGGAAAGAGTAAGAGCTATCAAGAGTATTACCTGTGTACCCAGAAGCTGAGTTACCTTTGTTCCTCTGTAGAACACAGACAACAGGTTAGAAATTTTCAAAACCCTCCACTGGAGAACCTTCAAGGTAAACAAGTGATCAATTTTAATGATCTCATGATCTCTCAGAAGGGGAGGATTAAAAGCTGCTCAACTGTACGTCTACCCATTTTTTTCTAATGCCAACTACCCTTTACTAATATCTGGTAACTAATAATAGCCAAAGCATCTGTAAAACAGTCTGATACGTCATTGGAAGGATTTCATTAACTTAATCGTGAACGAATACTGTAAAGTACAATTCACCATTTAAAAGGTCTTTCCAAATCTGAAAAGTGATAACATCCATAAAATACCGGTATACCTATATAAAAATATAACTATATAAAATCATTAATCATTAACTGAATAGAGTAACACTTAGTTAATTCACATGTAATGGAATGTATCTTTAAAGATCTGAACACTTTCATAAAATATTTATATAACAGCTGTTCAACAAATAAGAAAAACTGATAAAGAACTTAAGAAAATTGGAATAATAAGAGAGTCAAAAGAACTACCAGTTACATCTTCAGCACACAAGAGTTAAAGTCACATTTCTCAAAATAGGTGGTGTGGGCAGCATTAACTGCCAAATACGTACACTAGAAATGAGCAAGGGAAGCTCAAGGAAAAGACTGTTCAAAGAAAGTAATGAAATCAAATAATTTTAAACGATTAATTTATCATCTGTTGAGTTTAGCAGTACCAGATAAGGTGGAAAATTATTTTCAAAAATTTAGCATTTGTTCCATTTTTAAAAACCACATTTCTCCTCCCATTTCTTTTCCATTTTAAGGCAAACTTCAAGGTGAACTTTAGCCACTCTTTCCATCTTCTCCCCATCCCAAAAAATTACCAGTTAAAGGAAAGTAACTCCTATGCCCACAGACTTTTTATGTGACAGGATTGACTCAGAAGGATTAATAGCAGTGAAATTTTATTAGAAAATGCCAATCTCAACAAGATACAAACGGTGACAAGTGGTGATTTAAGCTTCTAGAGAGGAGCTTGTATTAGGGTATCATCCTGATGATGCTGGGCTAGTCACATATGCTTAAAAAGACTGAACAATATGCTGCAACAGCATGAAGTGTTTGGTCTGCAGGGGAGAGTGGAGTTTGCTGCCTTAGGCTAGGAGCTAGAGGAGGAATTGACTCTGAACTGCTCGCATTAACTGGACAGAATGCACCTAAAAAAAATGGGAATGCCAACATCTGTAGAAGGATTACACACCAAGCTTCCAGTGAACAGAAAGTGTGTGTGCAAATATCAGTGGCAACATTGAAGGACAAGTTCTTGGTCTTCAGGAAATTCAAACTGAGACCCATTTGAGCAATTAATCTGCATATTTAGACAAAATGAGTTTTAAAATTGTTGTTACTGCAGAGAAAGATTGCCTACACAATGTCCCTCCCAGAGAGAGACATTCCTGATATAACTTAAATGAAAGCATTATTATATTGTTTTAAGCAATGTCATTGGTGCTACTTCTTTGTTCTTCACATTGGTGTCAGGATAGGTCAGAAGCAATAGGGCAGTTTTAAGATTATGGATTGAACCACAGAATGCCCAATAAACCTTTGGAAACCTCACAGGACAGAATTGTTATGGATATATTAAGAAGGGAATCTGAGTAAGACTAAATCAGTCCCTCTCATTCCAAAAGCTGAAGCCCAGAGTGCATTGACAAACACATATTTCTCCCTCTGTCCCCAGCCAGCACTTTCTAATGACCATGGTATATCACAAAGACCCACACCATCATTCTGCTTTATAGGAGAATGGAGACAAGAGACCAGCATAAGCTAAGTCCTCAACACACCAGAAACCAGGGGTGATCCTGTACCACTTACTATGCAACAGCAGAACATAATAAATTTAGTTTCACCTAAAAGTAAATTCTGATACAAAGGAAAATCCTCTGAATGCTTCATCCATCTTTTAAATATCAATTATAATAAAGCAAATAGAATTCTTCAGGCATAGTATATACTACAAAACTCAGACAATCCAACAAAGAAATACTTTAAAAAAATAACAAACAAAAATCCTACCCTCTCTTCATATGGCAGAAAAAGCTGTATGTCTAAACAATAATAGAGATAGAGAAAAATCAACTGGTAAACACATATTTGTTCCCAATCTCTCTGGGTTGATTGACTCCCAACGAGGATTTCTTCCCCAACACTACACTCAGTGGCATAAAAATTGCTGTCTCTTGCTGTATTTTTCCACAGAGCGCACCATCATATAGTTTATCCAATAGATTTTTCACAAATTAAAAGAAAACCTCATTACCTCTTTCCCAGCAGTTCTGTAAACATGTAAAATATTTGTTGATAAGCCATTTTACCTACTGCTAACTGTTCTTGTAGGTTTGCCTGCCTGAACGTGTTTTATGTATTGCAGGTACAATTATTAGAAGAATTAAAAGTCATCTGGCAAGCGGCGTTTGAGTCTCATGATTTTGATTCAAAACATGGGTCCTAATGAAGGACCTAATAGCAAATCCTTCATCCTCTGCATCTGAAATCTCTGCTAGCTGACGCTACGTTATGCTCTCTTTTTCAGTCAATGTATACCACTTTGTTACCTTTCCTCAGCTCTTCTTCCCCTCACCTCCTCAAACACAGCCATAATGTTCATAGTTCTGGTTCATGTCATCAGTGTTTTCTGAAGCAGTGTTTAACACAGTCTCAAATCGACTGCAGGAAACACCAAAATAAAGTGATCTTGAAAGCAAATGTGTTCTAAATTGTACAAACAAGTGCATCCTAAATATGATATGATCCCAAATACAATCTAAGAGTTGAGAGTAAACTGATTGAAAGATATCCTGCACTAAATCAGTTTTTCTGCTAGTCCCAGGCTTATTTCATAGCAATTATTGAACAGCGATGTCGAACTAAATACACAAGAGTCTTATGGTCACTGTGCTTTGTGATGATCACAGTAGGTGTGTCAAAATAGAACAGCCATGTGAAATTTGGAAGGATTTTTTGTGTCTGGAGAAACTCTGGCTGAAATGCCAGAAAGGTATAAGCGCGAGAAGCAGCTCATGTAACACAATAAACCTCTTTCTGCATGGCTGGGACTCACAGCATTGCAGGATTGAACTGGAGGTCTCAGATGATTGTTTCCCATAAGTACATCTTAATTCTAGGCTTAAAACAGATATGCAGGCTGCTTGTTAATTTTCTTTGAAATGTTTTAATACAAATGAGATAAAATGACTCTTTTATAAAAAGTGAAGGAGAGCGAACTATATTCTTGACAGAGTTTGCCTGTGTCTCAAACGCAGATATTATGAAGGTAATATTAAAATTTTATGATAAATGCCTCAATATTTCCAAGCTACAAAAACCTATTTGTATCTGCATCACAGTAGAACCTTCTGTGTCTTTATTTCAAGTCCTATTGCCCAGAACAACCAATTTTTGCAGACTTCATTAATCAAGTCACAATGGCCATGCGTTTGTGGAATTAGAGACTTCAGGATCCAAATGTTAACACAAACTATTGCATTGGACAGAAACAGATAAAGTTTTTGTACAGAAGCAGATGTTTCCCAAAGATAAAACTTTACCTAAATACAATTGTGTCATTTCCACTGCATTTGAAGGTTAAGTGGAAACGGTTTTCAACATCCTTAGCAAGAATTGCTCCTCCACAATTTTCCTCTCCGTGTATCTGAATGTAATTCATATCATAACCCAGCATCAATTGTAAATCATGCAGTTTCCGACAGAACTATGATGAATACACATTCAAGTAAAAGAAAAAAGTGGTGGAGCAATATAGTCCCTGGAATTTAACACTTTGTGGTCAGAAGGTCACATATGTTAAGTTTCTTATTTATATCCCTATTAAAGCTCTGATCTGTGAGAAGCAGGATAGAAGCCATGTGACTCATTTTACAAATAAAGAATGTATTGTTGTACTGTACATGTTTTGTTTCTGGATAATTAATGATAACAGTGTATGAACTGCAGGTACTATAATGAGGGGAAAAATATCTTCATCAGGAGCCATAAATATTTGTTCCTACTATTACTCTGATAAGTGCTTCTTTAAAAGCATAACAAAATAGGTATTTGAAGAATGAGTCATGTAAATGAATTCTCTTCGTGATTTGTTCTAACTTCTATTTACAGAAGCCTTGACGTCAATTTAATATACAGGCTGACCAGATATTTTGACTTCAGTTATTGTGAACAAAAACCATATAAAGAAAGAGAATAAGGAATCTGTGACCATTGCATACTTCAAATCAAGACAGTGAATTATTCTGATCTAAAGATTAACCTGGTCATCTGAAAGCAATCTGGCAAGTCTTTATTCACCAGAGGAGCCTCCCTATGACATTCAGCACAAACTACTCTGTGGCTTAGTGTTTTGATCTATTATATTAATATTTCACTGCTTCACATCACATCAGAACATAAAAAAATAACATCCTGACAGTTTTGTATCAGCAAGGTACTAAAGTCCCTCCAAGACATATTCTTTGAGAAATAATCAAGGGAACACGTCCTTAATGATCCAGTGGTTAGACAATAAAAACAAGTAACAGTAGAGGACAAAAGAAGATGGACAGAGGAGAAACTGTTGAGGAGAGGAGAGGAGAGGAGAGGAGAGGAGAGGAGAGGAGAGGAGAGGAGAGGAGAGGAGAGGAGAGGAGAGGAGAGGAGAGGAGAGGAGAGGAGAGGAGAGGAGAGGAGAGGAGAGGAGAGGAGAGGAGAGGAGAGGAGAGGAGAGGAGAGGAGAGGAGAGGAGAGGAGAGGAGAGGAGAGGAGAGGAGAGGAGAGGAGAGGAGAGGAGAGGAGAGGAGAGGAGAGGAGAGGAGAGGAGAGGAGAGGAGAGGAGAGGAGAGGAGAGGAGAGGAGAGGAGAGGAGAGGAGAGGAGAGGAGAGGAGAGGAGAGGAGAGGAGAGGAGAGGAGAGGAGAGGAGAGGAGAGGAGAGGAGAGGAGAGGAGAGGAGAGGAGAGGAGAGGAGAGGAGAGGAGAGGAGAGGAGAGGAGAGGAGAGCTTTTTTTTACAGAGTGAAAAGACTTGTTTGGGAATTTGGAGGCTGGGGGTTTTGGAGTGGATTGTTTTGATGTGAGCATTCTACTTCTGGCCTGATACAGAACAAGGGTCGCTATTACATGTACCCTGGTACCTAAATACCTACACAGATTTGTCACATTTGTCAAAATGCTTTCCACTGTCTTTTTCCCAGCTTAATCTATATTGGCAATGGATGCTGAGGAAGTGTTTCCTCTCACAGTTTCATACCTCAGTTGTGAATGTGTTTGGCATGAGTTTGATAGGACAGCATTTCCCTGGTTATGGCTGCTTCTTTCTGGCATAAATATATTCCCTTTGAGCATATTCCTTTTTAGTTGCAATAAAAACTGTGATTCTTATTGTTTGTTTGTTTTCTTTAGGAGAAGCAGCTGCAAAGTCATAATTATTTTCGCTTCCCACATTGGCAAGAAGCAAACTTTACATTTTTGTGCATTTGAAATCACCTATAAGGAGGGGCTGAACCACTTCTACCTGGAGGTTTGCAATTTTCCAATTATCTAAAACACGGTGCTATTAAAAAGGGCTTTTGTTTGATTTTTAATTATGTTGAGAATTGCTAATAGATGATTTTAAAATATATTAAAGAATTAGAAAGGTAGTATGAGTAGAAAGATCCATCACTATAGTGTTATCAGTTCAGCCATTTTCATAAATTCAGACTTGAATCAGGAGCCAAGCAGCGGTGCCTCAGCCAAAATATGGTCTCTGAGAAAAAGAAAAGGTTGGAAAGCAGAGAGGTTGTGAGGAAAAAGAAGGACAGTGCAGACCCTGGAGCACCAGAAATGCTCCAAAAGCTCTCTGCTTGTACACCATGTACCTCCTAACACCTTCTATTTGTCTTACCCACATAAAACCATGTTTTGGAACAGGGCCTGTGTCTTGATAGTTACATTGCTTAATAAAAGTTAGTGGCCTGCTTATTCCTTTATCAATCTGCAACATGCAAACATCATTACTAAAACAAAATGGTGCCACCCTTTTCACCTAAGCATCTCTCCAAAACTCAGGCTTTAAATCTTTGTTCCTCTCAAGAGGAGGAACTGATGATGGAGTCCGGAATTTCTTCAGCGCAATCTACAGAAAATTGTATGTTAAAGCCCAATTTTCTTGAACACACCAGGAATCAAGCAGCAGGAGAGAGCTTCCTTACTCACAGCTTCATGCTTCTTTTTAGCAAGAACTTTATGTAAAACTCCCTCAGCTCACTGTGTAACTGCTCCTTTGGTTGCACCTGAAGCCTGCCTGTTCCTTTCCTGTACGGTCCTGTAGCACATCTGCCCTCACACATATTGACACCGAGCTGCAGCCAAAACTCTTCCCCTTCCTCTACATTTAAATTCCAGCCCACCACGAAACTGCTCCAACAGAATAACAAACATTATTATACATGAACTGAATTGTTAGGGGTCATTTCAATATTTTCAACTATCTCTATGCACAGATGCATTTAACTGTTCCCTCATTCAGCTTGAGGAGAAGGTGGCTGTTACATTTAGCAGCTGCACCAGCATTTCTTCCCGTCCCTAAAACAACCATAAAAACACTACTCCACCATTTAGTTCTTTGCTGAACACTAGTATTTTGTGGTTTCATTTGCTGTTCTACAAAGAACAGCACATTTAGAGCTCTCCTTTTGTGTCTATTTTCATAAGTGAAACAATTTTTCCAAAATGATGAATTTTTTTCTTCTCATTTTTCTTTCTGCGTGAGATCAGCACACACAGAGAAGCCAGAGGCATTTGCTGAGGAACTAGAAATGGCTTGGTAGAATCACAGAATCATTTGGTTAGAAAAGAGCTTTGTGATCATCAAATCCAACCATACCTGTCCACTACTAAACCATCCCTGAGCACGTCATATACCTGTCTTTTAAACACCTCCAGGGACGGCAACTCTACCACCTTCCTGGGCAGCTGTTCCAGTGCCTGAAAACCCTTTCAGTGAAGAAATTATTCCTAATATCCAATCTGAACCTGTCCTGGTGAAATCTTTGGCCATTTCATCTTGTCCTCTCAGTAAGAAACAGATCATATCACACATTGGGCACTTCCACAATGTGTCCACCAAGATGCTTTTTAAATTTGGCTGGAACAAGACTGTCCCACTCTATAGTCCCCGATTCACACAGCTACTCAGAGAGTCTCTCCAGATCACCCCCACCACTCGTTTCCATGCTTCCACATCCCAACTCTGAGTTGCTTTCGCTTGACAAGTGAGCCTCACTCTCTCTTGGTCACAGAGTTTCCAAATTTAGAAACTCAAAGGCAAAGCAACAGCGTTTGGAGAGAATCCATTATCTTGCAAACAGAAACTAATCTTGTTTGAAATCCTTCAGCCTGCATGTGGAAGCTGGCCAAAAATACTATTAATGAACATTCTTCAGTTTCATGGGGACTTTCAGAAAGGTCAAAATGGACCTACATTATTTATGGTTTATGGGAAGATGTATTTAAAGTTTATAAATCCATTTGGATAATAACACTGACTTAAATGGACTTATAGATGTATCTTCCAATGAACATTACAAGAATGACAACCTACAGCACGTGAAAAATTTAACATTTCTCTGTTGATGTCTTATTTGTGTGTTACTTAACAAAAGTTTTCAAGCCCTCAATAACATGTAACTGTTTTTCTTAAATGTATTAACAACCCATGGATGTCAGAAGGGTGCTTTTGCTTTGAGTATTGGGAATGACATATGTGAAATGTCATCTTCTCTTCTGGCTCCTTGAATTGCTGATAGGTCTCAAGAGAACTGATCTTTAGTCACTCTTAGATAATGCAGCAGCTGTGGGCAGCAGTGGTTTTAAGAAGGCTGTTACAAAAGGAAGTATCTATGCTAATAACATGGTACTAATACAAAAATAACTGTTTTAACAACTACACCAAGTCTCTGTGTGCTCTGTATTTTCCATGGCCACGGAAGTCTCATAAGCTGGCAAATAAGGAAGTTAGTAAACATTTAGAGACACATCGAGCATGTAGGTGGAGCCTTAGAGTCCTAAAAGCAGCAGATTCTAAATCTTGACTTGAGAAGATGCAGTTCTGCCAGCTGGGGCTGTAAATAAATAAACAATGCAAAGGCTCTGCAGACAGCGCACCAAGAAGAACACACAGCACACACAGAATGTGACCCAGCAGACCACATCGCATCCTGGTGCTCAGGAACTATAACAGAAGAGGAAACTGAAATCTAATGGCAACAAAATACAAGGCACCTTTATTTTCACCTCAGTGGTGTTGCTGGGTTTATGAGGCAGCAAGCACACCTATGGGACTGATATATTTGTATATATATATATATATACATACAATATTTATAAGGATATTGTAAAGGATCTTTAAATGCTGTATTTAAAATATGAAAGAATTTTAGCAGATTTAAATTCTTTTCTCCTTGATTGATTAAATATATGTGGCACCGTCATGGAATACACAGCACTACCAAATACAAACTGGAATTTACAGACAAAGAAAACAACGGCTGGCGTTAAGAAATATTTAATATCATTGCTTGATTTTTTTAAAAAGATGAAAAGAGCACAAAGCTAACATAATTCACAGTGAAAATACATACAGTAAGACACACACACACACACAAAAAAGATGTTTCTATCTGAATTGAAAACCAGACAAGAGAGCTTGGTCAGAAGATGTATAATCTCTGCTGTCATAACACAAAACTAATGGTGACAAGCAATCTACACCAAAAAAGAAACACACTGAAATGCACGCTGTAAATATATGTCAAGAAGGATATAAACGAATCACAATTTCAAAAAGAGGACCAAATCTCTGCAAAATAGTCCAAATTGTTTCTGTGCTAGAAGTGACCCCTTCTACATCTGCTAGATGCTCTGACAGCTCCAGTTGCCAGAATAATGTATCTAGCATAAGGAAGGATTTTCAGAATCATAGTAATAATCTCTTCACAACTATCAACACCCACAGAATTTGTTTTTTGATATCCACACAGACACACCTAAAGGAAATAGGATTTACTGAAAAGTATAATGGTAATATCTCTAGTTATGACTGATTCCATGCTAAAACATGCTAAGAAAAATCAAGAGATAGTTGTTAAATAATCAAAATTATAGAAATGGTAAGTTCCTTCCATACATGACAAGCCTTGGCTGTAAGTCCACAGTTTAGTTTCTAGGAAAGTAAACCCAAATATAATATTGTCCACATGCCCATTCCTAAGACCTGAACCCAAAAGTTTTGAGGTGCCTAAATCAGAATATGGTCTAATTCTGTCTACGAATACTAATTCTTGGTTTCTGCACAGCTTTCATCATGGTACTTTTAATGGAATGATGACTTGGCTTTCTTTCACAAATATCTAGCACATCTTCTTACATATATAGCCATAACAATGCTATTATTATCACAGTTTTAAAGCATATTTTGAGACTTCAAACAAAATCCCAAAACCTGGGATATATTTACAGTACATCCGTCACTCCCAACAAGTCTCAGAACTTGGCTTCAACAGCTCATTACTTACACACAAACAAAATGTTGCTCACCTCTCAGACAAGCAGGCACTAGAACCATTCATCACAATAAAGGATTTACCTCTGTTTTCTGATTTGGTATCCACATGGAATTGTACTCTTTCCAGTCAGGATAGACACAAAATTAGTGACATTTTACTAAGTTCTTTGCTGACCTGTGTAACACTCTGCCCACGAGGCCAAGCACCCTCTTGTACCATGCACATAGATGCAAAAGGATGCTGTTATTGAGGTTTAACTGTGGGCAAAAAGCACAGTTGTGAGTATTCTTTTTCAACTGAACGTACAAAGGAAAATCTAATAAAATATGTGAAGCTTCTCATAACTTCCATGGAAACACCTTGTGGTGTTCACCTCAAAGAACCTGGATCAAACCTTTGTGGTACACTATCCAACACAAATCCTTTACCATTTGGTATGCATATGTCTGTCTGTGTTTGAATAGGATGTTCTTATGATAGCCTTGAAAGGAGAGCTCACATCAGAACTATACAAAGACTGAATTTCTTAAAAAAAGATGGAAATTTATCTATTCAGAGATTCTTTAAATGAAACAGAATTCCAAAACCTTCTTCTGTTTTGGGGGAAGTTCATGTACCTGAATATTTAGTCATAAAAGCTCTGGAAATCATTAAACTGAAACAAAATTCTCTGCCTTTCCAAATAATTATAATTAAGGTGGTATAAGAGTAATTAGCATTAGGTCCTCTATAAATTACAGCATTCTGAGGGAACAAGTCACAAAACGGCAATGATTCTTCGTGTAGAACAAAGTCCTTCTGAAAGAGCACAGAATAAGAAATGCATAGGTGCAGAAAGATTAAGATGTGAGACCAAACTGAAACCTAACAAAAGAAACATCAATGGGATAAAACCATATGGAAATGAATTTTGTCACAGTGATCTACAATTGAAAAAAGCAGTGGTGACTTACACAACGTATTTCTCTGAAACAACAGAACTCCCTGCATCCACAGGAAGGACAAATGCAGGTACCTTCCTCTTCCCCAACAGATCTTTCAGGAAGAAAGTTGATTTGTATCTTGTCTGCTTTCCAAAAACAGATATAAATGCCACAAGGATGGACAAGAGGAAGGTAATATACACAATATAACAAAGAAACTTCGAGCTTATAGTGCTTTTGGGCCCCAAACTGGACTGCATTACTTGAATATATATGATAACAGGATATGAAGGGAATAGAAGGTCATTCTAAAGCTGAAGTGACAGATGCACCTGATAAAACAGAGATGAGCGTGAGCTACCGACTGGTATCAGACAAAAAAGCATCCACAAGAGCAATTCAGTTGAACTTACAACAAATATCTGAATTTTGGGAACATTATCTGGAATAGCCTATTAAACTGTTGGAATATACAATTATTCTTTTAGTAGTAATCAAGAAGAAAATAAGCAGAGCTCAAAGAGGAAAATATATTGTGAAGACAGCTATTAAGAATTAACCACATTATAAAGCTAAAGCAGTGACCACTGAGCAGAATCTACACAACTTCCAGTACCCAAGGAAGTACTAATGAGGTGCATCAAATACTAGGAAATAACAGTTAAGAATAAAATGTAAATACAACAGCATCTGAATAACCTTGATGCATAATAAAGACATCAGACTAAAGAATTTATAAGTAACAAAAATTTTTAGACCCATACTGAGATATATGAATGTTCAAATAATTTAAAGTGCTTACATTTAGAAACTAAGATAAAAGAGTACAAACTTGCACTGAGGGTACTTGAGAGCGATTTGCAGATCACACACATTCACAGCAAGCTACTGCCATGAATCTGTTTGCAAAGCACACAGTGGAAGAGAGACCATAGAAACTAAGATTTTAGATCTAAGTTAAAAAAATTGTTTATTGTGATTCAAAGCTAATATTATTCATTACTCAGCCAACATATTAGTGCAGACAATATTCACTCACTTCCTCTGGGTCTTCTTTAATCTTATCTGGATTTATTTTCTGCGTATTTCTGAAGAATCAAAAGTTATAGGCTTGATATCTCTTGAGTTAAAAACATCCCTAGTGTTCCTGCCATTTATTTTGTATATATTAATTTTTTTAGTGAGTCTCTAAAAAAAGGATGAAAAAACCCAAAAAAAATCAAATAAGCTTATTGCAATCAGAAAGAATCCGAAATTTGATTTCTTCCAATGTATTAAGTAAACATTCCTGTTAAGACAGCAATTGATCCAAGTTGGTTTTAATAAGTGTAGCTGAAAATTTAATGTTAGGCATTCCTTCAGCAGATGTGCACGTTCAGAGCTATGGTAATGAGGCAAAAGTCAAAAGCACTTAGTTCATCTTTCTTTTGAATAAGTAAAATTATTCAACAAAACCTTCATTTGAATTATATACCAAAAGAGACATAAATATACTCACAAGACATTCATAAATAGAACTGTTTCCTGACTAAATTGAAAATGACAATTTGTTCAAGTTGAAATGGTTTGCAGAACTGTAGCTGATTCAACACCTCCCACCAGCGCATCGGCAGAAGACACACCAGGGCCTGGCGGGTTCCCGTCTGGGGCCCAGGTTCTGCAGCTCCAGCTGGGTGGGGTTTCTAAGAGCCACGGGACTGAAAGTCCCCAGAGTCTTGTGTCACAAGAGAGCTTCCTGCAGAAAAGTGTCAAAGCTTCAACTGGAGCTAAATAAAAGCTTTGAGAGTCTCCACTATTGTAGAGACAAGAGCCTGGGCAGTAGGACACGCCAGCCCCAACACCAACGCAGCTCTCGCACCTCAAGGAATGCACAGGGTGGCCCCAAGAGCCTCGGCTGAATTCACTGCTGTCAGAGCTTTCACATTTCATGTGCTAACTCAGGAAGTCTTGGCTTTCTGGTTGTGTTTATAACCCAGGCTGCACAGACACAGAAATTCACTGGGAAATTTCTCTACGACATACATGCCTTTTTTGAGTAATATCGAAAAACCTAAGTCCTGTCCACGAATACATCACAACTCCGTAGCACGCTCAAAGTGTATTTGAACCAGGCTTAAACCACCCAGCTCAGGAACCATTAGCTGACCACCCAGTTACCCACCATCCTCCTGGGTGCAATTTAGTCTGCTGCATCACCCTGCAGCACTAACACTGATTTGACCAGGGAACTGATAACGAAACCACAAACTGCTGCATCTTGATTGGATTTGCATGAAGGAAGGGAGGCTCTGCAGAGAGATCTGGCCAGGCTGGATGGATGGGATGAGACCAACGGGATGAGGTTTAACAAACCAAGACCGAGTGCAGAGTCCTGCACTTGGGACACAACAACCCCATGCAGCGTTACAGGCTTGGGGAAGAGTGGCTGGAGAGCTGCCTGGGGGAGAAGGACTTGGGGGTGTTGGTTGACAGTGGCTGAACATGAGCCAGCAGTGGCCCAGGTGGCCAAGAGGGCCAATGGCATCTTGGCCTGTGTCAGACACAGCGTGGGCAGGGACCAGGGCAGGGATTGTGTCCCTCTGCTCAGCACTGGTGAGGCCACACCTCGAGTACTGGGGTCAGTTCTGGGCCCCTCAGTACAAGAAGGACATTGAGGGGCTGGAGAGTGTCCAGAGACAGGCAACAAGACTGGGGAAGGGGCTGGAGAATAAGTCCTGTGAGGAGCAGCTGACGGACCTGGGGTTGTTTAACTTGGGGAAGAGGAGACTGAGGGGAGACCTCATCACTGTCTACAACTGCCTGAAAGGAGGCTGTGGTGAGGTGGGTGCTGGGCTCTTCTCACAAGTGACAGTGATGGGACGAGAGGAAATGGCCGCAAGATGCGCCAAGGGAGGTTCAGACTGGACGTTATGAAAGACTTCTTCACTGAAACATGTTCTCAGGCACTGGAACAGCTGCCCAGGGAGGTGGTTAAGTCCCCATGCCTGGAGGTGTTTAAAATATGGGTAGACGAAGTGCCCAGGGATGGTTTAGTAAGTGGACAGGTAGGGCTGGACTCGATGATCTCCAAAGCCTTTTCCAACCAGATGATTCTATGATTTCTCTCTCTTATTAATTAATTCGGAACGGCTAATTCAAGAATACGCCACACTTCCCAGTGAAGGTAAAATCTTGATGGGCTACTCTTTTTCTTGCCAGAATAAAAATACACATGGAAAAAGCATGGAATTTACAGGCAGGTGTGAGGGGAAATGAATGGTAGCTGGGCTATTCAGTGCAGAGAAAATATATATGATGTGTCAACACATGGCGAAGTGTGAAGAATGCATGCCTGCACGTATAAAAGAATATATGTATTCACAGCACGAAGTAGTCTGCACTTTAAGGAGTGGCTATCATAATATCTGTTGAATCCATAAGGAAATCCCTGGTTTCTGTAAGGTTCAGTTGAATTTAAACTTCAAACTAATCTGGAAAGATGTCCCTGCTCTTCCAAGAGCAGCAAAGAGAGTTGACAGCCTTACGATTCTGTTCTGTGGGACCAATGTTAATGTCACAAGTACTTTCTGGTTTCCAATTAAATCAATTTAGAGGTCTTGCTTAGGAGTTGAACTTAGTCTTTATCAGCAAGACAAAAGTCAGGCATAGAGAAAATCCTAAAACTAATTCACCTTTGGGAAAAGGATGTTGCATAAATATAAAGTGGAATTTCCTAATTGGGTCATGCTACCTCCATATATTTTCCAAAAATCTTATATTTGAATTTTCATAGTAATATAAAACTTTGTTTCTCATTCAGATTGGAAAGTTGGGAGCATAATATTGTCTGGGATTAAGTTTATTTTATTATTTCAGGGAGGAGAGGTTTGGAGGCTGGTTCTGTTTCATTGAGTTGTTTAGTTTGTTTTTCCCCTTTATTATTTCCTGGGACCCTAAAAGACTGGATGCTTGACAGAGACTCTTGGTTCTGGGCACTTGCTTTCCCTCATTATCTCTGAAGAGGAAAAAAATACCTCTTTTGTTCCCCTTATCGCTTCACTAACTTATCCAAATATTCATTTCTCTTTTAAGAAGAAAAATACAACTGAAATCATGCAGAAACTATGCCTTATATATTAAGAAAAACATTATCATTCAGGCAAAGTGCTAAGCACTCAGATAATAAAACAGAATAATTCTATTTCTAGGGTTTCCATTTCATGTTTTTTCATTTCCAACTTAACTTGAGCAATTTGAGACAGACTTTGTGTGATACAAAAGAAACATTTTCTGTACCAAACTTCGGGATCATATTACAAATAATTTATCTGCTTTCAGTCATGACATTTTTATAAAACATCATTAGCAAAAAATAAAATAAATGGTGACACCTCAGATGGTTGAACTGGTAGAGCTCCTCTGACTCCAGTGGAGTTCTGCCAATTTCCACACTGGGTGAGAGTTTAGACCTTAAACTTCTATCATGAAATTAGAAATAAATAAATTGCAAATTATGTCTCCCTAAATAATGCACCCTCAAAGAAAACAAAAGTCTTCTGTCTAAACAACTGTAAAAATATATTGTAAGTATACTTATCTAGTTGCAATTGCACCTGACTTGCATTGCTGGCAAGGCACTGATGTCAGAAGTGAAAAATTCTATTCTAATAAAAGCAATGAGACTTTTCAGTTTGAGAAAAGTTTAAGAAACTTGATGATTTCATTAATTTTTCCTTTCTTCTTCTCCATAATAAAGTGAAAATTCTACACTCCCATGAAATACACGTAATTGTTTTCTTTTCTCATCCATGTCCATATGGTACAACAAGCTTGGATCCAAAAATTTTTCTCATGAGTAAGGGTAAATGCTTGATCACTGCTATGAGCATATGGTAACACTTTGTTATTCTGTTTATAAATACTTTATTATCATTTTTAACATGATACAGAACCTATACCCAGCCTGACTCATACAGCAAGCAGGCGTTCTATGTAGCCCATTTCAGAAAATTGCTCAGGTATAAGTCATTAGTCATCCACAGCAGCTGAATCTGTGAATTGTTAGAAATAAAGTGTATTACACGGTGTTAATTCCTTATTACATTTTATTATTTTTTCATTATATTATTTTTTTATTATTTCCAATTCTAAAATATTTCAACATGAAGCAAACACTTCATCTGTCTTCAATGCATGATCCAGACAAGAATTCTCCACTAGCTCTCCTCTGTGCTGCCTCTCTTTCAGAGCTCATCACTTCCTACAGAACAGGACCTGGCCTAAGAATAACAAGCCTTGGTGTAGTAAAGATCCAAGTACCCAAAGGGTTCTGAATCAACATGCCAAATCCTACAATACACTGCAAAAATAATAAATGAAAAAAAAACCCTCTGGTCACCTATTCATAAATCAGAAAGTCCAAGTTGTTTTTCATTTTAAAAAGTGGTCCAGGACTTTCCTTCAAGGGTTCACTCATCAAACTGACAGAATTCCAGAGAGCTTTGGGGCTTCATTTAAGGGCTCTGAGATTAATCAGTATAAACCCTCAAATCAAGGGAAATTTGTTAAATGCAAGTGACAGAAGCATCATATCATAAACCAGAATGATGACAATCAGAGTCACTGCACATCATTAAATGATCAGACACCTGCTTTAGCTAAAAAGACTTCTTGGCTTCTGTACAGTCAATATAAAGGCTCTGGCCTGCCCCTTGGAGACTGTCCATCACTCTCAGCTGATGGAAAGAAACCCAGGGCACAGGTTAGCCAGCTTAATTAGATGGCTCACATTGGCTTCTGTGAATCTCCCCTCCACACAGAAAAATGTACAGGATTTCATTTAAAGAGGAACTGCCTGTGTTTTTAGAAAAGAGGAGGAAGGCAAGAAAAATGGTTAAAGGCAACAGCCGGGGAAAAGCTATTTTGATGCTGCAGGCAAAATTATCAGCTCATTTAAATAAACAGAGTGCTTACACTTTCACAGAGCTCTGCAGACTTGTGAAAGCTAAGAATCTGGTTATATACACAGCTAGGAAAATCTATGATTAACAGTTAATCTGGGTAAATAGCTATCTGGAAAAGGAAATGCCTGTAGAGAAGGCAGTTCCCCTTAAAGTAAATTCTAAACTGTTCATCTTTAAGATAGATGAGTTCAACTTTTCTCCAACTGAGGACCAGAGAGCGGTTTGGGGACTCTGTTTCCATCTTACTTTTCTAGATATATTCCACATGCATATTCAGTCACAAGAAGAGCATTTGGGTGTTGGACTTTGTCGGCTGCCATTCTCGTGTCTATACCTACATAAATAAGGCTGCAAAACAAAATTATGTGCTCAATCCCAACCACAGCAAAGCATCAGAACCAGAAAATGAACAAAACAGAGTGCAGACACTCTGTAAGTACCGTACCTAACGGTGCAGACAAAGATCTTCTACAGGATGGCCCAAGCCAGCTCCATCAGAGAAGGAAAAGATCTTAATAAGTAAAATCTATTATTCAGGTATCATTAGCTAATATAAAGGACTTGCTCCCTTCTCCTAAATCCTGATCCACTCACCACAACAAAGCAATGGCACAGAATGAAACTAAGTAACCTAGAAGGTTCTTTTTCTACCTCTAAATTATTTTTTTTCCTTTAGTTTAATTCTTGCCTTTTGGAAGTATATTTCTATTTCTAATGAAAAACAAATTCTGGAGGTCTGTTACAGAGAAGTAAAAAAAAAAAATTGGCAACGATCTCTAATCAGAAAGGAAAAAAATGAGTTAGCTCTTTGCAATACTATTTAAAGGCAAATAAAACAAACCCATTTAATTTTTCCAAAGGCCCACAGCAATTTCAGGGTAGCTGCTGTCAAGAAGAGTCAGACAGGCTGTCAGAAAGTAAATGTACCTTCTGGCAGTGAAGATTGCCAGTCCCAAAGGAAGCCACATTTCCAAAATTATTTAAATTTGAGAAAGAAATCATTTTTTATTATTATTTTTTAACTTTCATTAGAATAGCAATGCATCATCACAACATAACCCAGTAAGTCCCGAGCAGTAATAACTCATATTACTGAATCTCAGAAGCAAAAATCTCCGAGTATCAAGGCAAGTATTTACAAGGTGGATTTCTCAGGAGCTTAGTTCACTGGTTTGCTATCTGCAAGCCAGAGCTATTTAGGTTTACACTCGGTGTCTGACATGTTGAAGATTTTATTGCATTCAGAAACTGGCAGAGCACATACTGAGAAAAATGTGCAAGAGGCAAGTGGAGTGTGTGTTGTCAGAGTCTTAGTTCATTTAAGGTTACAAGAACAGTACTTGGACATCTCAGTCAAGTATGCAGAATTCTTCACTTTCAATTCAGACTGATATTAGGAACCACCAAATTTAAAAGGCTTGAGAAAGTAACTTTGTTCCTTTTTCATTATGTCTTTTTTTCCATCCTGTTTTGTTTTAACTCTTCATTTCTTGTTATAGTCCACTACAGTTATTTACATAAATTCTAAATGTACACAATTATATATAGGTAATTCCATTAATGGAATTAAAGCTGGCACACAAAAGGAGAGGAAACTGTTGCAAACTATTTTCTTAAACTACAAACAATTGCTATTATTACTAAAGTATTACCTAAACATTTGGATTTTTGCAAAAGATTGTGCAGCATTCTGACAAGGACAGGCTCCCCCTTAAGTTCTGTGGGAAATATTTTCATACAAGCAGGCCAAAATGCACCACAGAAACGTTGCCCCTTTCTGATACAGAATTCCTGCAATGCATAGCTCGCATCCTGGAAATGCAGAGGAGCGTGAAAATGAAAAGTAATGAGGGTGGAGAGGAAGGAAACATTCCAAACGTGTCAAGCCTCAAGAAATGTTAAGTTTGGGCCCAGTTCAAGTTTTGGGTGAAGATTTAACTCAGTTTTTATTTTCTTCAAAATGCCTGAGCACCCTCAGGGAGTATTCTCTTCCCAGAGAGCTCTTAGAAAAGCATATTTTTTCACTGACAAAAGGATCAGCAAATGGACCCTGATGCCAAAAATTTGAAGTTAAACCAGTTACTGTGGCAAGTCTCACTTGCATGCTTGTTCCTTAAAAAGGATTTCTTTTTTTTCATGCAGAACTTGTATATTTAGTGATTCTTCCAAATGAGACACAGTTGTCTGTTTTACTACATGCAATGAAGCAAAAATTACCTCTCCTTGCTTCAGTTTCAAAGTCTCTTCCACACTGAAGTCGTTCCTTTAAAACATATTTTCTAAAGACATTTACAGCTAGAAATGTGCTGCTGATCCAAAACATCAAGAAAAGGAACAGAGGAAGAGGGAGGATCTCTGAATAATTTAAAGCAGCCTCCTCATTCAAAAGTCATTCTCTTTTTAATCTCTCACACTTTGTAGCCAGAGACTTTATGCTGGGCTCTGGCAGAAAGTCAGGAAACAATATATCGGCAGCTTTAGAGCAGGATGAAAAGAAACAGCAAAAAGTACAGGAGACGCACTACAAGTTCTACTTCTACACAAAGTTTGTTTTCCAGATATTTGAATGCATCCAGAGGCAAGAATCCACCATCTGAGGACAGAATCTCTCCCCATCACCTGTCCTCTACCTACACGGGCCATGAGCGTGCACGCCTGTCCCTACACACATTTGCTCTGCCAGCACACGTCTTTGATTAACCACTGACAGTTACGTTATTGCTGATAACGAGTTCTCCTGGAACAAAAACGTGAATGGAAATAAATTATCTGCATCATTAACAAAGATAACAATTAACAACGAATTGAGCCAGGCCAAAATTCCCCTATCGAGTGTTTATGAAAACAGGCTTTACTCTAACAAACTCTAATACTTCCTCTTCTTTCTGCCATAATCACTTTTCAAAAGACCTGACAGGCCTATTTTAGAGGATCTCTTAATGGATCCAAACAGAGGCCACTTGTCTTGAAGGAATACTTTACAAAGATCCCTGGGAAGAATCAGATAACTTGAAGAAGAAAAGCTTCCCAGACATCACCTACTTGGAAGTTGAATACGGAAAACTCATCTAGAATTACCAACTTTTCCAGCCCTTAAGGGCAGCCACAGCTTTTTGGTCAGCCACTTGTCTTTTCAACACCCTGAAAAGTATTCTCAAACCTTGCATACTATTTACCATTTATGAAGGAGGTCTTTGTGCTCCTCGACTTCGCCCTTCATTTTCCTGTTCTTCCGTGGTATCTTGAGGAGAAGCAATACTAAATACACAAACTATTTTCTTTTGTTTTGAATTACCATTTAGAATACAGCAACAACCCATCAGCATTCAGCTTCTGAGAGACCACCAACAAACACTGCATAAACCTCAGCGTGACAGTCATTAACACCTTCAGTAATTGTTACGGAGTTCTGATCCAGTACAGAAGTGATCAGATAATTACTTCCTGGGGAATTTGTGACTTTATTTTCAAAACTCTTGCAAAAGATGTCTAAGAATAGGGGATTAATTGCCATAGCCATGTTTGTGTGGCCGCAACTCAAGCATCCGTTTAGTACTTGCAAATAAATTTGGTAAATGGCTGACTGGAGAATCATTTAGGTTGGAAAAGACCTTTAAGATCATCAACTCCAATTGTAAACTTAATGCTGCCAAGTTTGCCACTAAACCAAGTCCCTAAGCATCACATCTACACGTTTTTAAACAGCTCAAGGGTTCTTGCCTCAACCACTTCCTTGGGCAGCCATGTTCTAATTCTTGATGACTTCCAGTGACATAATTTTTCCTAAAATTTAATCTTAATCTCCTCTGGGCATTTTCTCTTATCCTATCACTTGTCACACGGGAGAAGAGACCAACACCACTTCACTACAACCTCTTTTCATATAGTTTTAGAGAGCAAAAAGTCACCCCCTCAGCCTCTTTTTCTCCAGAAAAAGGAACACCAGTTTCTCAACTGCTCCAGACCACTCACCAGCTTTGTTGCCCTTCTCTGGACATGCTGCAGGACCTCAGCCACCTGGGCACACTGCTGGCTCAACTTGTGCAGGCAGACATACATCACTGTGAACATAAAAGAGAGGACTGGATTTAAAATCTGTCCAATGTCACTTGTGTTGTACAGTCAAATCACAGGAAAGAAACCAAGGAGTTCAAAATACGAAGCAGACAGATAGAAAACCGTAGAAAGAAGAAATGAAATATGTTTAGATACAAAGGAGAGATAGCAAGTACAATCATTTCACAGCTATGTCTATTGTTGCTAAGCACATATCCTGAAGCTAAGCACTGTAGTACAAAGAGGGGCCACAGGAGAAAAGCAAACTTGGCAACCCGACAAGACTTCTTTTAAAAAGAAAGTAATTCTGCTTGTATGATAAAATTTCCATTTACTGACAAAGTTATCCTCTCATAATATCCTGCTGTTCCTGTAGCCACCTGTTCTCTTAGGCACACATGTACATTTTTAGCCTGAAGATTCATGAAAAACAAATCTCTACGGATCAATATAGGAAGTGGCATAACAGTCAGAAAACACTCCCCTGAAGTTCTGAATCCCCAACTTGAGAGGGGTATGGAAGTGTTGGACCAGGTCCAGAGGAGGGCCATGAAGATGATCAAAGGAGCTGGAGAAGCTCTCCTATGAGGACAGGTTGAGAGAGTTGGGCTTGTTCAATCTGGAGAAAAGGAGGCTTTGGGGTCACCTCACAGCTGCCTTTCAGTACTTAAAGGGGGCTACAGGAAAGCTGGGGAGGGACAATTTACAAGGGCCTCTAGTGATGGGACGAGGGGGAACGGCTTTCAACTGGAAAGAGGAAGACTTAGAGTAGACATTAGGGAGAAATTCTTCATGATGAGGGTGGGGAGACACTGGTACAAGTTGTCCAGAGAAGTCGTGGCTGCCCCATCCTTGGAAGTGTTCAAGAACAGGCTGAATGAGGCTTTGAGCCCCCTGATCCAGTGGGAGGTGTCCCTGCCCATGGCAAGGGGGTTGGAACTGGATGGGCTTTAAGATCCCTTCCAACCCAAACCATTCCATGATTCCACAAAGTTATGGCAGACTCTAACCCAGTCAAGCATAAACTTGACCACTCTCCAACCACACTCTTCCAGAGGAGCTTCATGCCCTGCTCAGCATGGCAACGCTCTAGATGTCATACAGAAAGACAGGAAAGAAAATGTAGTCCCCAGTGCCAGGCTGATTTGGGGGCTCACAGGCAAAAGCCCCTTTGCAGTCAGGCTTTTCTTCTTAATTCAGAACCCAAGCAGAGCAAGACTGGTGCTCTGCAGGAGTTATTCTAAACACAAGCAGAAGGCACCACATGCACTCACAGGTCCCCATGTGTTGTAGCCAAAACAGGCTCCAGAAATCTTTAAGAGAATGGAAATACCTTAACCCATAGCAACTGATCACAACAGTAACACTGACCTGAACTGCAGCCACTCTGTGTTCTGTGAACAAGCAGGCCACACCTAGAACTTGGAAATATCATTCGGATTTAGTAGAGTGTGCAGAAAAACCCATTTTGATCTTTCCAGGGAAAATCCTTGCAATTGGATTCCTGAGAATCTGAAAGGAACTCTACGATGTGGTATTCAAAATACGATAAAATATTTTAACTGATTGTACATTACCATTACACCAGTTGAAATATCAAATATTTATCTTCCAAAGATATTTTCTTGCTATTATATATTATAATCATTAAACACCTCTTCATTCTCATCATTACTCCTATAAATTAGAGCTTCTAAACAAGACTATTCAGGGCAAAGGGTGCGTTATCCTTTCCTTTACCATTAGAATAAAAATTCTTTTATTTGACCATGTCCCAATGCCTTTGTTAAATTGTTTGAATCTGTTTCCTCTGCTCAATTGTTGATGCAGTTTACCCATGCCTGTGTAATTTTCTCATTGAAGTGTTTAACATTAATGTGAATGCTCCTGTATTTTCAAGCCAACTAGAATTTTTATGACAATATATAATCCTAGTTGGCTTTGTTTTTTTTTCCAATGAGCACGCAGTAGGAAATAGTATGAACAGTTGAACTGTTCTCCTAATTATTACATCTGGTTTACTGCATCCCACACATCTCACATGTTTTAACTGAAGGGCAACAAAGATCTCCCGTTGATCACTGATACATTTAAATTGTCACATAATGATAATACTGAGTTCTGAAGGGAGTCTTTCCTAAATCTCAGCATATGTCTTTATGTTTAAATAATTAAGTTACAACTGGATATAAAAGCAGCTCAGAATATCTCTCAATGGACTGTGCAAGGAAACTCACTCAGTGGACAGAAATAAAAAGACAACCTTGAAAATAATTTTCAGTTAAAAAAACCTACAAGTATTTAGAAAAGAATTCTATGGAATGCATGGCTTTATACTAGCAATGCATTTAAGCCATAACAGGGAGATTTCGTTCAGAGACTCTGGAGGAAGATGTATTCACACAGATGAAGGCAGCAATCAAGTCTGCCCTCAGTCTCCTCTGCTCCAGACTAAACAACCCCAGCTCCTTCAGCCACTCCTCATGCTATGGTTTAAGACACTGCGTATTTATTAGCTTTGTTAAGTTAAGCATGAAACCAAGCATCTATTCTCTAATAAGAGACTCAGAAGGTATGGCATAATGCAAGATTATCTCCTGTGTCTCTAAGAAGTATTTAATTAATCTTGGAAGCAGCATATAATTCAACAGCAGTTTTGGAGGCACGCAGAAGAATAATAGAATATATGAACTTCGCTGCCTCTAGTCTTGGTAAATAGTACCAGTGAAATTAACAGCTACTGGAAGGAGGAGCCTTCCTTTACATGGGTAAGGAAGGCAAATGTTAACACTATTTTTCAAATTCTGAATGAATTGCAAAGAAAAAGAAAAGATACTTAGATATTTTCCAACATCTTTCCTCTGGTATTTTGTTTTTCAATAATGTGATAATCCATTAAATTCGTTTCTTCTAATGACAACTCCAGACATTTTAATGATACAAATCACGAAAAAAAGAAAAACAGCACTTTAAAATATTCTTTTCTGTCTATACTTCACCTATTACACTGTTTCTGAAAGTCACTGTTATGGAATCACTATCACATCCCCGTATATTTTAAGATGGAGAGAGTGACTACTTAGGCCAAATCTAGGAACAAACAGGAACAAGAATAACTGCTTAAAACTCTCAAGTTTATTTTAAAATAAAATTACCCCTTCTCTTGACTTTTTAAAGTCCTTTTTTAGTACCTGGGAAAATAGGAAAGACATAGGAGTAACCTAAGTGAGCCAAAGCCACAAAAGGTGTCCTTTGCAATCACCCATGGATTTTTGTTTAAGTTTGTATGAGAATCAGTCTTCAGTGGTGAATCAACTGTTGTATTAAAATCTAAAAATTGCACTGGTCTAGGGTAAAGCACTCATTGCAAAGCCAAAGAAATATGGTAACATGGGGAATAAAGAAAAACAAGCAAATTTTAACTCTGTGTATAATGGAAAACATTATCTAGAACATAACCAAAAGGTCCCATGAAATTTAGTCACTATATTTAAATTTAATATAAAGTTGTATATTATCAATCAGTAATTAGCACAGTTTGGGAAGGGAAATTGATAGCAAATGCATCAACGCAGGCATCAAATATTCTAAGTATCTTGCTATTCCTTTGTTTAATATTTTATATCAACTTGATGACACTGAATAACAACAAAAATTTCTTGAAGGAGTTCTTTAAAGAACAAACTACCAAACTTTGACATTGCATTAGAATTAAAAACAAGCAAGTCAACTGGTATGTGCAGTGTAAACAGTTACATAGATGCCATATCTGTACTTGAAGAGCAGATTTCATCTTGGAAAATATTTTCTTTTATGACAAATTTGATTAAAAGTATCAGATATTACAGTTTTAACAACCCAGTAACTTCAGGGAAAAGAGAATCTGGGCTGGACATCATGAATGACTATAAAGTATGATGAGACACCATCAACCAAATAAGTAGGAGGATGTCATATGGTAGGCAGTAACAATCAGAGAGGTAGAGATAGAACTATAAATTTCACTTGACTTTTTCAGATAACAAGCTATTTTTAAGCTGCATGTGTCAGGGAGAAGCTCTGATCTGAAGGTTAACTCTGATTTGAAGGTTAGATTTGCCAGGGTGAGGCTCACCCATCGCTCCTGGGTGCGCTCATCCGTGTTGTGCAAAACTCAGTGGCACTGAAAATAGTTGAGGACATTATTTCTGTTATTCTCTGATAAAAAATACAAAATTAAACAAAAGAACAGAAGTTGTACTTTCCAAAGCCTTCCCAACACTAGAATGGTGCATAATCAGCCCCACTGCTTTAGGAAATGCAACAAAAGCAGTTGTTATGGACTCACACAAGGAGTCAGCACAGCAAGACAAACTCTGCTACGCAAGTTCTTAGGCTTTACAATCAATAACACAATAAAATTTGATTGCTCCTTCACTCTTAACCGTGACACTTGACCAGACAACACTATGGCCTATTAATCTAAAAGGATATAATTGGCTTTTCAGACACCATCTGTTTTGCGAAAATCTAGCTAAAGAGTTTTTCCAAATAGAAGAATAACTTGTTAACTGCAAAGACATCCACTGAATTTCAGAATATCTGTGTATCGAAAATCCATCATTATTATTTATCAATTTTCTATTTCTATTTAAATCAATATGGTCTTATATTTAAAAAATAAAGTCAATCTTGACTCCTAGAACAGCAAATAAATTGCCTCTTTAAGAAAAAAGATATCTACTTCATGTTGGTGCATCCTGCTCATCCCATGGAATTTCATTAAATAACAATATTAGGTAGTCAGAAATTTAAGAGCTTGAGAAATTTTTAAAAAGAACATCCCCAAACGCTTCAAGGGATGCAGGACAAAAGGAAATTTTCTTTATTTTCCTTTTATTTCATTCAGAAAACTTTCAAGTACTAAAGAAGTGAAAGACTATATTCAGAATAAATTCATTTCCAAATTTTAGGCATTGTTTTCAAACTTTGTCTTTATTAAGTCTCTAAATGATTCTTCCAACCACTGGTAGAAACCCTAAAAATGCCGAAGGGTCTTCCACTGGAAATGCTACCAGACCTTCAAGTTCTGATTTGCTGAAATTGCAAAGTGAAGTATTTTCTCTAATTTATTTGTTCTCTCCACATACCATTTTTCAGTGCATAGATATAAAACAATGAGCAGTACATTCTGCATTATTAATATTGTTTTAAGCATCTATTCATAAGATGTGTTAACACACTGTTTGGAATCTATAGCCTCCAGGCAGACATGAACCACGATGAGTAAAAGCCACACGCAAACAAAAATCCATCCCATCCAGAGAAACAGACCCACACACCACCAACCAGATAACACAGACGCAAAGGAAACCCTTCAGCCCCGTGTACCCTACCAAGAAACACTGCCCATCTGCCCTGTCAGACAGCAAAAGGAGGTCAGAACTCACTACTCTTTGGTCAGGCATTGGAACAGCTGCCCAGGGAGGTGGTTGAGTCACCATCCCTGGAGGTGTAGATGAGTTTCTTAGGGATGTGGTTTAGTAGTGGACAGGTATGGTTGGACTCAATGATCTCAGAGTTCTTTTCCAACCAGAGGATTCTACAATTCTATAGAGATAACCCTCTTTCTTCCCAACACAGGGTACTATTTCTAAACATCCTCACACTTGCCAGATACTTTATAGGACAACTGGAAAAGTTTAACTAAATTTAATCTTCAGGTATCTTTGAGACTGAGATCCATCAGCAGGATGCCATCCCTGCCACTCAGTTAATGCCTCAACGAGAAAGCTCTACGGGTTACTCAGAGAGGAGATGAGAATAGTGAATTCATTCAACTTCACCACAGTGAAAATAACTGTGTGTGATGCAAGGCAAAGGACTATGTGATCCACGATCCGAAAGTCAGAGTAAACATCCAGAAGGGGCATTTAGTTACCCATTTTCTATTACACCATCTCGAGTTGTATTATTATAACAGACATTTCAATTTTGTCCAGTAACTTTTATACCAAGCAGAATAATTTATGATTTGCTAGGCAACATTTTCCCAAGATCATCTGATCATGATTTGAACACACGAAGCTTACAGAGCTAATACTCCACTTAATAAGTTGTTTCATGGTACAGCAAGTGCCATTAAACATTTATCTCACTTCCAGTCCATCACCATCATTGCTACACCTTTAAAATGCTCTCGTTTCTCCTGCAGAGTGAGTCACTTCTAAATCCCCCTGTTTAAAAAGTTATACACATTAGGCTTTTCTACAGCTCTCACCACAGGCATTTTCTTCACTACTGGTATAATCTGGGTAGTTCTCTTCTGTATCATCTCCTACCTTTTAAATAAGTTTAAGTAAGTAACATCTACTCTCTTTTAAATAAGTGATATCAAAACTGTATCCAGGAGTCCACTAATGCCATTTTGCAGAGTCTGAAAAAGAAGTCTCTATTTCCAGCTTCTACCTCAATGGAGGACACCACCTATTTACCTCAATACTTCTCTGGGGACTCATAACCAGATGCTGGTCCACAGCAACCACCTCCTCCACCAGAAGCCCCGCTTTTCAGACCATCATTCTCCGTTCTCTCACCTTGCTCCTAGCTATAAAGAGCATCAGTTGGGATTAATGCACATTATGATTTAGAGAATTACACCAGCAAATGATACAGACAAGTCCAGATGATTACCCTCTTGTTAGGCTTATTTCCCAATTTGTCAATCTTTTTTGCCATCATGTATTTCAGCAGCAGTTATGGCCCTCAGATACAGACAGGGCTTGTGATTTTGTCAGTTATTCCACCACTGTCAGAATGCCCAAATAATGTAGATGAAAGCCTGTCTATATGTGTACTAACAGGACTTTGCTAGTTAAATCTTAGTAAGGTCATGTGAAATTAGTCATTAGGATTGGAAACAAAGTACTCCCAGCTATAAACTTTTATTTATCACTCTTAATTACCAGGTGAAGAACACAACCACCTACTGGTTTTTGTGGCTCTTTTACACAGTCCCATTAATAAAACTGTTCAATTTGAGAGTCTGCTAGGGCTTTCCTTCAATGTTTGGTATGTATTTCTCATTCTGGCAGTGTAGTTGAGTTTCTGAGGGACGTGGTTTAAGTGAGTGGACAGATACGGTTGGACTCAATGATCTCAGAGGTCTTTTGCACCCAGACGATTCTATGATTTGTTTCCCATTTCCTTCTGAGGTTGCATTAATCCTTCCTTCTCCAAGCTCTGCTTCTAAACATAAAGCAGTTTTTCTTGACTGAAACAGAAATTTTTAACATTCAAATTCTTTGGGCATGCATGAGAAAAACAGCAACACTTCCCTTCATGCTCTGATTTTCTGTCATAAGCAGATTATTTATTTAAACTAAATGTTTGAAAGAGAAAATGCAACTAATTAACCTGTAACAATAACTTAATTGTGAAATTCCTTTCCAAGAGAGTTAGGGTAAAATTAAAAGAAAAATTGAGGGCCACTGTCATTCTGGAGCTTGTGTGTCTCATTTAAAGAGCAAGGGAGATACAGGAATTTATGCCATTTAAATTTATGCAAAATGTGTGTTTCCTAACACAAACATTAATATGAAATATATTGTTCAGTTGCTAAAAATAGTGCACACCACCCCTGCAATTTCCCTAGGTGCCTAAGTCAATCTATATAGGCTGACAGTGGCCAGTCTGTCACCCCTACCTTTTCTGCCCCTTGCCCTCTATAAGCTCTACTGCACGGCCTTGACACCAGTGACATCTGCTGAAAATCATTTTTCCTTCCTTTTGGCACAGCAATTTCTCTAACAGCTCAGTGGGTTCTCATCTAGCCCACTCAGCAGTAACATCACCAGTACAGCAAAAGCAGGGAAGCAGCAGGATCATCTAAGTTGGAAAATGAGTGATCACCCCTTGGCAGCACAGTCTCAGGTCAATAGGTAGGCTAAAGCTTATTGTGACACTGCATTTGTAAGGAAGTTTAAAAAATGGTCTTATTTTTTAAAGGGAACAGCAAAGCTATGTCCTGCATTAAAAAAAAATGCAGGTGAGTTTGAAGAGGAAAGATTAATTTTATCTAAACCCCCTTGTGGACTCCAAATGAAACAGGCTATAAAAACTAATACGTTCCACCATGAAGAATTTCCTCCAAGTAATGCACTGTATAAGTAAGATATAAAGAACAATGTGCAAGATGTACTCACTTTATAAACTAAACAACATAATCCACCTTTCAGCAACACTGTCACTGTCTCCATGGACACCATTCTGCACGGGGTCATCCCACAGGACAACCAGTCCTAAGTACCTACAAGAACAAAGCCAATACTGACTTCTGGCCTCAATGCATTATCAAAACCATACACTTTTTAACTTCAACCAAAACATCACCTTCAGCTGCCTGACTTTCCTCTAAATCTTAAAAACGACCATAAGCATCAAAACCCCATTCTACCCATGAGTCCTGCAAGAGAAATATCTAGATGGTTGCAGCAAGGAAGCTCTTGTGTACCTGGGACACGTAGAGAGCATCTTTATCAGGGGAGTAGAATAAAAACTCCCTCACTGATCTGTATCATAAATTAATAACTTACGTTCTTTCAGCTCCATCAAAATAGCTCTTGGCTACTTTTAGAGCAACAGTCTCTAAGAAACAAAATAAAGGTCATAAAGCCAATGTTAATACATATCACAGTCTAATAAACTCATCTCTTCAAACAATAAGTGAGAAAAAAAACCTCATGATGCATAAGTACTCAGAGAACAATCTTCCCTGAAGAAAATATCAGTCACAACACCTTCACCAAAGGTGCCACATGCCCTTTCTGCAGTAAAAGTATCCCTGACTGATCTAAAACCCTCATGGTCACAAAACATACTGAAATTTAAACCAAAAAAACCCATGAAATATGCAAGAAATGCATAAAGATCACACTCTGAAAACAATCCTTTGCAGATTCTACCAGGCTTTAATTAGTAACTTGCTTAACAGCATCAGAAACGGGTGAACAAACAGATCAGAGAACCAAAGCAGAGAATTAGTGTTGTGCAAATGTAGGATCTCAGCAGGTCTGTGAGGAAGACTACAGAGGAGAATAGAAAGCTCTGGGGAGACCTTAGAGCAACCTCCCAGCACTGAAAAGGGCTCCAGGAAAGCTGGGGAGGGGCTCTTGATCAGGGATAGGACAAGGGGGAAAGGTTTTAAGCTGAAAAAGGGGAGAGTGAGATTAGATCTTATGAAGAAATGTTTTGCTGTGAGGGTGATGAGGCCCTGGCAGAGGTTGCCCAGAGCAGTGTTGGCTGCCCCATCCCTGGAGGTGTTCAAGGCCAGGCTGGATGGGGCTTGGAGCCCCCTGATTCAGTGGGAGGTGTCTCTGCCCATGGCAGGGGGATCGGAACATACTGCCGGATACCAGACACCCTTCCTGGCCTTGGTGACATTAAAAAGGAAACCAGCCAAGGATGACTGCAGTGTGGCAACTTACAATTGAGTTATCAATTTCAAAATAGCTCAAATTATCACTGTGCTAAAAGAAAAACAGAGAGCAGAAAGCAAACGCATCACAAAAATGTTAGGAAGGGTCTGTACAGAGCACAACAGCTCGTGCAAACATGGCACTGTAATTCTTCCAGCCTGCAGCTAAGTTCATTAACAGCAGTAGCTGATATTTGCAAGTTTGTACCATATGTAATAAGATCTAGTGGAAAATTTGCCCAAAGTGGCATTGGAAAAACAGAAGGAATATTTCTTTCAATAACATCTTCAGATACTTACTGTCCAGCAGAGCATTATTATTCATTAGTTACCCTGAAAGACTATCAGATGATGTACATTCTATCAGATTTGCATTACTGAGACCATATAGTTCAGTTCAAATGCACACTCTTTCATGCCACTGTTAAGTGAATTATTTATTTGCAATTACTGTGCAGATGTATAAATATTCAGGAATAACCTTCCTGTAATATAAGTGAATTGAAAAACTCTTATGGATATTCACAACTATTAGTAACGTCATATTGTCAGTGAAAAAGAAGATATCTCCTCAGATCCTGTTTTGTCCCCAATATTCAACATTTTCATAATGTTAAGAATTTATGGTTGCTTCAGACAGTTAATATAAAGATAGAATGGTGATCATTTTATGATTATAGTATAATGTACAAAAACATATTTGAAGTTCAGTTATGACACTGAGATGTCCTACTTCTATACACAAAACAATTTCACCATTTCTGAAAATGACAACTCTTGAAAAAAACCCACTAATATTGTGATATAACATGGTGAGTATAAGAGGAAACTTTTATTTGGATGCTGATTAGCAGAAAGCTGTGCAGATTTTTCCTACTCATTTTACCAGACATTAGTTATTGAGGCCCAAATCTTCCATGTATTGTGGTACAGCCAGCACAAAACGGGCATTAGGAGCCATCTTACACAATCAGCTTCCTGAGAAGTCATAGCCTATAAATCCTTATTCCAAGCCAGAATGTGTGGGTTGCAACACACAGATCAATGTGCCTACAACACTCTTGCATTGAAGTTATTCCCAGATGGCTCAGAACTCCCTGGGTAGTTTCATGTGAAGAGTGGCATGCAAGTGAAAAGAACTATCATCACTGTAAGTAAAATCCCATCACTGACACAACTGAACTGACCATTCTTGTCCTGAGCATGTGAACGGAAAGAAAACTCAAGTAACTTGCATCTAATTGCAGCATTTTATTGAAACTTTTATCATCTGGAGTCCATATGGGTCACACTGTCTTAATAAACAATAACACATTTTATTTTGGTTTACTGAAAATTAACAGGGCGTTTGGGAAAATACTCTTATTGTAAAAGCCTGTTTCACATTTGTTTGGCAATACTAGAGCTATCTAAGTGGAAAACAACAGAACTGGGTTTTTTTTCTCTGTTGTTGATATTAGGATAAAACAATGCAGCTGGTAACATTAATGATACCCTACATCCTCAACAAAGATGAAAGAGGTCAAACAAAGTTGTAATGGGCTTAACCATATGAAACAGCCACACTGGATTGATTAGCTTAGTACCCAGGCACCACAAACCCATTTTTTTTCAAACAAGATTCCATGCTGTAGTCCAATAGGTCTGCAAATTCTCAAGGCTCTGCATAAGGCAGTTTCGTTAAAACAGTCAGCCCTACAGCAAAATGCAACGAAGGACTAGTTCTGGTGCTGCCAGACTTGGGGGGAAACAAGAAGAGGGGAGAGGAGACTGAATCCTATAGCATCTATCACAGTATCACACTGGATATTCTGTTTGGAAAGTACTGGCAGACACTTCATTACACAGTCCTGTCTTCAGAGGTTACAATTAAAACTCCATTATAAAAATGTCTTCTTGGTGAAAAATGTAGCAAACAAGCATGTTCCAAAGGGGATTTATATTTTAATTAGAGAAAAATCAGTTCAGCTGTCTTTTTGGAGAGTCAGAGGGTTTGGCTAAGAAGACAAACAGAAACAGATTTTTGGTGGTTTCTGTAGTTCTTTTGTTCTCCTTGAGGAATCAGTACCATGTCAATGTAATAACTGTAGTGTAATAAGATCCATACCAAGAAATCAACACTGTTTTTAAACATAGTTAACATTATTACTCTGCAACGCTGTAATCCAGATCCCTGTCTTTCATTTTTCACAATTAATAAAACCAACAAAAATCAAAAACTATACTCCGGGAACTTGGGCTTTTTGTTTTCTTGACCCTTTTAGGATGCTCTTGTCACTGTTCTCACTAGTGCTCTGGTTATCAGAGAACTGCAGATGCTAAAAGGCATGAAAATTCAGTTATACTTTCCCTTAAAATCACAGGATTCCTTAAAAATAGGGTGTAACAATACAGTTCATTTCACAATTGACCAATTAACCTGAGAGTAATTCAAGAAATACAATATTTAACATCGAGAAGGATAAAGCCAGGATTTTTTGTACACTGTGCAATACGGGATACAACTTGATTCATCTCTGCTTTTGAGACACTATCCCTTATCCTGCAAGAAAAGAATCACATAGCTAATTATGCTGAATTCAGTAGGGCTGATACAGAGAATAAACACTATATAGCACGATTTGGGTAACTGTTTTCTTGGACTTGGGACAAAGTTGGACACAAAAAGCATAGGGAATGCAGTACTCATTTTGATGCTGTTTTATCAGAGAACCATAGAATGGTTTGGATTGAAGGGACCTCAAAGCCCATGCAGTTCCATCCCCTGCCGTGGGCAGGGACACCTCCCACTGGATCAGGGGCTCAAAGCCCCACCCAACCTGGCCTTGAACACCTCCAGGGATGAGGCAGCCACAGCTTCCTTGGGCAACCTGGGCCAATTACCACGGTTCATCCCATATCTAGAGCATAATTCATGGGATGTATCAGCCTACACTCCCACCCATTTAGAGACCTTCTCTGAGACTACTAAGAAGAACAGAGTAAAGGCATCTCAGAAACAACAGCATTCAACTGCCCAGTTTTCAACCATCACAAACAGGCTCCACTGCCTCTTCAAGTGGCCCAACGGTCAGAGAGGCATCTATTAAAGCGTCTACACAGTATTCTAAGAAAACCAAAGGTTTTCAAACTTTCCAAGAGCCATGAATTTCCACCTCTCTTGCTTCAAATATTTCTTAAATACCCTTCTGTACTACAGCAATTTAGCAAAGAATTAACTTTTCTTCCAGGTAATGTCACAGGCACTGAAAGTGATGAGAAAGGAAGTTTTCTTCCATCACAAAAGAAAGGTGAGCAGAGAACTTTTAATCAAGAAGTGGCATTAAAAAAACCCACAAAATACATCTTCTCAGAAATCAAAGCATCAATGACCTTGCTTTCTCTGTTCTTTGCTCAGGATTTGAGAAAGAAGGTGGGAGGAGGGGGATATTCCTTGTAATCCTCTATAGTAACACAGCGGCAATAGAAAAACAAGATGATAAAAAACCTTGTAGCCCAGTAGTCATGCAAAGCTTCACCTTACTTTATTTACAAAATAGCTAAATATATTTGTAGCAAAAGCTGACAAATTTGAACTAAAACTTTCAAAAATTAATGTTCATTATGAAGTTTTAAGCTGGAGGGTTGTGTTTTTTTAAATCCTTTTGTTGTCTGTGCAATATGTGATCAAAGACATTTCCTTTTACCATTCCTCATACATTAAGTAAATATGTGGGCTTAGAAGAGAAATTCATGTAATTTGTAGCAGGACAGAAAGAACCACTTGTTACATCACATAATTAAGGTTAAAAGTATTAGAGAGGGAATTTTCTAAACAAAGACATGATGAATTTTTTTCAAAGGCTGGAAAATATTCCCCAAACCATCCCTCTCCATGCATCCATATGTGCCAACTTCTCATCACATCCATTAATTTTATTGGCCAGCATGTTTCCCATCTGCTTAAGAATGAGCAGAGGGGAGCAAATTAAGCTATTTTCTCTACTTTGGTGCAGCTCCTTCTCCAGCCCACCTGAACAGTGACACCAAAACTGCCCTGCTTTTGGCAGGGGCTGAGGAGAGTCCTTCTTCCAGCACTGCTGAGCTTCCTTGTCCAGCCACCCTTTGCATTCAGGGCTCAGAGACACTCACAGGCCTTAATGGCCCTGACTAGTTGGCCACTGAAAGCCCCATTTCAACTCAGTCTGGGGCTTTCAGCTGCAGTGGTGCCCTTGCCTCTCCACAGACCCTGTTGATCCTCACCCACAGGCTGGCATCCCACCTCCACGCTGGACTTGTCCCACCACCATGCAGCACCACGATGTTTGGGCTCTGCCTGACCCACCCTGGATACCTGGCTGAGGCTCAGCCTTGACCCTGGCCTGCAGAATGGCTTCCATCTCGCCCTACGACCATGAACTTACCTGATGGTCTCTGGGCTGCCCCCGGGCTGCCCTGCTCCCTGGCTGAGGGGGTGGGACTGGTCTGGGCCCTGCTGGCCCCACACTCCTCAGCCAGCAGCCCAGTAAGACCCCAGTGCCATGTGAGGAGCAGCCTGACCTCTGCACACAACCAATGCACCAGCCCAGCAGCAGCACTCGACACGAGCAGGAGTCCAGATCAATTAGCACAATTATGATTCCCTCTCTCCACGTATAGAATCACAGAATTACAGAACTGTTTGGGCCTGAAAGGATCTTAAAGCTCATCCAGTTCCACCCCCTGCCATGGGCAGGGACACCTCCCACTGGATCAGGGGGCTCCAGGCCCCATCCAACCTGGCCTTGAACACCTCCAGGGATGGGGCAGCCACCACTGCTCTGGGCAACCTGTGCCAGGGCCTCCCCACCCTCACAGCAAAACATTTCTTCCTAAAATCTCATCTCAATCTCCCCTCTTTCAGCTGAAAACAGTTCCCCCTTGTCCTGTCCCTGCACACTCTGACCAAGAGCCCCTCCTCAGCTTTCCTGGAGTCCCTTTCAATACTGGAAGGAATATGAACAAGAAAGAGTGGCTTTTCCTTGGGGTTTTACACTCCCTGACCAGAAAAGGAAAAGGTAGGAAAAGCTGAGGGAACACTGCCCTTGGAGCAGCACCAGCAGGCTCAGAGGGCTCTGCCTGCCTGCGAACCTACCTGAGAAAGCTCCTCCATGGGAAGAGGAATAGGATTTACCTCAGCTGCTGCATGGTCAGGTGCCAACTGCACGGGCACATCCTTCTGAACACAAGAGCAGAGGCAAGACAGAAGCTGTTTGAAATAATGAGGCACCAGAGCTAGTGGTGAGTCAGCCTCATCTGGATATTCTCCCCTCCTTTTTCTGTGGTAGTTATTTCACTTTTGCATTGCAGGATCCTCATGTGCTCTCAGTAGGTTCCATTCTGCTTCTGCCACACCATCACTGTACCTGCTATTTTGACTATCATAAAGTTTCAGGAAACCAGCATCCAAACTGTAGGAGTAAGTCAAAATTATAGGCTGGCAAGGCATGCACCAGCACAAGGTATTGAATCTCTAAGTCATTTATGTCCAAGAGATCAGATCCATAAGATCTGGAAGGAAAGGAAAGAGTTGTATATCACGGCAGCATTTAGTGCCCATCACAGCAGATCTGAAAGCGTTCCCATTCCAAATGGAGTGCAAAACTGCATCTGTCAAAAACGTTGAACTGATGAAAATCCCACAGATTCAGGGAAAAAAGACAACCCACCTACAGATACACTGAAGAAGGGGCCAGGGAGGAGAGCATCTGAATGCAAACCCAATGCAAGATTTTAAGATGAATGACTCCAAATGTCATAAGCAGCTGTAGGACCAAAGTGAGAGCAAAAAACCCTGGGAAATGAGAAAAAAAGCCCTCACCCTAGGAAAAAAGGGAAAACCCTTTTAGCAAAAGCAGCTGCAGTCAAGCGAAAGAGCTGGCTGCCAGCTGCAGGTGACCCAGGGTGGATCGAGGCTGGATTACCTGAGAGGATCTCGTGGCAATAGTTGTGAACATCACGCTCAGTGAGTTTGGGTGTGCAATGTAAGAGAGAAACAGCAGGATAACTAGGAAGATATAAGGGGTTTTACTTAATGAATGCAGCAGAACAGCCTGTGCCTACTTTATGACAGGGAATAATCCAAAATAAAGCAAGAAGACTGAGCAAGACTGAGGCAAGAGAGCTCAGAAAGTAAGCCTGGATGTAATCTATGGCTGGAATAGGAACTACAAATGAATGAATAAATTAAAAACGTAGAAATCTCAAAATCAGCAGCAAGGTGGAAGAAAAAACACTGCAGAAATATTTCACATCTGCCATCAACATAAAATATACAACTCGTTACAGCCAGAATATTAAGAAAAAAAGAAGTATGCACTGCATCAACTATAATTAAATGGCAATGAAGGTAACAACAGACAAAGGGACAGTAAATCTGAAGAACAACAAAAAAAGAAGAAAAGATTATTTCTTTTTTTTTTAATTAAAATGAATTCATAGTGTCACCAAGTAACTTGCTCTTTAAACTTTACCAGTTATGTAATAATAAACTGCAAGAATAATAGATCTCAACTGTACTTCAAGCCTTTACTCTTCCTGCTTATCATTACAAGCTGGGAGAGATTTTGAAACAGATCGTTATAGCTGAAATATTTAACCAAGTTTTTCTTTGACCCTCCCTGTTTCTTGCTTTAAAAAAAATCTTTCCCCTAAATTGTAATGACTAAAATGTGCATGTATGCTCCCTGCTGCTCAAGGGACCTCAATGTTTCCTCACTTTGAGCTTGTACACATCTGTCCTTAGCTCTTATTTTCTCCACGAAGCGACATTAGCATTGTCTCCATTTCCCAACCAGCCTGCTCCTGAATTCTAAGCACCTTCTTCTGAGGCAACAGTTCACGCTGTGCCTTCTCCAAAACTGCAGCATTAACCTATTTTTCCTCCTTGACAAAAGAAACACGAGTGTTCTCTCGAGAACACAGATTCAGAAATCTGCTCTCTGAATGACTTCCTGAGGTTCCAAATTAAGTGTAATGGGGAAGGGGGAAGTCACTGAAACTGTGGACCTGTAAGTCCCAGAGAAAACCAGGCCACTGACCTTTCAGTCCACAGGAAAACTCCTCTTATGAAGTACCAATCAAGCAGCCCAGAAGAAGAGGCAGGTGTTTGACTTATAACAGAGATACACAGTTCAGCTTTTTTGTTTAACACAGGTGAAGGACAAGACATGAGAATTCAGCTGAGTTGAGACTGGCATTTTCATAGCTGTCTACGAGTATTTCAGAAGCTATTACAGACATTAGGAACAATAGTACATATTCTGCATCAAAACACCAACAGAATGATAAACATCTTTATGTCTCTACCGAGGAGTAAATGGACAAGACAAGGGGGGACGGTTTTAAGCTGAAAAAGGGGAGATTTAGAATAGATATTAGAAGAAATTTATTGCTGTGAGGGTGGGGAGGCCCTGGCCCAGGTTGCCCAGAGCAGTGGTGGCTGCCCCATCCCCGCAGGTGTTCAAGGCCAGGGTGGATGGGGCTTTGAGCCCCCCGATCCAGTGGGAGGCGTCCCTGCCTACAGCCAGGGGGTGGAACTGGATTATTTTTAAGGTTCTTTCCAACCCAAACCATTCCATGATTCCACAATTCATTCAAAATGAATTATTTTGCAAGAAGGAGAAACGTTAACCCTTTTTTTTCCTTCAGTGAAATGAGTTTCCTGACATTTTCGGGAAGCAAGAAGGGATATGAATAGTCAAAGATTCAAGAGTGGCAACAAACTAGTACCAGGGGTTATAATAAATAAGATGAAATTTTAAAGTAAGCAAGCCACAATCCAGCCAGTCCAGTCAGAGAAATACTGTAACAGCAGTTAACCTACTGGAAAAGTCTCCTCTCCTTGAGACTAACGAAAATGGCAAGCCTGGGAATTTTCACACAAGATTTACTATGAAAAGCAGCCATGGCAGGGAAACGCTAAAGTTACTGCTCAAGATCTCTTTTTTCCCATCATCACCGAGGAAACCACAGGATACCCTCATGCCTGCTAACAGAGCACATTTTACAGCCTTGCAGCTTGCTCCATTTTTCTCTTGTAAGCAGAGCAGGCTTTTATGCGCCCTGACACACTGATAGGGAACCTTTTTCACTGCGCAAGAACCTGGTAGGCTGAAGACAAAGCTTCCAAACTGTTCTTGGATGAACTGCATTTCTTAGCTGCTGCTAATGCCTTCTGAACCTCTGATTAATCTTCTTTGAGCAAAACTGCATTCAGCACCTTTACCTCAAGGGCAATGAACTCTGTTAATGCACTCTTTCAAGAGACCTATTATCAGCTCGAAATCTCAAATAGCAGCCCCTCTCTCAGAGTAGCTCACATTACTTTTGGCCTTTCATGCTCTAAGGTGTGGTTTGATGATCAATTTAAATTGATCTAAGTGTGGACCACTGCCAGGCAGACAATCCCAGACCTGTGCCAATCAGGCTGTGCGATGGGTTGGGATAATCGAGCGTCTCTTGTTTGCTGGGACAGGTTTTAGTCAGATCATTTCCCGGTCCAAGTCGTGGCATGGCAACAGACAGAATGGCTCTAGAGAAGAGGCAGAAATACCCAGCTGGCAGTAAGGTCAGCACACGCAGCCCAGGCTTGGATCTGCTTGAACTTCCTCTCAAACACCACCCTACACTGGACATCTGGATTATTAATTCGAGATGGAACGAAACATAACATAAACAGTAAAATCTGTGCATCTGCATCCCCAAGGGATGCTTAATGATTTCACAGCAGCTTGGAGCAAAACGGTCGTATTATGAGCTGACAATGCAGAACTGGCTTTCAGTGTAGGCTTCTTAGGTCAGTATGCAAAATGTTTTAAGAATCTCCCTTCCATGACAGCCCTGAGAGAATCTCTACCCACAGTCCATAATCACGCTACAAATCACAACAAATGGTACTCAAAAGTTCAGCTGTTCAGAATCTGTTTTGTAGATTTCTTTACTCATTTGGACATGCCCTCTTCTTTTTTGCTTTATAGCAATTTTTTTTCTTATTTTACCATGAAATGAAGTCAGTGTGGTAAAAAGGCTTCAGTCTATTTGCTACTTGGGATCTAGTCGGACAAAGATAATGTGGTAGGCTTTTGGATTAGGTCGTACTTAAACTCTCCTTGAAGTTTATAAGAAATGTTCACATTGTTTATTTATAATGAAATTAATAAATGATAGAATATAGGCATATCTGCTTTATTCAGTAACTGGATTCCAGTTACATACCTGGTAATTATGTGAGAGTGAAATTTATCTCTATTTTATTTTATTTAGTTATGATATTATCAGGATTTATTTCCCCTTCCGCAGCAAAAAGCTGTGATGATTTCAGAAATCTCTGTATATGGAGTTAACACATTGTCTGACAAGTCATCAAACAGAAACAAGTAATAAAGCTCCAAGTGTTTAGTTAAATTTAATTTACAACTAAGCAAAACAGTGTTTATTGGAACAAAAAAGGTCATTAGTGTCTTACTAGGAAGCAATTAAAATAACAGATCAAAGCCATTCATCAAATCACAAAACAGATGCTAAGCTTTACTGTAAGAGGTTTAGAAGCAATGGTGTATGTAACAGTAGAAGTCCACAAACTGTGCTGTACCTTCTGTGACCACAGAGAAGTTGCTGAAAAACAAGATTTACTGCATATGAGATTTAACTGTGATTCTCCAGCTTCAAACATGCTCGTCTGACTCATCTGGAGACTCAAAGTGAAAGCAATGAACCAACTGAGATTCAGTTTCAATGTTTTTGACGTGAAAATTATTCTAACCCAAAGAAAATATTTATCATGCTCTTGGCAATCTATTCCAACCTCAACACTGAGTTCTGCTTCAGCAGTGAAATGGAAATCTCTACTGCCACGAGACAACAACTGAAGTGAGAAAAATCATCCAAGGTTTTGGCAGTTTGGACCAGAAACCTGTACTTTACATTCACTCTTCTGCAATGGACTGAACTGACACACTCTTAGCCTCCTAAACATCAAGTACTCCAGATAAAGTTTAATTCTGTCTACAAATTTGAAGTTGCAAATAAAAAAGACAAGGTAAGGTTGATGCTACAATTCTGCTTCTGTTAGAGCCTCTCTGTTTCATACAGGAGTTGCAATCCATCATTGAAAATCCCTGCTAATTAATAGATATTCTCATGTAATAGGTTTAGGGAATCTGTCTATAAAAATCTTAAAATACCTGCTTAGAATAATGCAGATATTCCATGTAAACATCCTTGGCAGACCGTAAACACTGGTTGCTATACATAGCTCTATCATTGTCTTCTTGCCACCAAATTTGTGCAGAAACTACAGTGTCTAAACTGAACTGAGTCAGCAGCAGTGTGGAGAACCAGAACTGGAGCCAGAACTGAGTTCAGTTAAATAGTCCCAACTCAACATAACACAAGTAGAGCTGCCCAGAAGCCTGCAGTTTTCTTTGTTTGGGGACCTTTGTCAGACCAAATGTCCCAATTCAGCTCAGGTTCAGCTCAGGTCCAATTAACAAACCTTTTTGGAAGAATTTTCTGAATAGCTCTGTAGGTATCAGGTCAAATCAGTGACAGGCATGCCAAAAAGAGACTTGCTTCATAAAAAACCTCTTAGGATTTATTTTGTGCCACACGTACTCTCTGGATTCTTCTATTATCCCGCGTATCCTAGATCCCACTACCCTAAGAGAGCTGACTGCCTTGAAAAGAAAAAAGAGATCCCAAAGAAGCAGTATTTACACTGGGGGAAAAGCTTTTCTCTTAGTGCTGGGGATGAACAGCACACAGCCTAAAGCAAGTTACTTGATTACCCCTTGTTGTGGTTTAACCCAAGCCAGCAACTAAACTCCATCCAGCTGCTCACTCATCTCCTCCATCCCACACATAGTGGGATGGGGAAGAGAATAAAAATGAAATAGAACTCATGGATTGAGATAGAGACAGTTTAATGGGACAGAAACAGGAAGAGAGAAGAATAATGTTGCTGTTGATGTTAATAGTAATAATAACAAATCAAGTGATGCGCGATACAATTACTTATCATCTGATCACTAATGCCCAGTCCATCCCCAAGCAGCAATTGCTGGCCCCAGCCAACACCCCCAGATTATATACTGAGCATGACATCATCATATGCTATAGAACATCCCTCTGCCAGCCTGGGTCAGCTGTCCCAGCCACGTCCCCTCCCAGCTTCCCAAGCACCCCCTGCCTTCCCGCTGGCCGGCCAGCGTGAGAGGCTGAGAAGCCCATGACTGCTTAGCAAAAACTGCATCAGTGTGTTATCAACATTATTTTCATCCCTAATCCAAAACACAGCACTACACCAGCTACTAGAAAGAAAATTAACCCTGTCCCCACTGAAACCAGGACATTGCTGCATTTATCATGCAAAGTATAAATATTACTACTGGTCATGAAGTTATGTGATGGCAACTGTCATGACTACCCTTAGGGCAGCCCTGTCTGTACCAAGAGCCAGCTCAAGTCCCTCCTGGTGAAGATTCCCTGCTGTTTTTCACAGGTTTTTTTTTAAATGAATTGGGAATTTGTTGAAGAATGCAGATCAAGTGGGGATTCTCATTAACAAATATCAAAGGGAAACTCCATATGCTCCGCAAGTGGCTTTTAATCATGCACTTACTAAGAGAAAGAGTAGAAGCTACCAAATTCCTAACTACACTGCTATTTCGTCTCAATTTTTATTCTGAGCAATCCTCATCTGAATTCTAACCTTGCAGGAATGAGATTAACGAAAAGGGCTACAGACAATACACTTCAGTGTAATAGAAGGACACCTGAGCTGATATCAGATATCTGTGGGAATTAGCTTGGGCATCAAAAGTGGTCTAAACATGACAGTGCAAGTTCCACATACACTAATGTATTCTATTTCTTGGAAAAATAGATTAGACTATACTAAGCCGAGTGCTTCTGGTAGCCAGCACAGCTTGTTTAAAATTAACTTGGGTATCTCTATACTAAATTGTGCTGTGTGGCAAGATGAACAGATACTACAGTTCAACTGCTATCAATGTAATGAGAGATTTAACTTTTACATGACAGGTTCTCAATAACCTAATTAATAAAAGTCATAGTCTTTTAATTTCATTTTGTAACATTAGGAATTAATTGTGGTGTGCATTAATGCAATCCTTAGGCAGCAGATATCCTTACCAGTGTATCTTGTTACTTGTGGAAGGAGAAGACGATTAAACAGAAGAAGAAATACCTTGTAGTAGCCTAACTTGGGTAATGACCCACTTAAATGAAAGTCAGTAGTGAAGAGAGATGATAGAGAAAAATTCAGCCACAACTGCTTTGTATGAAACCTGCTTTTGACAACAAACCCCAATATCTCACCTCCAGATAATTTTTTTCCAAATACTTCAAGGCTTTTGTTCAACACATACATTTTCCATGTAGGATCTGGCAGATTTTCATATGCATCTTGTAACCAGCAGTCAATGAAAGGCAACAAAAGATGGGTTTAGAAGAATGTGAGTTTGTGTTCTTACCAGATTTTCTTCTTCTGAGGATTTTGGTGTATTCTGCATGCGAACTGAAGCTCCTAGATTTTTTTTGTTGTATCTGTGGGGGCTCAGTCCTTTTGCTTACTGTCATCTTGCATTTCAGCCCACTGATTGACAGAGTAACTAGAATCTACAAGCAGAAAATCAATAATGCAGGACCTCCAGACAGACCACTGCTGCTCCTAGAAGTAACTGGTTTACTGGTTGCAGCGCCAGTCGCTGATCACAAAATGTAAAACTAGCCAGCCATGAACAGAAACAATGTAAAGACAGATGAACTGTTTCTTTGCATGAAAGGTTTTTTTATATTAGTTTCCTCTCTTTAAATTCTCCTGTCTTTTCTCTAAAGGCAGACTGGGGAAAGGATGAGTGGAAAAAAAAGCGGGGGGGGAGGAAATAAAGGCATTTTAAAAGCTGTGCAGATTTGAACGCACTTGTTTTTCCATCACCGTGCCAACCTTCACCACTCCTTAAGCTGTAGGGATTCTGTATGTAAATTTATTCTTCAACCTAACATTCTACTTGTTCCAGAATGACTGACACTCCTGTAGAATCCAGACTTACTACCTGCAAGTTATCTTTTTTACTGCTAATACATTCTGCCATCCTGTACCTTCTAGTTTTACAGTGCTCTAATTACAGTCCACGGGCCACCAGTGGTCTTCTGCCACTGCAGCCAGAAGTCAGCTTCACGCCACCTCTACCTATTAGGACCTCCTGCTGAGTTATTGGTTATTAAAGGAATGCAACTTTCCTCTAATATAGAAACACCAGAGAACTAAAGTAATCAATAGCTTTCAAGGAGGGGAGATTACTTCCCTTGCTCAAATGCACCTTTCTTAATAATGGTTCATGGATTTGGGTGTTCCTTGTTTCCTCTTAATTAAAAAAAAAATATATATGTAGTGCTTTATTGTGAACAAAAATTCTTTTTTTCATACATATAAAAGCAAAATGGTACATGCAGAAAGATTTTTGTTTTCTGAGAAAACATATCTTTCTACAGTAAGAAGACACCAGTGCAAAGATTTCTCAATAGTTCTAGTTTAACATTTTATAACTTAAAATACGCAGTGACCTTGGTGTTAATAAAATGTTCTACTTACAGATATTTGATAAGTAGAATGAAGAACAAACCAGGAGCTAAAGACACTTTATTATTTAGATGGGAAAAACAGCTCAAGGTTAGTACTACAGTAGCATTTCTGACTTCACTCTATGAAAGCCCACAGAATTTAAAAGCATAAAAATGGCATAAAGGAAATTGAGTTTGGTGAATAAACTCCTGGTAAATAAGCCTTTGGTAAGAACCCTGTTATTCAGCAAACTTTAAAACTGAGCTGGCTTGGAATTTTCTAATTAAATGTTGCAGGCTATCCTATCATGAAATATCAATTATTCCAACCTGAAAGAATATACATATAGTTTTCAGAAATTAACTACTATAAATTACTTTTTGACAAGACGTCCTATTTTAACATTTTCACAATGAAATGTTGTTGTTTTTCTAAGCTCAAAAGAATTTTGTGTTTGTAAGTATCTAAAAATTAAAAAGGAATTAAGTTTTAATTTGCAAATATAAAAAGAAAGTGCTAAAGGAGAACAAAATATTCCAATGACTTTAATCAAGGGTTTGGATTTACATGTTGTATGTCCTTTCAACATTGTGTCTACAATATTTCCCTAGAATGTAAATATCTTCCTTACTTCACTTTTTAAATCACCTGGGATGTTTACATTACCAAGGGTAACAGGCCATGCTCTCAGGCCTCTGGGTCAGCTAAAATGTATTAAAAAAATTTAATTTTTTACAAGACCTTTCTACTCGCAATACTTATCCTGTACAAAACTCCAATTCCATACCCTCAAGTCCTTTTCAATAATATACTCCCTGTCAAACAATCACTTTTGCAGAGACACTGCAAAGAAGTCCGTCCACGCTTCACATCTAATCCAGTAAGATTATCTTAAATCATGGAATGGGTTGGGTTGGAAGAGACCTCAAAGCCCATCCAGTTCCACCCCCTCTGCCATGGGCAGGGACACCTCTCACTGGATCAGGGGGCTCCAAGCCCCATCTAACCTGGCCTTGAACACCTCCAGGGATGGGAAATCAGCCCTGGGGCCAAAACTCCTGGGAGAAACAGCTGAATCTGGTCCTGGCTTTGTCCCTGCCTTTGACAAGACCTGTCCTTAGTGGGGTAGAAGTTAGTTTTAGCCAAGCACACCTTTAAGGGAAGGAACCTTTTATATAAATAGGTGCGATGTCTTTGAGGTAGAATTCTCAAAGGCTCTTGATTAAAAGCTGTCTTTCTTCTGAAAGCTGCACATACCAACTTCTCCTTCTACTAAATGATGCATTTAGTCTTTGTTCAGTCACGATGGACACGCTTTATTTAGTGACTTTGACCACGGGAAGATCACACACACAAAAGTTCAACAGAAGGAAACACTCAGGCTGTTTCAACCGCAGTCACCAATTCGAATATGTGAGTTCTTAGAGCTAAAAGATTAAGCACATTTGTATCAATTCATGGCATGTGCTGCTTCCACCACACTCAAGCAGTGGTATTAAATTACTTGGTTTAGTTGATTACACACTCCTTGAAACCACCAGTTTAGCTGCAGTACCACAGAGCTCAGCCTGAATTCCTACATCTCTGAGACGCGCACAGGTGCCTCCTCAAGACTACAATATAGTTATGCTGCTTATAGTGAATCCCAATCTTTTTTACTATCTTATATTACTTTTTATTGCTGTGCCACGTACTGCAGCTGCACAGCTGTACAGTGTGGTGCCACTGCTGGATTTATCCCACAATCCATCACAGTTGAAATGAGGCTCTGAAGTCTCAAGGGTCCGAGATGCCTTACCCAAGTATCTGGTTTTTTCATAATAAAAGACACTGGATCACACTTTCGGGAAAGGAGAATAAGGAGAAGCAGTTCTAAAATTTCTATCTGAATTTCATATTTTAAATAAGAAAATATAATTACTTTAGCCTTTCATAGAATCACAGAACAGAATTATTTAGGTTGGAAAGACCTTCAAGATCATCAAGTCCAACCATAATCCTAATACTGCCAAGTTCACCACTGAGCCATGTCCCTAAGCACCACTTCTACACTGCATCTTCTAAAATCCTAAAGGGAAGGTGACTCAGACATTTCCCTGGGCAGCCTGTTCAAATGCTTGACAACCCTTTCCATGAGGTAGTATTTCCTGACATGTACTCCCCTGGTGCAACTTGAGGCCATTTCCTCTCATCCTATTGCTTGTTACTTTGGAGAAGAGACCAGCACCCACCTCACTGCAGGTACTTAAAGAAAGCAGTAAGGTCTCCCCTCGGCCTCTTTTCCTCTTCTTTAAAAAGCCCCAGTTTCCTTAACTGCTCCTCATAAAACCTGTGCTCCACACCCTTCTCCAGCTTTGCTGCCCTTCTCCGGATGCACTCCAGCCCCTCAATGTCCCTCTTCTAGTGAGGGGCCCAAAACTGAACCCAGGCTTTGAGGTGAGGTCTCACCAGTGCTGAGTACTGCCCCTCCTGCTGCTGCCGTACTCCTGCTAGGGCAGCACATTTGGCAATCTCCAGTCAAATGGATTCTCCCCAGTTAGCCAGAACTGCTGATAAAGGAGGAGAAGTGGCTTGGTGAACAGTTCCACCCATTCCTTCAGTACCCCCAGGTGGATCTCATTTGAACCCATAGACTCGTGTGCGTGTCTAAGTGCTGTAGCTGGTCACTAACCATTTCCTCTTGGATTACAGGGGCTCCATTCTTCTCCCCATCCTCTACTAAAACACATGCTAGACTCACACTGTGACAGCCTAATTCTTTAAAGAATTTAAACTCATCTCCATCAGGAGAGTTTAAAATGCAAATTTGGTTCACCATTTAGATATTTGAGTGTGAAAAGCTAAAAACTGAAAGTTCAAACCACTTGAAAGAACAATGCTCTTCTGAAGACTGCTATTCATCCACATTGGGCTTAAACTACAGTCATTTCAGAATACTGATCATCATATCCATAGACCTTTATGTAGATTACATATGGACCACTCCTTCCAGGATTCTTCCTTAATTTATAACAGCAAATACTATAACATTGACCAATAGTTGAATGCTATACATGAAAATTGTCTTGAAACTAAAATTCACATGACAGTGGATTATACTGTGGTTGAAACTACTTTTTAAAGATCTATGATATCAGATCTATGATAACTGCTTTGAGTTAAGAGTTCTCTATTAAATGTCACAAAACCCATAACCATGGAAAAATCATTCAACTATAGAGGAAAAAGACTTACAGGAAAAGAAAAGCAAGTGGAAAAAATAAATAATGAAAGGAAAAAAGGGAACACTGATAGCAATTAATATAAATTAAGATCCAGGAGATTGCTAGAATGCTTGAGGCTAACATCAATGAGAAATCAATGGCCAACACAATTAAGGACAATAAGGATTTTTCAAAGTACATTAGCAACAAAATGCGTTCTAACAGCACGATTACTACAGTAATAGATAAATATAGCAGAATGGTCATTAAAACGCAAACAATATGGAAAGGCTCAAAAACTTGTTTCATTCAGAGTTTAAGAGAATTCCAAAACGAGTCAATACTGTCAAGAAAATATACTACCATCCAAAAGTGATTTAAGGAAGTAATACTATCTCCCACACTAAGACATTTTCAGAGCAGCACAGATAGAAAACTGTTACTCAAGAGCTGGAGAAAAGCTGCTTTTTGTTGTTTGAAGCTCATGAAATTCAGGAAACTTACCAGAGGAAGTGATGAAAATTAATACTGTACTTGTATCTTTAAAAGTTAAGTGGTATGACCTAAACAAGTGAGTGGATGTGACCTCAGTCACAGGCACAAGTAATGCTACAGCTGCTTGTGTGTCATTTCATGAAGATTTAGAGAAGTTCGGTGGAAGATTCAAGATTTATTAATTCATAGATCTCAAAGCACATTGCAAGTGAAGAATCTTCACTGTATGTGAGTTATTACAGGTTTTTGTCACGTTTATGTTTAACACTTTTATCAGTCCCCTGTAGGAAAACACAGAACCTTTACTGTGTTTGACATGGTGACATGCGAAAAGGATTTTGGCACAAACTAATAATGAAGAGAATACTTCATTAATACGGAACAGATCATTGTAGTGAATGGGGCACAAAGTAATTATACTAATTTCTACACAGCCAAACATGGAGTAGTAAATCTAGGAACGTACAATTATAGGACACCTCTGCCTACTTCTATTGAGCAGACAGAGGTACAACACACACAACCTAGAGATGGAAGCTGAGAGGCAAATTCTAGTTCAAAATAAAGTGCAGATTTCAACTGCCAGATAAAAGGAAATAGGGTAGCAGCCTTCCACCAGTGGTGGTGGATTCTCATCGCCAGAACTAGGCAAATCACAGCTGGATGCTTTTCTTTAAGGTACAGAGATTATTCTCAATGAAAATTAATTTAGGAATATTTATGGTGTGCTGTCAACTTACATATAATCCTCTTCCAAAGGCAAGGTGTGGCCGTGAACAGGAACACTCCTTGCTATTCCTGGGCACACAGCCAATTCAATGGTCTCGATAGGATATAAATGGTGTGCAGCTCACAGCACTGGGCCAGCATTTCCACTGCCAGTTTTATTTATGGCCTTGCCACATTCATTAAACAAAGTCAGAGAACATCTCCGGCGGAAGCAAAAGGAACAGAAGAACCAAGAAGAAGACAGAAGAACTGATATCACGCTGAAAGTTCATTTTCAAACCGCTGAAATGTTGTATGTGGTAACTGCCAGTCAAAAGCAAAACCCTGCCATCTCTATTTGCTCTTCACTGAAACAAGGGTCCCAGACAAACTGTCCCTAAAGACAAGACAAATGAGAGCGAGTAGTTCCTACGCAGCCACCCAGAACACAAAGTGACCCAAGTCCACTCAGTGTACCAGAAGGGCAGGCAGATGTGAATAAGGAATCATGACCCATATGTGAAAGGAACAAGAATCTGAAAACACATTACTACCATAATGCTCACGTTTTTTTCAAAGTAAATGTGTTCCTTGGTAATACCTCTTGGCAGCTGAAATCCATAAGCTATTCAGTAGAAAACACTCTGAATACTCAAACATACTAAAATCTGGATCATGAAACATTCATGAGCGAGGAGTGACAAATGAACAACCTTGTCTGTAGTAGGACAGGAGCTGCCTTTCTTCACTGCACAATGATATCATTGCACTCTTTGCTCTGCCAGCAGTTTGAAAAGTATAAATCGACATACCCCACTGTAATGCTGAAGTGTATTCTGAGGTACACAACTGGGAAGTTTATAAACTGATTGAGGAACAAAAATTTCTGCTTGTTTTACAAGAAGGTAAATATTATTCAGTAGAAGTCAGCCTTCAGGGTAAGAACACTGTCTAGTGACACACATTAGACCTGTTACTCCCAGTGGATTCTGAAGACAAACAGACAGGAGCTCATGGAATCAAAATAGCCTGCGTTCACAAGAGTCACCTGATAAGCTTAATTCTCATTTTCTGTTTTTCACATAATCATGAAGCACGCTTAATCCCCAATTCCTTCTGGTTTTTTAAGAGCCATCACTTCAGCTATTCACCATTCAAACTCCACTTAACAACTTATTAGACTTTGCCTATAGGTATGTGCCAACAAAAATTACAACATAGGAATAGATAAACCACAAGTACAAAATACTCAGAATCCTTATTACTGTAATTATTGTTGTAATTGTTTTAACAGATGTTGAAAAAGAAAAACAGAGTAGGAGCTGGCAGAGTAATAAAGGGATTAGATTTCACTGCCATATTCACAAGCCTTACGTAAGCGAGCACAAGGAAGGCAACAGTAGATATAAAAAATGAGAAAACCTCCTAAGTTCTCACTGAAAGACAAAAGGCCAAAAAAGAACCATCCTGCTACAGCTTATTTGTACCTGCCACTAAATGTTCACCTACCCTGAATTCTTCTGGAGCTCCTCGAAGTGTTTCATTCCTACCATTAAATGTAACAGACTTCGGCCAACTAGAGAAAGTTGAAAACGTCCAGCGAAACACTATTTCAAGCATTCTCCTTACTTAAACAAGCATGAATGACTGTACAAACTACTGCAACATCCCCACTGGCTATGGGAACAAAATCTTTAATTCCCCTCAGTTGTCAAACAATATGTTTAGGACGCGTACAAGCAACGAATGTTAAAAAGAGAAGTTCTTTTCCAACAAAAGGAAAAGCTCAACTGCGAAGACCTTTGAAGGAAATGCTGCACCTCAGTGCTAGCATCTTTGATCTGCGATTGGTACCTCTAACAGAGGTACACTTGACACTTTAAATATTGATGAGATATTTGCTGAGCTGCCATTAAAGCCAAGGCTTCACTTTCTAGTGAAAGAAAAACACAAGCTTCAAAGACTCAGTAGGGGTCCTGATCTCAAGAGCCTTTAAAGAAGCTGAAAGTATATCAAACCAAGGGAAGGGGGATCACTCCATCTTGGTTTTGATATGCTGTAACATCACTTGTTATACACAATTGTTTGGAAGGATTATCAAGTGCAAAGCCTCTTTTGTAGTTACCATTCTCCTACCTAGGGTGCTGGAAAAGAAAATCATCCTCTTTTTCTCAAGAAAGTACACATTAACTGATAATATTCATACTACAAATAACTTTGTATGGTTTTGTTCTTTGAATGTGTGGATAACTCTGACTTATGCTTTACTATTTCTGAGATACATGAAAAAAACCCGCCTCTGAAAGATTTTGACAGAAGTCCAGCAACTTGGATGACTTTATGTCCAGAACAGTCAGTGGAAGGTGAAATTTCATGGTCATATTCATCAACGCACATCATGCAGATGAAGTAAAAGTAAGTGTTAGGGGCCAATAAAGCAGTCAGTTGAGTTTTCTTGCCTATTCCACTGTGATTTCATCCATATGTCCATCCAAGCTTCATTATTCTTAATGTAACTGTCAGGAAAAGTACACTATGTAAGGAAGTACTTATCAAGGATAATGAACACAAGTTAAGCTACCAGCTATCTTTTTGCTACCTTAAAGCAGACAAGGGCCTTAATAGGTAAAGAAAGCACACAGAAGAACTTCTGACCTTTGCTCCCTTGTCTGTACGTCTTCTGAAAGAAGTGAGGCACAAAACACTGCCCAAAACCTCACTGCAGCTGGACTTAACATCACTGGCCAAAGATACTGAAGAACAAGCAGTTGCTCCATTGCTATTCAGCATTCTGATCAGGTGAGCAGTAAGAACAGTGAATTTGTGGCTGATCTCCCTGAGCTGAGCAAGAAAGAATTAGAAAGAGAAGTTAGCTGAGGTGGGAGAAGTCTAATCCATCGTATTTGTTCACCGAGTAAGGGGAAACACAGGTGAACTGTAACTCTGCTTCATGAGAACATTGCAAGGTGCTCATTCAGCCATGTATGTTTTTCTAAAAGAAGTGAATAGAGAGCAAGTCTTATAATCTAAAAGAAAAAGGCACAATAAAAAAAATCCATCTCTTAAATTTTTATATAGTTTCAAAGAGGAAAAATTTTAAAAAGCATTTCAAAGAAATGCTTCTTCAAGCATCACAAAGCATATTTGGCCAGGAGAAAGTGCCATTTTCAATAGTGAGGAAAAGGCAGTAGAAAAGTCACATTATTTCCCGAAGTTTAAATTCTCATATTGTTTTTCCTTCTCAATTTAAAGAGGACAGAACAAAAAATCAGAGCATTGGCATCCAGTAAACTTAGAGACTCAACACTTCACTTCTTACTATAACTTTAAGAAAAGGCTTAAGGAATAAATTCTGAAAATAAGATGCATCTGAGCAGTCACAGAGGATATTCCAAAGGCTTTCATCCAGTTCCCTATATGCAAGGCTGGACATTATTTGTGCTCCTGTGGGCAGCGGTTTTCCCAAGTGCTTATGCACAGCCCTGTGTATATACTGTAGTCCCATTGAGACACTAGACCACAAAATGAGAACACTGGCTTCAGTGTTAGCATGTGAGAGAGGATAAAAGTAAGTAAAGTAAATCTTTTTGACTGGGGAAGTGGACTGAGAAAAAGAAATTGAGTTCAATAAATAATTTCCTTGATGATGAAACGATTAGAAATTACTTAAAATAAGACCAGAGAAGAGACAATAATATTATCTGCATTTGATTGCCATGAGAAGTTCACTAAAAGAAGAGCCCCTTTACTTAATTTTCTCTGTAGAAAGAAGAAAAATATGGACATTGAACAATTAGACCAATATATTATGAATCTTTGTACATTCTGAAGTGAAACCTGCTATTGTGCTTTCATATCTGTTTTATCCCTAAAATACTTTTCTTTAAACCAACTGCAATTTATACTATGTATGACAGCATGTTTAGAAAAGGAAACAAAAGGATGTGTTATTTTACAGAGTGGTCAAGATTAACACTGCATGTTTTCTTCACAATGTAAACCAGCTGCGTTTTACCGTGAGTCACACTCTAAAATATTGCAACTCTTAGTGTGAGAAGCCAGAGCCATCTTGGGATTTCTGAAAGATATTAGAGATTAGAAAAAAATGTTTTCCTGTGAGGGTGGGGAGGCCCTGGCCCAGGTTGCCCAGAGAAGCTGTGGCTACCCCATCCCTGGAGGTGTTCAAAGCCAGGCTGGATGGGGCTTTGAGCCCCCTGATCCAGTGAGAGGTGTGTCCCCCATGGCAGGGAGAGTGGAACTTCATGGGCTTTAAGGTGCCTTCCAACCCAAACCATTCCATGATCTGTGATTCTAAAAGGCATTCATACAATTGTTTTTTTAATTCCAGTTACACTAACAAACCATAGAGCCTTGGTACCAGATCCTCAGAAGACAAGTGGCCACACTCATTTTGTGCTGACTGCACAGCTAATCTTATTCCAATAGAAGAATATCCATCTTGGGAAAGATTTGGAGTTTTTTAAGGATCCCCGCCCTTCTACACTAGAAAACTTAACTTCATTAACTCTGCTTAGCAAAGATTTAAAAAACTGGTCCCATGAAATGGATATCAGCCATTAGGTGAATATTAGACAACATGTGCTCAGCAGCACTCCAATCTAATCGCTGCCCCAGCTGAATCAGTATGATGCTTTCTTTTCAGTGTGTTATCTCTTTAGTAATATTACATTATTATGGCCAGATCATCAAATGGTAGAAACTGGCAGAGCGCTATTGATTTCAGGAGAGCTGTACTAACTGGCACCAGCTGAGATTCTGGATTTCTTAACATAAATGCATTTGCAAACTTAAACCCATAGCTGGAATTGTATGGATCAGCTACATGTAGACAATACACAAAATACCAGAGCTGCTGCAAGAGGAAGCATATAAAGGAATACGTATGATAAGGCTTATGCTGAAGAACAGACAGCACAGCTCAGAAATCTGTTGTTTTAAATACAGGACACATATTTGGAACTGTAGAATGTTGTTTCAGATTGCTCAAAAACATTATCTTCAAATAAAGGCTGATGCAATTCAAAGTCGGAGCCACCTGTAGCAACAAATTACAAAGCAAGCAGCAAGCACCATTGAAGTAGATCATTCAAACAATAAACAGAACTAAAACTATCTGAATACCTTTAAAATACAGAGAATAAGCAGCAATTCTGTTGGTACAGAACAATTTAAACATAGTCATTCAAAAGAAAAGTTGCAACACTTTTTTTAAATAATGAACACACAACGCAATTTCAGAAGATGTCTCCATTTCCATACTAATTTTGAGTGATTTTACGGAACTCACACATTTGTGATGCCATTTAGATCATACAGAGCACTCAAACCCTTACTGAAATAAACAATATTGTTCAGCTTCTCCTGTACTGGATTCTAGTACCTTTGCCAGCGTTAAGTAATAGTTTTGCAGGTGTTTCTTTGGTGTTATATACATCAACACATTAATGCACAAATTCCTATGACTACTGCTGGGCCTTTAAAGTATAAACAAACTGTGGGAGGTTGTTGGACACATTTCCATAGATTTCTAAAATGATCAATTTATCCTGAAATGTTTCACTCCCATACTCATCACAGAGTTTTTATACAACACTATTTACTGGCTACACATGAGAGTCCTATTTTGATACCACGATATGATTCTTATTTTGAAAAAGTGCTATATACCACAAACACCAGTGGTTAGGGAAAATTCGTAAGTATAATTTTGGGTCTGCAGTCTCATATCAGAAAAGTCAGGTTCACATACTCCTGGGTCACAGGATGATCCTTCCAGCTGTTTGCAACCCCTCTAGTATGGGTAAGATATGTGAACATGGCACATACCTAAAGCATCATGTGAGACAAGAGGCTGAAAGGCACATCAAAACCAGCATCAGGCAGCCCAGAAGAGGCATGGCCAGAAAAATTCCAAGGTTTGCTTAAAAACAATTATAAACTTTTACAGGGAAAATTCAACTGCTTAAGGTTTCTCCTTTAATTTAAACTGTACTTGGGAAGCACAGAGCACACACACATACGTAATACCATCCCCAAAAAGCCCAGAAGCCAGGACAAATTACAATCCTTCATCCTTCTACAGATAGCCATCAGGAGTTGGCCTCAATTCACACCACTTACAAGTTCAGTTCCAGAGTTAGCATTCCTACCAGGAACTGTGCATGCTGAGGGAAGCAAACATAGACCAAAGTGACAGAAGAGAAATACAGACAGTGCCAGGCAGGGGAAACAAATAGGAATCTTATCTGATTCCATGAAATAATTAACTTAAATAAATAGTAAGCATATACTAGATACCCAAACAAATATATATAAAATATTTGAAAATATTTCAAAGTATCCTATCAAACTGAGGCTCAAGCATCAAGGATGTTTGCGGGGATCACAGTGTGATTATATGCCCATACAAAGAGAGCTATCTAATGGCACAGCATACTATGTGTTCCAAACCCATTAAAGTCACTCAATGCAAATGTTCCAAGCACCTGTCTTCTTTATGTATTTTTTAGGTAACAGGTGCTTTGCTCTCTGCTAAATAAGATCTCTTCTAAAAATGTGCTTCTGTTTGTATGTATAAAGCACCTATGAAAGCAAAGACCTCATTAGTAGAACTGAACCTCTCCACAGAGCCTGTGGTTTGATCTCAGCTGAAGGAGGAGGCAATCCTTGGGCCCAGTTCTATTTAGGCCCTCCTGAGGTCAGCTAAAGGCCCTGTAACTCTGTAAGAGTCAAGATATTTACCAGGCCTGTGCCATTAAAGATGTCAGGACATTCAGAATTCAGCTGGTGTACATTAGTTTCAATGGTACTGAAGAGCACATGGAAACATGGTCAAAGACAGTGTAAAGCTGAGTAGTCAAGGATCTCAAAATTAAAGATATATCTGCAAAGAACTTTCCTAACACAAAGAATAAATTCATGGCCACATGAACCTCTCCTTCTGTTCCATAGGAAACTACAGAATTTATCAAATTGGTTCAAATAGATCCATGCAAACACGAGTATGCACGTCACTCACACAGAAAAACTGGGAAAATTCATGATGTTATAAATAATGTACTTATGCAACCTTACTAACAGTCTTATTTTCTGTTGCAGGTGAGACAAAAATATGTTATTTCTTTCTGGACCCAATCTAAAGATTGCCCTGGAGGGAAAGGAATACGAATAATCTGAGGTTATTTTTACAAGCTCTGATTGAGAAGACACTAAAACAAAGCAGAAGAGACTAAATCAAAGTATTCAGAAGTTCTGCATACTGGTTTTCAAACACTGAGTAAATATTTTTCTGTTATTACTGTATAGGGTGACATGTGGTAGCTACGTTTTATTGCTTGATTAAAACGTAATTATCCATTCCTCCAAGTTACATGACATTTATAGGGTCCAACAGTTCTCCAAATGAATTTTTTACCTTTTCTATTAAGTACAAAGGCTAATAATTAAAAATTGAAATAAAAGGCAATGAATGTCTACACAGCTATGTAAATAATTAATTCATACTTCTAATATTTTTTTCCTCTGCTAAATTTTCCTTCTTGGTACTACTGCATTCTCTGTTATACAGCACAGACATTTAAACCACAGCTAGCATGACTTCTACCTTTTTTGGTTGATCATGTTTGTACAAATACTTGGAAGAGTCCTTTCCCTCTTGATCAAATTTGGGGCCTTGCTCAGAGTTATGTTCAATAACAACATCGTAATGTATCACACGTGAAGGCTGGTTGGCCGCACTCAACAAGAATTGCATTGGACTGTATATAATGTTTTAAATTCAGTCGCCTCAGATCTTGATAAAGGAATGTCAGTTCTCCCTAAATCCTGCCTGATCGTGGCTGATTTAAACTTGGCGTGCACTTTCTAACACACAGGGCCAAGGTTTTTACTACAGCTGTAGAGAAGAATTAATAGATGTGAGGAGATGGCAGGATGCAGAGAGGAAGGAGGATCTACCCTTTTTGCCAGTAAATATGATGTCAGCACAGCAGAATGAACTTTTGTCTCCTCTCTCAAAGGAGCCAGTAGATACTTCCAGTAATAAAATTCTCATTTGATGATTAAAGGTTATTTTTTGTATGACAAATAGATGTCTCCTTCCAGACTGTTATGAATCAAATCATGTAATATACAACCAAGGCTGGAGACGACAAAGACCTATCAGGTCACCTACAGCGTGTTCCTTCGCCAATGTAAGATTGCTCCCTGCAGTCTTCCAGTCCCTTCAGTTGACTCTGAAGGGTCTCCAGCTGTAGTTCTTTCGCCTGTTCTTCACTAAGCTCTTCTGGTGCCACAGAAATTCAAGTTACAGGAAAGAATTCTTAGCTCCTATGCTAACATTTTAATAGATGCCAAACCCCATTTACTTGTACTTCTACCACTTTTGTCATAGATTTTTTTATTTATTGGCTCACATATAACTGAAAAGCCATTTTTTCCTTGTTCCTTAGGGTTTTTCCTTCTCATCTTTGACCTACATTGTTTTCCTTCCATACCTGTTTCTTGTCATAGCTTGTTCTCCTTCCCCAACTAAATCTCCCTTCAATTCTACTTTCATTAGGGTGATTTATATTATTCTTCCACTGTGAGTGCTGCTTGCAACTATCACTAATTTAGTATCATCTGCAAATTTCATTAACAGGCTGTTTGCTTTCCCTAGATCAATTCAACAACAATGAATTCAACTGGGTAATGCTTTCAATTTATTATTGTAAATTTGTACCCAGATGTTTTGATCAATTGAGATGGAGTGTAAGTACATAATTTCTATTTCCCACACGGTGTTTGCTAATTCAATTCAGCTTACCAGATAGACCAGCACAGTTGCCCCATTAAAAAATGCTCACAAGTAACCTACATAAAATGCTTATTTACTTTGTATGTGTAAATAGGTCACTGTTTTTTGTTTAGTTGGTTGGGTTTCATCTTGAATTTAGAAGCAGAAAGTACCACACACAGACTAATTATTACCAGAAAGGAAGGACATTTATGAACATCCATGAGTTTTTCAGAAATAGTAGCTGGGTTTTGTGGGTTTTCTTGGTTCCCAAGCTAAGCTGCTGCAAAGGAGTTTTAAATTTAAGCATGATATTGTACTTCCTAACCTCAAAAGACATTCTTCTTCCTAACTACAAAACCATGACCACATTAACCACTTTTATTTTATTACAATAAGAATTCTTTCTCTTGTTATAGGAAAGAAGATGAGAAAAGTAGTTTCACATTATGATCTGGACTGTTGCAGATCGGTTTTGTTTTGGAGTTTAAAGTCAATCAGGCGAAGAGCATTGGTTTATGGCTAGCTCAGTCACAAACAATGTATAGAAAGCAGCTATCAAAGCAGCAAGTGACTTGTATTAACTTTCAAAATGGACTCAGGGTGTTCCTCTTTAACTTACCTGAACAAAACAATATTATTATTAACTGAAAATTACATGTTTCAGCAAAGCAAAAAGGCAATTCTTATTTCCTGGGCATCGATATTTCTATTAATTCCCTACAGATGACACTTAACGAAGAAGGAAGGCAAGCGAAATAGAAGAATCAACATCCTATTGGATAAATCCAGTGACATCCAGGCAAGATCAGAGTGTCAGCTTTCAGTTGCAATGGAGTGTAAGAAAGCTATTAATAAGACATTTAACTCACACACTGCTACTGAGCTCGCTCCAAAGAGCTCCTATAACAGCATCACCAGCTTCCCCTAAGCAAGGATGCATGGCCTTTGAGGTGTCCTGTGGGAACCCTGTAAAGGACAGGGCCATCACAGCATGCAGCTCTTTTGTTGGTTTATTCATGCTCTTACCCCAACGCTGATCACACAGAAATCCTTTGAAGCCTGATGGCTTTCACTGCACCTGCCCTTTGTTGTTCCATTACTGACTCCACACCTCCTTTGCTAATGGACCGTTCTTCAGAAGAGTGTCTATATTCAGTTTAGCAAGCTACTAACATTCTCTTCTTGAAATGCTACTAAACCTCAAGGGTTTATCTTGAATCTTTATCCTGCCTGGAAGTCCTGTAATCTAAATTAAAACCTATTCCTATCCTTTCACCTTTCCCAGTCCCTGAACTGCTTTAAGCCTTATCCCTAACCTGCAGAATTCTTAATTGCTTTCCCCATTCTCACAGTCTCTTTCATCTTCACATCCCTTTCCCACTGCCTCCAGCCTCTATTTTAAGAAATCTCTCACCAAAAGAAAAAGGGGAAGTTAAAACAGATGCTCAAGCAACTGTTATTTATACTTCCTTTACCGCCACACAAACCATCATGCAAAACCTCTAAACAGAATATGAACATCAAACAGCTTGATTCTGCTCAGAAATCCCTATCCTGTGACATTTTAACAGGTTCTGCACAGTAGGACTCAATGCTGCTGGTGGTGGTTCTGCTCAGCATGGAGGAGCGCTCCTGTCCCACAGAGCATACACTCAAAATAGGTAGCAAAGAAAAAGTAGTAAAATATCCTCTTTTTAAAGACAGGAGACTAAAACACTGAACCAGCTGAGAAAAGAAAATATGCATTTTATGTCTGAAATATAACATTCCCTCCATGAAAAACGCTGGCAGGCAAACGCTGTTCTTTACTTCTGTTTGCTATTGTTAAATATTAGCTTTTATTTTAATTTCTGGTTGAAACTTTTTAGATGTTGAAATGCAAAATTTTAAGAACTGAACTAAAGCACAGAGAAAACATGCACCAAAACAACAACCAAGAGTTGACTTTAAGCACTTAATGAGATTTCTTAGAAGATATCCTGAAAGAAATAAAACAAATGAACATATTTTACAAAGGGAGGCAAGTGACCCCAAAAGATACTTTTCTATTCTACTGTAATCAAGTCCAAGATCCACAATATTCAAAAATATGGATCTTCATCACTTGTCTTCCTGATTTCAAATAGAAGGCCTAACAAATGGGTAGATGTCTATCAAATAGGAAGATCTACCACAGAGATTAAAGCGGGCAAAACCTTAATGACATGAACCCCACACCCTCAAGGATTCCACACATCATTCTCTTTTAGTAACACTTGCCAGACTTAGATTTAGATTGGTCTATTTAAAAACAACCTCTTGAATGCAGGAACTGCCCCTAACTATATGCACAGTCCTTTCCCAGCACAGCCCAGTCCCAGCCTTGCTCAGGGTCACCAGCAGACACTGCAGTTCAGGTAAACAGTAACTGGTGGCTGGCTGGGAGTTCAAGAGGATTAGAGCACTTGGGTTGCACTTCCTCATGGGATGTTTATTATTTCAAATATTATTGTCTTTCAGCTTAATCTCAACTCCCACTTCCGTGATTTTCATCTGGAACCTTTGCTTTCAGTTGGCTTGTTTTATGCCATGCCTTTACCTTGGAATTTCAGCTTCTTGTTTTAGATGAATTCATACTGGTTTATTTTAATATCATACCATGTGGGAGTCAAAACAGGGCACAAGGGCCTCTTAAGACCCAGAAAGGCAGCTGGCTCCACTTGAAGAAACAAACAGCCACAATGAGGGAGGCGAACCCATGAGACTGGTATTTAACCAGAATTTTAAATGAGTGTTTGCTTTCTCAGAAGAAAAATAGAGAACTTCTAGGTGACACAGAGAGGCAGCAGATGGTCCTGTTACCTCATAAAAAGCAGAAAAGGGAATGCTATTCTTTCCTTTGCCCTAAGATAAGAGGTCCATTCTGAAATTCTACACCTGTGTCTCTGACACTTGCCATGGCCATGGCCAGCAGGGGCTCGTACTGGCTCTACCCATGTGCCCTCACCTTCCAGAATGGCCAAGCCTCAACCGACATCAGGTCAGATGGGGTTTGCAGCTTTCAGGACTGGTTTTTAATTTTTTTCTTAAAGCAAGAAACATTAAAGTTCAAACACCTATGCCTTTCAAATATACCTAAGAAAGGGTTTGTTACTATTTTCCTCAGGTATATTAGGACAAATATTTTGAACCTTGGCCATTTATTCCTTCCCTTAAATAAATACACTTCTGCCTTGAAAAGAGCAGGAGATGAAGTCAATTTGTTGAAAAGTTTCTCATTTTCATGCAGCATATACAGTATGATAAGCAGTTAAAACTAAAAGTAATATTTGGTATGTCAACAACATCTCTTTCACAGTCAAATACTTCAAAGTCCAACACAACAAGAATATTTAAATGGCTTCCAAGATGTAAATATCTTAGGACAAGGTCAAACAAGGTGGCAAATATTTGTGTGTACTACACAATTCTGCCTGATGAAAAATAAACAGGTGTGGATATTTACTTTTTTTTCAATGCAATAGTAAAGGGCAACTGTGGAAATCCATCCTACACACAAATAGTTCTAGCATTTTAAAAAAATCAATGTTTCTTTAACCCCTATACCAAGACTCCTTTTCTGTCAGTTCATATTTCTGATCAGATATCTTGTCCATCTCCAAGAAAAAAGACAGGCATGGGTATATGCAATCTTCTATTCTTCAGATTCTGGGAAAGATCTCTGCCCCATTAAAATAAAAAAGAGTAACAGGTTGAACATTGATATGCTCCAAGGCAAAATTCCTGTGCATGCCAACAACATCAAGTTGAGTGGCATAGTCAGTTGCTTGAGGGAAGGGATGCCATCCAGAGGGACCCTGATGGACTTGAGAGGTAGGCCTGTGTGAACCTCATGGAGTTCAACAAGACCATCTGCAAGGTCCTGCACCTGAGTCAGGGCAATCCCAAGCACAAACACAGGCTGGGCAGAGAATGGATTGAGAGAAGGACTTGCGGTGCTGGGGGATGAGAAGCTCAACATGAGCTGGCAATGGGCACTCGCAGCCCAGAAACCACCCATGTCCTGGGCTGCATCCAAAGCAGTGGGACAAGCAGGGAGAGGGAGGGGATTCAGCCCCTCTACTCCGCTCTGGTGAGAACTGGAGACCTGTGTTCAGTTCTGGAGCCCCCAGCAGAGGAAAGACCTGGAGCTGTTGAAGTGAGTCCAGAGGAGGCCATGAAGATAATGAAAGGTTGGAGCCCCTCCCATCTGAGGACAAGCTGAGAGAGTTGGGGTTATTCAGCCTGGAGAAGAGAAGGCTCTGGGGAGACCTTAGAGCAGCCTCCCAGTACTGAAAGGGGCTCCAGGAAAGCTGGGGAGGGGCTCTTGACAAGGGAGTGCAGGGATAGGACAAGGTAGAATGGTTTTAAACTGAAAGAGGGGAGATTGAGATGAGATCTGAGGAAGAAATGTTTTGCTATGAGGGTGGGGAGGCCCTGGCCCAGGTTGCCCAGAGAAGCTGTGGCTGCTCCATCCCTGGAGGTGTTCAAGGCCAGGTTGGATGGGGCTTTGAGCCCCTGATCCAGTGGAAGGTGTTCCTGCCCACGGCAGGGGAGTGGTTCTGGCTGGGCTTTATGGCCCCTTTTGACCCAAACCATCCTATGATTTTGTACCAACACCACGATGTGAGAGGCTGCATTACGATCCAAAAAAATCAGTCCATCAGTTTTCTTTAAAACACAGCAAAAATTCCCTCTTCCAGATACCTATTGTACAAGTTGTGGCATCCAGCAAAGGGAAGTGGCCAACACCCACTGTGTGATCTACGTTTCAGACAGTTACTCAGCAGACATAAAACAAAATTCCAGTATTCATAGTCCATTGGTAAAACTAGACTGCAACAAATACGATTCTTGCCTGAGGAAGGGCAAAGCTGAGCCCCGTAACCTTTTGAAGCACAACAGCCTCTCCATGATAAATGCTTAATTTATAAAGTGGTGGACAAAATATTAAGTGAAGTGCTCTGATAGTGAAATAATAATGTTCAATATGCCTGCAGCGATACCATCTCCAACTATGATCCCATCAGGTCACACGGACTAAGCCAGGTCAGCTTAGGTCAGTGCTTGAATCAAACATCTCCAGAAGAGTGCAAGAGTTGCAGAAGTGTTACTGTGATTCAATTCATAACAGAGATCCTTGCTTCAAAACAAGGTACATATTAGCAGTAAGCTAACCATACCTGAGTGAGCTCTTAAATTAATTATTCTTACTCAAGATACACAACATGGGAAACTTTATAAAATCATTATTAAAAATGAATGTTATTATCAAAGGCTGCAGAATCAGATTTGATTATTCAATTATTAGAGAATCTAATGTACCAGGAAAAAAAATTATTATTTTATGAGCTGCCAAATTCTGCTAACTATAGCGGCTGCGCTTACTCCCTTTCAGCTAACCAACTCAAATGAGAATTATTAGAACTTTCAACATCAAGGTTTCATGCTAGATCAAACTCAAGTTAGAGTTAATATTCGGGCAGTAAACAGAGTCTGTTCCTCACTGGCAAGAGGTTTTCTGTAATGACCCAGTACCCAACGAGAATGCTAAACAAAACTAGAGACAGTCAAAGATGTCATCTTAATTTTAATCCCCACCAACACTTTATTGGTAAAAATTATGCGCTCTGTGTTATGCTAAGCCTTCCAATCTGTATCCAAGCAAAGATGAAATAGCTCACTGATCAAGTTCTCTAGAACAGCTTCAATGAAAGCCAAATAAAAGTGTAGGGGCAGCTTACAGAGCTATTTCCTAATGCCTCTCAGACACTAACAGCCACATAAACCTCTGCTGAGCCCAGAACTACCTGCTGACTTGCATCTCCTCCCTGCTCCTGGAAGGTGGCAACTAATAACAGCCATTTGCGGTTGGTAAGAATACCTGCCAGGAGGAAAGAGAGGAGGCACACTGAAGCAGCTGGTTTTAACCCCGCCAAAAGGCAGCCCCAAAACTATCACTTTTCAGCTGAGACCAGAGGGTTCCCTCTCACCTCTAATAGGAGGGGAAATTCCCATGTTCAAGTAGGCAGCAGTGCCACTAGCAGCTGCTGTCTCCAGAACCTGTCCCTAGACACAGGCATAGCACAGAGTGGGTTACCAAGTCATCTGGTCACACCCCACAGCTTGGGCTTGACACAAAATCATGTTTGCTAATTGGCAAAGAAGAGGAGAGCCCTCAATGTGGATGGTTCAATGGAATCACAGAACCATCTGGTTGAAAGAGATCTCTGAGTCCAACCGTACCTGTCCCCTCTCCAAACCATGTCCCTGACAAGCTCATCCACCCGCCTTTTAAACACCTCCAGGGATGGTGACTCCACCACTCCCTGGGCAGCTGTTCCAGTGCTTGACCACCCTTTCAGTGGAGAAATCCTTCCTGATATCTAGTCTGAACCTCTCCTGGCACAATTTGAGGCCATTTCCTCTCATCCCATCAACTGTCACTTAGGAGAACAGACCAACACCCACCTCACCACAACCTCCTTTCAGGGAGCTGCAGAGAGCTATGAGGTCTCCCCTCAGCCTCCTCTTCTCCAGGTCCCTCAGCTGCTCCTCGTAGGAATTGTTCTCCATCCCCCTTACCAGCCTTGTTGCACTTCTTTGGACACTCTCCATGTGTGGTCTCACCAGTGCTGAGCACAGGGGCACAATCCCTGCCCTGCTCCTGCTGCCCACGCTGTGTCTGATACAGGCCAAGATACCATTGGCCCTCTTGGCCACCTGGGCCACTGCTGGCTCATGTTCAGCTGTCAACCCAGGTCCTTCCTTGCCAGGCAGCTCTACAGCCATTCTTCCCCAAGTCAAGTAGTAAATATATTTTGTTTTCATGCAAATTTAAACACAGAATAAGGTCACACATTATTGTGAGGAACAAACTGCAGGTAATTCTGATTTACTCCAGGCAACATCAAAAACCATAATCCAACAACACCAGAAACAGAACTAGACCCAGCTAAGCTAGATGTGTCACCCTTAATCACGTAGCAAAAACTGGTAATGCATTTCTCAACAGAGTCTGTGAAAAATATTGACAAGCTGTCCAAGATACATTTATGTTATATAGTTTTATTTTAACATGAAAAAGAAACTGAGTTTTGTTTTGTCATTGTTACAGTACCACCTGGACTCTGAGCTGCTTCTGGATGATCAAAATAAAATGTTCTTACTGCTGCTGCATAACCCAAAATACAAACCAACAGTGCCTTTTCTAATTCAGTCCATTAATAGCTGGCTTCCCTGCATTTACAGGAAGATGAACAAAATTGTCTTGATATTACCCTCAGAAGAAAATCTGCTCTTTTCAGACAGTCTGTCTACAAACACCATCCTGTGGTAAGTGAAGTTGCAAGTACATTTGTCTGAAACTATGTAATGGTAGTTTCATTTAAAATAGCATATTTTGCTTAGATTCACCATTATTATTTCTAGACTGAAGAGTCCTTCTCCTCAGAGAATACAGAACTTCCATTTTGGTCAATACATGTGTAACATTTGAAATCAATATCTATGGAAGATATATTAAACCTCACTTGAAAAATGCCAGTAAATAGAGGCAATTATCCGATTAATTTTTTTTTATATTCATGAAATAGAAATAGTCATTGTCAAGATAAGCAATGGATTAAATGAATTACTGATTTGTCTAGTAGCTGGAAAGATTTAATCTTTAGAGCAGGGGAAATCTATAAAAGCTGCAAAGTCAACAATATAGGCTGACCACAGAAATTTATTATTTTTAGGGAGGCAGCTATTTTGCAAACCAAGCAGTCTCCATGCAAGCATCCCAGTTCACTTTATAAACATAAATTAATTAAGTTTAGCTTGAGATGTTTATGTTAGCCCTAAACTGTATCTCCTAAAACAGGAGATAAAGTAACTAGCTACAAAAAAATAATGGTCCCTAGTTTTGAAATGGCTAATATATGCTCCTTGAATTTCTTGGGGGCTGGCGGCATCCTCTAATTTTAGTTTGTTAGATTTGCTTTTCCTAGTGTTTTGTGATACAAATGTTGGGCTGGGGACAGGAGCGCTGGTGACAGTAGCAAAAGAGATCACAAGGCAGGAGCTTACAGCTGTTGTTACTCACCCTCTCCAACAATATAGTCCTAAATCCCCCACTCAGCGTAGAAGCCTCTCTACAGTAGGACTTTCTTCATTTCCCTAGTTGAGTACAGTTGCATTACAAATATTTTTTACCAGCACCAAAGAGAGAGAAAGGAATGAGATTTTTCTTTTAGTTTCTTTAAGTAATCAGCTGTCAAGAGCCACTGATACCGCTTCACCGAGTGCAACTGAGCAGCACTTAGCCAGCATTATGAAACGTGGTGCTCAAGAAAGACACTTCATATATGCTCACAGCTTTAAATAGTTTTAGGGCTCTCTTCACCATAAAAGAGCTGCAACGCTGCTTGCTAAGGAAGCCTTTAGAGTGACTGAAGCGTGAAGACTGGGCTCTGGCATCTAAATGAGTTATTCTGTACCAGCAATATCAGCTAAATAGAAGTAGTCTGTGAGCATGAGGACAAAGAGTCAGTAAGAGAAGCTCTCCTCTTCTGCACAGTGCTAAACCCGATTCATTCTGGGGAAAGAGCCAGCGTCTGCGATTGCTCCTACCTGCAGCAAGGCCTCAAATTTGTGAGCTGCTGAGAAAGCACAGCTGACTCTGAGTCACCAACCACAAAGGGTGCCAAGTAGCCCAGAAAATCAAGACCTAGCCTGCTTTTAACAAGTGCTGAGTGCCTGCAGTTTCCATTGGTTTTACTGGAGCACCCTTAGAAACCATAAAATCACAGGTAAAAACATGGTAAAGGACATACCTGTCCCTGATCAGAATCACCTAAACAGGCACCATGCACTCACAATTCAGTCATAGCCTGATTTTCACAGACACCAAGAAAACACTTACACAGCCCCAGTCTGCAATAGTGAACTTAAATCTCCAAAGATCACAGCTCTTCCACACTGAATTCCAATATCAATGACCACATTTGAAAGGTTGAGTCTTTTCAATTCAGACCTATGATTACAACAACATACCATAAAGAACATTTTAATTCACTGTAACCAATTCTGTCCTGGAACATTCTCTGTCAGTCACCCAAAGAACGCTCTGACTGGTTGTTACAGTCACAGGAATGGGTGGGTGGTCAATATCCCAGGTGGGTGAGTGCCTGATGCCAGTCTCCAAAGTGATACTCTTGGCTTTGCTCCTGGATTTAGGCACTGCCACAGGTGAATTAGAAGAGGGTTGGAAATAAAAATATTCCTCAGTAGAGAAAAAGATGTGAAAGCCAACTACTTGCCACCTTAGGGTTTTGATCAAACACAGCAAGGCTTAGGTTGCAAACACTCGCATGTACCATGGGCTCCTCCTAGTTATACTAATTCCTTGCAATGGCTTTATGAATATTACACACTTTGTGATGTCCCACCTTTAGGGAAAACAACTTTCAGATCTCAGGGAATGGACAAAACTTTAGTTCACGAGTTTAAGCAGACTGTGTATTCCAAATTTTGTCCAAAAGATTCATGTATTTTGTGCTAGTTAGTGCTGCACTGTGGATGTAGTCTCAGCAGATAACCTCTTCTCAGATAAATATTTATTGTTATGATAAGCATTTTAGTTAATTAGGCACCATACAGAACCACAAGGTTATGATTTAATGAATAAGCTCTATTTCTCCTCAAAAATCAACTAAATATAGAGGCATTTTAGTGGTACATCTTTGCTGCAATAACAGCTTTACAGAGGAACTATGTATTAGGATTGTTTATGAGAAATGCAATCTTCATCAATCAAAATATTTAAAAGGAATATTTGGAGATCCTGCTGCACTAGAACTGCCTGTCTTCAAAAGCAGAATAATGGGTCTCATCAGTTTTTCATTTGGCTTTTACTCACTTGCAAGGGGGAAGAAAAACATTGCCAAAAAAAAGTCACTCCTCAAAAGTACCCAAAATTCCAACACTGAGAGTTTATGACAAATACCTTGAAAGGAAAATGGAATATGAGATCCTTACTCCCTCACTGCAGAGGTAATTGAACATATCATGCAAAACCAGGCACTGTAATAGCCATTATTAACTCTCTATTTTAAAACCTGTTAAAAATAACACGACAGCCTTATTGTATTTATGTCAAAGACAACCGTTTGAGCTAGTTCATATTGTTTGACCCACTCTGACACACAGATATTGATACAGACCACAGCAAAGGCAGTATTAGGCAGGTCTGTATTACAGCTCCCTTCTTGCTGCTTATAACCCTCTTTGATGTGACCAGTTTTCCCTTTATAAAAAGCATTGCACAATCAGGACCTGTTTTCCACAGAATTGAATCAGCAAGATGGCACTTCCCCATGAATTCTAAGGATCATATTTTCTTTGTGAACCAGAACTGTGTAAATACCAAAATCATAACCTTGAAGCACAATGGTGTGTCTGTGTATGAATTGCATGCATGTACCAAATACCAGTTTTTTTAAAGAAGTAAGGCTTGAAAAACTTCAACGTGTACATTTTTTAGCTGTACTGAGGACAACTCATTGAAGCGTCCCGGAGGTGGCCAGTACAAACAATACGTAGTGGATCATGCAGCACTGCAGTCTGACAGCTGATTTGGTTCTCAGCAGTGCAAAACTCCCAGTATTGACTCTACTCCATGGGGGGGACAGAGAGCTGTAAAAGCTGTCTCAGATCCTACCCAACCTTCATTCTGGCTCCAGCAGCACCTCTGGTCCCAGTCCTTCTCCACCTACCATTTTTTTGTTTCCGTTCACTGTAGAAAGAAAATCATCTTATAAGCCAGAGTTCTGCAATATTTGACCTGGAAATAATTAGGGTAAATCTGAAAGGAAATCTTTAGATAATAAATTCATTCATTGCTCCATATACCACCAGCTTCTTACCATTACTGGATGTCAGGTGCTTTACAATGCAACAGCAAACAATCTGTATGTGATCATTCATGCACTTACAATGATTTAAGGTAATACACTCATAAATACATTCTGTTATCTTCTTGTAACTGTTTTGGGTGTGGTTTTTTGCCTAATAAAATGATTGTAATACCATTTATAACATGGGGGGCTCATGTGTTCAGTCCATTGTGACCTGCAGTGCACCGCACAGTTGAGCCCTACTAACTAAACCATCTCCACATACTTTGAAGATGCCAAGTAACATGTATTGTCTTCTGCTATTTTCCAGGTAGTTTCTCAAAAAATAAGCTTACTACAGACCAATATTTTTTACCTTGAAGTTGTTAGGAGGACATATACAGTCCCTGGTGCTCAGCTGGCACATAGCAATTTGTGAAGATGTGGTGTCTTGGGGTCGTTCACACACTCTACCTTTTCTCTATAAATGCACTCGTTTGCTAAACATTATCATATTTCTACTTCAATAAATTTTACTCTGTTATTTAATTTGAAATATGTTGCCCTTTTTAAACAACGAATCACTTGTTAAGTGTAAGTCTCACAGCTTGTTTAGTTTCCAAGAAGTGCTCCCCTCTCAAATTTGAACAGAGTCTGCAGTGGAGGACCAAACACACATCTAATTAAGGCATTTCCTTGAGGAAAAGCTGAAGGAACAGTCATTTCTACCCACAGAAACTGGGATTCAGCTCTCTCAACAGACACATCCCTTGGTCCTGAGTTCAGAAGCTGGCCTTTAATGTCTCTATTTATCCTCTGTACCTCGAGTGACTCCTTTCCTAGAGACTGACAGACTGCAGACTCACAGGGCAAAAACTGCTGGTGAAAACTTCAAGAACTTTTGCCAAACAAGTCTCTCATCTACTATATATTACTCCAGTCTTCCAGCCAACAGCGTGACTCCTTCCCATTGCTTCATTCCAATCAATGCTGCCATATAAAGTATGTGGGTTACAGCTACATTGATTGCAGTGATAAAAAGATCCGTCTCTGTCCTTCAAGCTCGCTAATGAGTCCAAGCAAGGTTTTAGAGCAATAAAAGTCATTTTTAATGACTAAAAATACTGGTTTTACTCTGCACTCTTTATTTCTATAAATGCTAAGTAACCAGCACTTTACATAAGATCTCAAGCTCAAGGAGAAGAGGTAGAGTGCCAGAAAGCTGATGTGAAAGGGCTGGAGTATTACTCTTTGCCAGTGGCTCTACTTAATGCAAAGTACTGCAGAGCATCAAGGCCAGAGACTGCCAAAAATTTCAGTGTTAAATAGTGATAACACATCTATGTGAACAAAATTGTAACATAGGGGTTGCAATTCAGTGTCTTTTTGAAGGCCAGGTGAAGGGTTTTCTTTATGGGCAGCCCTATAATTAACATCTCGCTTCTGATTTGGTCCATCGTCCCCCCCCCCCCCCCCGCCGATTCATTGAACGATTGACTTAGAAAAATGGATGAATTTAATGTAGAAATCCACTTATAAAAAAATCTTCACCTTTCAGCCAGTCAGTTCTGAGTGCAGTGTTGCTGCAAATCGTTCAGGATTTCTGTATAGGTCAAGCTTCACTATATGAAAAATAAGACAAAAACAGAACAAGGGGTTTTTTTCCCCTTTATGGTTGGTACATTCTCAACTCTTTATGGAGACTTTTCAGAGCTGCACAATCAATATTTTGATGATGTGCTCATCTAAGATGTTCCTTCCCTTGGCTGTGACAAGCATCATGCCACAGAGCACAGGATTAGAAGAAAAAAAAAAACATAAGAGGCTGCAGAATCTGATCATTTGTTTTTCTATTTAAGTAAAATTGGTTTTCTCAACCATATCCCAGAAGGAAAGCAGCCCTCCAGTCAAAAAAATGCACATAAAGTCACAGTGCTCTGGGAAACAATACCGTTTGCTCCAAAAGAAATATATCAAGTATCCTGCTTTTGCCTTTTAAGCTTCCTGGTCAGTGACCATCAAATCTTTAAAATGTTGACTGCTGAGATGAGGGCTCCTAAGCTTTCTGACTGCTTGTGGACCTGTGCTTACACTTTTGTGACTCCATCACTTTATTTACATTGGCTATTGGCCTTTCACCCCTCCTCAATTTGCTTTCGCAGCTACAAGGGGCAGTTAACTCTACAAGAATATCAAATGCTGAGTTATCTCTGTTTTACAAACCATTCAGACAGAAAAAGGCATTATCTACACCTTGTAGGTAAGAAACCTGTGGCAGAGGTTAAGGACAAACTTTTCAAAGTGTACTCTCCTAGTTCTGGGACTCCAACAGAAGAGAGCAAGCAGTCTGGCACATACAAATGAGCAATGCCTGTAGCTGAAATTACAAGTACTCCGACACCTCGAGTTGGGTTCACAAAGACACGGAGCTGCAAAATGAGACGTTGCTTATGACCTGTCTGTCTCACAGGCTTAACAAGGTTGCCCAGACCCAAGTCAAGAACGGAAACCAGAGCCCCAGATGTTCATTTGTATGTTTTTCCATCAAACCACCAGGACAAGAAAGGCAGACAGCATCCACAGAAATGCCCACAGCAGGATGTAAAGAGCCTATTCTGTTTCCTTTGCAAAGCTGCTTGCAAGGCAAGGTGAGACACACACGGCTATGCTGCCTCCTGAGCTATTTGGTGATACCACCTGGCAGAAGAGGGGCCAACACTGGACAAACCCCCTGAGGGCTGCTTCACCTTCTGCTAAGATCTAGTACGCCTTTTTGCCACACCAAAGCCTTTTAGAATGCATGACTACAGCTGCTTTCTGACTCAATTCCTAAAAGGCATTTAACTTTAGACAGTTTAGCCTGGAGAAGAGGAGGCTGAGGGGAGACCTCATCGCTCTCTGCAACTCCCTGAAGGTTGTGGTGAGGTGGGTGCCAGTCTGTTCTCCCAAGTAACAAGTGACAGGACGAGAGGAAATGGTCCCAAGTTGTGCCAGGGGAGGTTTAGATTGGATATCAGGAAAAAATTCTTTACCAAGAGTGGTGAAGCATTGGAAGAGGCTGCCCAGGGATGTAGTGGAGTCTCCACCCTTGGTGGTGTTCGAAAAGCCTGTAGACACAGACATGGTTTAGTGGGCACGGTGGTGCCAACTGACAGTCTGACTCGATGATCTTAGAGGTCTTTTCTAACCTTACTGATTCTATGACTCATGCCAGCATATGACTCAAAACCGTAACCCCATCCTCTTGTGCTTTTTTTTTTAATTTTAAGCAAAAAACATGTTGCTATAAAAAAGCACACCTTCCTCTCCCATGCCTCTGCTCCACCACAGGGGGTAACAACATAAAAGTCAAGCAACAAGGTTACAAATTTTCTCCTTTGCTCTGCAAAGCTTAAAATCCTTCAGAATTACCTTAATTTCATTTTTCTCACCATTTTAGCCATACGCTATTTACATGCCAGATGGGTTTTCCCCAAGCTCTCACAGCACTAAGGAAACTGCAGCATTTTTTGTTAATTTATCACTGTATTAAAATAAAAGAAGTGAACCATAGACAGATAAAATGAATTATAGGTATACCTCCCATACATTCTGTACATCATGCTAAGCAAAAGCTGTGTTGTGTTAACTGTCAAGCTGAGAAATAGCTGACATTTGTTATTTTAATTAATAGTTTACTTTGCTGAAATAAGCTTCTATGAGAAGCTATGACTTTTATTAAATCTTCACTACAGCATTATTTTCACAGATTGGGAGGCAAAAACTAATTTTCAAAACCGCTTCGCCCTACAAGGTCACCACCAACAGCTTGAATGCACATGTCAAGGAGACATCTGCTTCAGAGATACCGGCCTGTGAAATGTGCAGGATGTAAAAAACTTAAGATACTTTTCACTACCAAAAAAATACTCAGTGATTATTTAACTGGTGTTGAGTAGTAAAGATTTTTGTCTCCTGTGGATATTTTAACATTTCATAAGTGCCACCCTGAATTCTTAGATCTCAGCATTTGCTTTAGGAATCACGCTAAACACAGCCATGGATTAATTCAGACAGACAAGCTGTCTGTCACTGATGTAAGTCATTATACAATTACACAGTAAGTTTAGACATTTTATTTGTCCAAATACTTTGAGGTCATTGGTGTGACCAGAGAATTTCTCATTTCTTTTTTCTATGAAAAGAACAATCATATTTTCAGTTAGGAAAGTTTATTCCATTTCAAATCAACGCAAGTACGCTTGGCAAAAGAGAGAACCTCTTGGTACACTGACCCAGTGATTCTCTGGATGCAGTTCTTAAGTTAGCAATTTCACAGGCTGTATTGTCACTGATTTCAAAAAGAGTTTCATGTGTAAAGCAGACACACTGTTCAGGAGGGCCAGACCTTTTCTTCTGATCCTTGATCTACTGGAAGACTGCAAAAACAGCACAATCTGTTTTGGTTTGGGTTTTCTGACATCAGCATATGAAGATCGATACATCAATTGATTTCTATGAATTATATTTCACTTAACTTTTTTTTTTTTAGGTTTAGCCTTACAATGAATAAAAGTTGTGCTCTCAGGATTGATCTGTTGCTTCATATTAATGGAAAGATTCCCATTGACTTCAAGCTACCAGTGTTACAAATAACAAGCTTGAATATTTATGACTCTGTAGTGTAACTGCAGGCAGTTATAGCTCGCTCTGCCCACTCCAAAGTGATTAAAAGTTCCACTGTCTGGATTAAAATAGACCTGGGATCTTTTTTTATTCCTTGGTATATACATATTGTGCTTTAAATTTTTTTTAAAAAAAAGGATCTGCGTATCTTACTACATATTTTTTGTGTTATTTTTAGTAAAGCTGTTATAGCCAATATTGGTCCTAAGGATCCAGGAGCAACACAGGTTATGGAGACGAAGAAAATAATTATTAGACCAATACTGGAAAAATGGATCAGGTTTTGGGCTAAAAGCCTTTCATCAGAGCATACACATAAGAGAAAAAAATTACATTTCCTTGGATTTAGATTCCCTTAAAGGCACATGCAATGAATAGCTTCTTTCATACCTTCCCTCATGGGCAATGAATTCTGCTAATCCTGTGTGTTCTCACCTCCCGTGGTGATCAGGATCCCATCGCTGCCCCAACGGGGCCACTCAGCAGCTGTTGGTAGCCAGGACTGGCACATCCAGCACATCTGTGTTTACACTTCCTTTGCTTATACCTGTGTCTCTGTTCACACTGCATAAAAACAACTCTCAAAATCCTTTCGGCAACACAGGGCTTGGTTTCAAAATGCACTTTTCAATAAATAGGGATTCTGCCACAGCTATTACCCGATTCCTATTTCTAGGGGAATTCTGGGTTTCAGGAGCAAGCCAGATGTTGCAAATTGCCTGGCTGACCTGTAACTGTGCAGCTCCCACACAGTTCTGTGCCATCCCCGTTGCACACGTTCATGGATGAGCTGCACCGGTGACAGCTCTGATTTTGTTTCTGCAGGAGTCAGCTCTGCTGTCCCACCTCAGGCCTGAACCTGCTGCAGTTGAGCTGAGTATTTGCTGAGCCCGAGGCCATAACCTGCTGCTGCTGCCTTCCTCTTTTATTTGATAACTGCCTGATGCCACCTGCCTACCTCACATGATACAGCAATTGGGACCAGATCATCCACACACACAGAAAGCTGCAAATAAACATCCCTCCTGGTGCATTTAGAACTCCACTGCCAAAGAGGAAGATGCTTTCTCACGGAACTGAAGGAGCACAAAAAAGCTCCCATCACAGCTCAAACAAACAACTTTTAATTCAGATAGCTCTGGAAAGGCAGAGAAATCAGATTTGCAGCATATTAGGAGAGACTCCAACAGCTAAGTCACACGCAAGCGACACGAAACTGAGCCATGGGATGTCCTTCCGGACAAAACCGTGTGACAACTTCACAATTCCTCATTATAACCTTATTTATCAAATGCTGCAGTTATTGCATAGCAACAGCGCAAGGAGGGATCTTCAGAAGAATGCAGAATCAAGATTGAAGACTTGCTGAACCTCAGCAAATCATCTGTACTGACCTCACCTCCATAAAACTGTGATGCACCAAAAGAAACTTGCAACTCCAATAAACCAGCTGGCTCCAAGAGTTTAAAAAAACCAGACATGTAATTCATTTTTTTCAATTGGTTCCTATAATCTTCATTTTACTGTTTTCCACAAACACCAGTTACAATCTAAACTATTGCAAAAATATGTTGGTGGGGTTTTTTTTCTACAAGAATAAGTCAGGTTTCTCTTAAGTTAACCATGTCAAATGATGTTTTATTTAAAATTCTACATCATAATATAATATTATCACAGCTTACACACAACCACTGCATTGATGTTTATATTCATATAAAATAGTAAAGAGTAAAAATAGAAGTAATAAAGATAACAAGAAAAAATCAGTGAGTTGTATCAACTATAGATCTAAATTTGAAATCTGGAATGGGGTTTAAACAAATAAGAGGAATAAAAGGAGTTTATAACGCAGGGAAAGTAACTTCAGTTTTATACTTGTTTGGCCATGGTATAACCATATATTTATTGCCTATTAACATCTGCCAACGAAAAGACAAGATGGTATAAAGAATCTTTATAAGCTATATTAAGATATTTATTGAAGTAGTGTCATTTTGTGTCTTTTGGAAATTCATTTTAAGTTCCTGGCAGTTAATTAAAATTCAAACTCCGCATCATTGCTTAGTGATAATCCCAAATAGTGGGAAACAAACACTACAAACCAGTGTTAAAGGAAAATATGCCTAATAGCAAACAATTCCAACATTTGCTTTTAAATGATTTTTTTTTGTATAATTGCTGTGTACTCTCCAATAAGCCAAAAGGCAATATGCAACATATAACCTTTTTAATCTAGAAAGGCAATCATCTTTTCAGCTTTCCTAAGAGGTAACAGGGTGGGTAACTAAGACACACATAGATACAAAGTAGGTGCTTACAAGATAACATTCAAAGCGAACACAGGGAAATAGGCAGCTCTTGAATGGTTAATCTCACGTATTTTTAAAGAAAAAATATTTACTGGTTTCATTTTCTCCAGTTCCATCATCAATAATGCAACTCTGCTTTGTTTACATATGCCTTACAAGTCACTTGGGCTTTATTCTCCTTCCCGTCTCCTCTCCACCCTACATTTTTAAGCTCATTTGTTTTGAAAAAATAAAAAAAACACCCGACAGTATTAGGATTTTTACGGCTGAGAACTACTAGGATGAAATGTAACAGATATTAAACATAGGGAAGTTGTTAAAAATGTGCTAACACAAGTGAAATCCAAAAAAACTAAGGTGTGTGAGACGCATATAAAATTTCTTTACGCATGTCCTTCAAAAAAGTTTAATACATAGTCAGGTCACATTATTGCACATCAAATTCTCTAGGTCTCTAGCTGCCAGTAGCAATTATCTGTAAGAGAACATATTTTCCCTCGTGACTAGCTATCGGGAATTTTTTAGTATACCTAAGCATAGCCTTGAGCAAAACTCCTACGGGGCATATTTGGAATAGAGTATTTCATTTGGATGAAATATTAAGGTTTTCATGCAATATGTCTATCTATATTTTTATACATCTGTTTCAACATATTGATATGTTTATCTGTTTACTTTAATTACATGAAATAGCTGTATTAAAATGTAAATGGTTCCAAATCTATAGATTTCAGTGCGGTTTTAGGAACAGTTCCGTGGTTCCTGAGGCTGCTGCCCGTAACAACGCATCCCACACCAATGCTCCCCCCAGACACCCCAATTCCACAGAGGTGCTCGGGGTGGACCCCAGGGCTTGGCTTTGGGGCTGCATCCCAGTACAAACACTCCTTGTACTGTATCAGCTGATGGTAATGAGACAACGTAATGCTTGTTAGGGCATGACCAGTGTTCACACATGAAACCAGGGAGGGGAAAAAAAGAAAAGGTGGAGTCTTTAAGGAAAAAAGGCAAACTACATCACAGCAGAGGGCATATAAAGTCCTGTAACTCATCATCTTTAAAAATGGATAAGGCAACCCAGCTTGCTAGAGGACTTTTAACAGTGCCTGCTATGGTCGTTCACCAATCTCTGCATATGAGAGGGTCGAGATTGGTACCACGGGTTTTCAACCAGGCACCTCATTTCACAGGGCTCTAGATGGAAGGGTATCTTTAGGGATCTTAGAAGGACTATAAAAATGACAGGAAAAGGATCATAGAATTACCCGAGTCAGAAGGGACCCGAAAGGATCATCAAGTCCAACTCCTATCCCTACACAGGACACTCCCAACATTCACACCACGAAAATTGTGTAGTTGTATGATCGTGGTCCCACAGCACCCAAGAACCACTGGACTCTGCTAATAAGAGACACAATGCAAACATGGAGTAAACAGACTAATGAATGAGATGAATTTAATTTCTGTCTTATGAAGACAGGTGCAACCACCTGCTTACAAATGAGATTATGTTGGTTTCATTTTGATAAGGACTGGGTCTCAACTGCGTATTAACAATACGAATGATTACTTAGCCTCATATTACACCCTCTGAAGGCTTCAATAATCTTTCCATTGATTTTAGAGGAAGGCAGAATAAATCCTTAACACTTATGCATGTATATTTATTGTAAAACCAAATTTAAATATATGACAATATAGCTGTAAAAATTGAGATTATTATTCAAATAGAGGAGTAAACTTTACCAAGAAGCTAGCGATTTTTAAAGCAATTTTTAACAGCAATAGACAATCACTAATTTTCATTAACACAGTAGTTCAAATAAATGCAAGAGCAAATAATAGCAGAGACTTTGAAACCTTTGATATGCACTTCTATTACTCAAAAAAAACAGCATTACAGCTTTAACAAATGAAGTGTTCTGTGAACCTTCATAGCCCTTGCAGAAAAAAGTTGATACTGGCTTTGAAATGACTATGAAATGTATGAAAAAGGCAAAAAAGTATAAATTCTCATCTCTCCTCTTAATAATACATTCACAGGCTTAAATAGTTTTCCTCCTTCCTAGATTTTTCCAAATCTATCCTATTTATCTGATTGGATTTCTGTCCCATCTTTCCACATATTACATCTAATTAGTACCCCCTGATGAGAAACAGTCCACCGATGGAGAAAGCAGTTGGATAAGATCTACATTAACAAATGTAGTTCATTTAATATCATTTGTACTGCTGCATTATTAATAATACATAATTACCCCGTGCAGGCTGCAAGGGGGAAGAATAAAATCATTCATTAATTTCTTGGCCTTTACAAAAGGAGTAGTATATTTGCCAGCAAAAAAAATGTATTGGACTTACAGGCTGCGATTTATCAGTTCTGAACATTGCACTAAAATATTAACTTTTTTTTTGCATGGAAAGTACTGATATATTTAAAGGAGATCCTTTCACTACCTCAAGATACGGCGTGCCACACCACTGCTGGAGTTGTTATTTTGAAAGCACTGAACAAAGAAGCATGACAGCCAGCTATCTGAAAGTCAAGATTTCCAGACATCTACCAAGGGATGTTTTCAATGCATATAAATTCCAGGTGAAAAAAAAAAACATAAAGAATTCCCCATGAGCCGCACAGGGCTGTATTTGTTGTACACCCTATTGCTTATCTAATAATCTATTTAGGTTTTTTTTTTTCATTTACATGGGTAAATTAGTCCATACAAAGCACATTACAGGAAGAAAAGAGAGACCAGCCTTATTTTTGTCCTACCTCTTTAGTCCAAATCAGCACAACATTTCATACCAGGTACAGCACAGTGCAAGAACCTGCTACATTGCAGGCTAAAAGGACCTTTCAGGATGTACGATAAATTCATCTAAACGTGAGTGAAAACCTGTAGTTATCACTCCAGTAAGAGTCTCAGTATTGCTATAAATGTTTTGCTTGAAGAAACAGTATTTTTTTTTTTTTGGCCCTTGCTGTAACATAATCAGACACACCAAGCTATAATGACTCTTTCTAGAACTCTGACATTCTATGTTTCTATATTTCTCCTTGAAGGAAGACTCTGGTTGTCTACCAATGCTGTTAGTAATGCACGTGCCTGCATTAATTAGAGGAGGAAGGCTCACGTCTCTGAAGCACTCTCCCTGACCAGGAGTGAGAGAGTTGAGGCAGGGACATGCAAACACCTCATACTTTTGTTTTCAAGAAGATTTTGGATCACAATCTGATTTATGCTCACAAAAGCTTCACTTGGCTGAGACCGTCACCTCAGAATATTTGGGTGATATTCCCACTGCTTTCCACATCCTTCATACAATAGATTGGGATTGAAAGACACAATTCAACTGTGTCAAAATTATCTTCTGCAAGCTGAAAGAGGGGAGATTGAGATGAGATCTTAGGAAGAAATTTTTGCTGTGAGGGTGGGGAGGCCCAGGTTGCCCAGAGAAGTGGTGGCTGCCCCATCCCTAGAGGTGTTCAAGACCAGGTTGGATGGGGCTTTGAGCCCCCTGATCCAGTGGGACTGGATGGGATTTGAGGTCCCTTCTGACCCAAACCATTCTATGTTTGTATGATATCATGTTCATATTTAGAAAGGGCTACAAGGTTGAATGCACTGCCGGAGTTGCTAGACAGGAAGGGCAATCTCCAGGTTTGGGCACAACTGAGACTAACCAGCTCACACCTATGTTCACCTCAGGAATATAAATGGAAATACAAAAATATTACCAATGGATCAAAACAAAGAGGTACACTAAAACCTTAATGAATTTCAAAATAAGAAGAAAATATTGCAAAGAAAAAGTGAATTAATGTTTTCTCACATGAAGTTAACAGGTGAGGGGACCTTGAATTGAAGATGGAAGTATAAAAATGTGACAAAAGTGTTTTTAAAAAGTAAATCAAATAGAAGTTGTGTATGTGAAGGGCAAGAGTATTAGCTATAAAACAAAACCACATTAAAAAAAATCAAACAGAAGAACAGTAAAACGAATGCACAAACAGAAAGCAGAGTATGACAGGTTTCACTAAAATCAGAGATTTTTCAGGTGTAAGACAGGCTGAATAATGGGTTGAGTTCAGAAGGCAGACCTGAGCCCACCTTGAGGAACTAAGCTTTATATGAATTGAATTAACATACCTGTGTGAGAGATTATGTGGGAGAAGTGTCCCAGCTCAATTAAAGATGATCAGCAGGAAAAAATCCAGAGCACAGTGAATAGCTTCTTGTCCCACCCAGTTAACCACAGCAAAGAGCAGGAGTTGTTGGGTCTGCACTACTGTCACTGAGGGGGTATTTTGTATTTGAGTTGTTAAATGTTAAATATTATTTAGTGGAATGCTCAGGAAACCCCCTGCCAAGCAAAATACTACAGTGAAGCTGCTTTTTACAGAGGTGACCTAACAGTGGACACAAAGTCACCTGAAGCTCTTTAGTACAAACCTGGGGTACAGAAAACCTCTAATATTTTATTATAGCAGAAGGAGGTCATACTTTACACTGAGAAGTCAGGACACAGCTCTCCTTAGGTCTCCAGGAGGAACTGAGATGTGCAAAAGAGAATCATAGAATGGTTTGGGTTGGAAGAGACCTTAAAGCCCATCCAGTTCAAACTCCCTGCCATGGGCAGGGGGACACCTCCCACTGGATCAGGGGGCTCAAAGCCCCATCCAACCCCGCCTTCAACACCTCCAGGGATGGGGCAGCCACCACTGCTCTAAGCAGAAGACAACCATACAGCAACAGCAAGGACTCAGATCCATCCTGACCCAGCAAAAGTTACATATTCAAAATTACACTGCTTAGAGACAAACAAAGTCAACAGCCTTCTGTCTGACAGTGCTGAGAAGGGAAAATTAACCCACCTGGAGGTACCGCAGACCTTATACACCTGCATCCTTTTCAAGCCACCTCCACCAACCCCCTGGAAAGAACAAAACGCTGAATTCCTCAAAGCCTCTCACTTACATAACAAATATCTAAAAACTGCAAGAAACTCAAAAAGCCTTTTAAAGGGCATAAAGATGTATTTCCAAATGGTGAAATGCAATGAAGCAGAGTAATAGAGACTAACTTGAAGTCTGGAGTACAAAATGCACTCCGAAAAGAACTAAGTGAAATATTTTTTTGGTTGACTTCTCAAGCTACTTATTTTAATTCTAGAAAGTGTGGGCAATCCTAAAGGTTTCAAGTGACAATTAAGTGTCTGAGAGAAAATAAGTACCACATGAGCAGACAGGACTTATAGGATTGTTCAGATAACTCTGTGTTTTGTAATGGTCTTTTTTTTTACTAAGAATTAAAATATTAACACATGTTCCTCCTCTGTTTTTCACACAAAGCTACAGTGATGTGCTTGTCTATAGCTCTACTTTAAATGAATTAAACCATATGGTCTTACATCTCTAAATCAAGAATACTCTATATGCAAACCCTATGAATTCTGAATTATTTGGATACCATTAACTGACTGATATAACAAATGAAAAAGATATATTTTATTAAATAGTGCATGAAGGAGCAGTGTATGCTTCATCCTTAATTTTAAGAAGTCACAAAGTGTCATCATTTACCAAGTGCTTCCTCAAAATCTATTAAAATGCATATACCCTATATATGTTCAAATAAATTATATATATTTAAGTCTATAAAAACAATATACTTCTAAATAAATAATGCAATTCCAAAGGACCAGAACAGACTTCTAGTCCATTTTAGGTCATACAATATAACTGAATTCAAGGTTAACAGCAACTTTAACCTAAGATGTGTTTGCTGCCAACAAGTCCTGTATTTACTACAGGATGCCACACTGAAGATATATCACATTATAAAATAGATAGTAACAGAGAGAAAAAGCTAGAAAACAAGACAACTAACATAAAATGAAGGAAAACCCACACATAACAACAGCCATTAACTTGACAATCAGTGCAAATCCCCTCAATATAAATGTCCCATATCTAATCCATCAGAATTCACTGATTTAAGTAAAAGCTGTTGCAAGAGGTGCCAGACAGCACCATCAACAACGAAAGCTGCTTGCTCACAGCAAGCAGAACTTCCAGGCAGCAGAGGCTCCTTTTTCCTCACTGGGAAAAAAAAATTCTCTTATCTAGCTGGGTATTTCTCCCCACTTTCTTCCACAAGATAGAGACCATCATTCTGCTCAACTCAGTTGCTATAAATGACGCTCAAAAATTCATGGAGAGAGGAAACTCACAGGATAAGTTTTGAAAAAATTGACTGTATCTTATTTTTCTCTATTTGATTCAATATTCCAGAAGAATATTCGAAGGAAAAAAATTTGAAATTATTACTCACTCCCTAATGATCAGGGATGCTTTGGAAGTAATTCAGAACAATGGAGGGGTTACCACAATCCAGGAGTTTTCTCCACCTTCCTCTGTCAAGAAAAGATGGACATAGAAAGCCATTATTCATTCAGCAATTTGCCATTCTCTTGCTCTTCTCCTCACCAGAGTCTGTGTTGAACAGCTTGTGGGTTTTCGGTGGGTTTTTTAAAGATGTTTATTAGGCTCACACAAGTTGTGTGAAGCTGACGAATACAGATCACATTGCAGCTTAAGATTCTTGAAAAATTGGGTCTGCTTATTTCTGCAAACCATGCACTAGCATCCAGAGTTTGACATGGGCAGCTTTAATAAACAAATATCATACATAAGCTCCATTACGTGAGTAACATCTTTTCCATCCTTCTCCTTCAAGTAAGGCTGAGCTTTACACCACATCCCACCTCATTTCTCAGCCTTTGCTTCTACCACAGAAGACAGAGACCATGGTCGTTGCCAGCACATCTATATTGACTGGATTTTTGGCAGCCTATGCTGACCTCTCAGCGGTGACTTCCCTGCAGCCCTGTGTGCCGAGAAACTTCTCTCCACTACGTAAAAATTGTAACTGGTTTCCTTCACTACAACTGTTGTTAGCAATACAGACCAGCAGTAACACACTGGTGAGGACACTGCATGGAGTAATGTAGACAAAGCCCTACAAGGATGCGTAGAGTATGGATTTGCTGATGGCCTGGACCCGGTCTCTGAACCATCGTCTATAAGCCTCTGTAAAAAGTTTCTTCACTGATACTGATTTCTGCATTTGACTACATATGTCTTACATCTGAGTTTTTGTTTTTCTAGAAGGAAAAAAGTGAATGCAAGATCTAAAATTGCATTAAGGAAAATTAAGTCCCCTAACTTCAAATACTTCAAATAGCATTCGCACCATGAAGTCGAAGTTCTTGTACATTTGGTCATTGGCTCTTCATCAGGGAACGCAGGGATAAGAGGAGGGGGAACAGTTTTAACCTAAAACAGAGGAGATTTAGATGTGATATTAGGAAGAAATGTTTTCCTGTGAGGGTGGGGAGGCCCTGGCCCAGGTTGCCCAGAGCAGTGGTGGCTGCCCCAGCCCTGGAGGTGTTCAAGGCCAGGTTGGATGGGGCTTTGAGCCCCCTGATCCAGTAGTGGGTGTTTCTGCCCATGGCAGGAGGGGTGGAACTGGATGGGTTTTAAGGTCCATTCTGACCCAAACCATGCCATGAATCTATGTTTTTTAATTTGTGCATTAGCCAACTGGGATACCTGTATTTTAATTCTGTTGAAGTGAAAATACATTTTTATATCAAGACTTTTAAAGTTTTCACATATCTAAAACAGAAATGAGATCTAATGGATCCATTTTTCTTCCTCCCCACCAAACACAAGGCGTAGTCCTTTGTGCTCCATCTGCCTCCAGCAGCTCCTCTCCTGGCTCATCAACACCTGTGAACAGCAAGCTTCCTGCTGGCTACAGCTTCAGGCCGGGGTCTTATAATTCCTATTAAACTACAATATCATTTCAACAGGGCAGCTATTACAAGGAAATATTTAAAATGCAGGAGGTTTTCTTTTTAGAGAGAGGGAGGCCAAAAATTCACTAAAGTTTGCATATAATGAAAATATTTCAACAAGTGAAGCATAACAACGCAATATTAAGCCTAATATTGGTGACATTTCAGAGATCTTGTTAGAAACTAGGGAGCAGGCTTTATTTGAACTTTGTTACCCTTATATTAAATTTCTTTTTTAGAATTAATTTATTTTCTTGTAGTTCTCATTATGTTTTTATTGCATTCACGGAATTGCGGAGCATTTCTCTAACTAATTTAACACCTGTAAATTCCCACAGCTGCTAATGAAAGACTGTGTAGACTACCAGATAAATTTATAATTCATATTTCAAAGGTTGTGAGTTCAAATCCTATTAAGGTTGTACTTATTAATGTTTCTATTAACTCTTTTCCATCCTTGAAGTTTTAGATTGAATTAAGATGTTTGGCTTTTTTCTAAGGAATGAAAACACCACATCTGCTCCAAAATGTGATGACACAAAGAAGGGGCAAGGAAGGAGGAGAAAACAAACTGAGAAAAAAGACAGTTCTGATGCAATGTCTGCTCTTTTCAAAGGAATAATGTCACTCCTTGCAATTAAAGGCAAAACACAATGAATTAAATGTCTTGAATCCTTCATGTAGAAATAAATTCTGGTATATATGAAAACGTGAAAATCTACAGTTCTTCCATATAGCACAACTGCATTGACTGAAGACTTGGCTTCCATTCCTGCCTTTCTAACTCACTTTTCTTTACAACTTTCATCATTTAACCTTCCACTGCCTCAGTTTATTCATCTGTACAATGGATGCAATACTTATGGACCTCTTAGCTTAATAATTCTTAATCCTAGCAATTTCCATTCAAATTTTAAGGCTAATAAATTAAATGCAACTCCAATGGGATTTTGTCAGGTTTAATTCCTTAGTTATGAGATTCTTAATGAAACAGCTATAGGTGTTCAAAGGATTAATTACTGCTAAAAACCAAGCACTTGGAAAACTATTTAGCTATATCAAAAAGAATATATCTCCGGAAATAACTCTGTCCAATGAGACCAGGAACTACGCAACCTCCAATACTGCCCTTGACTGACATAACTTTAAATGCAGCAGCATTCTGGAACAATGCTCTAATTTATGCTGATACAGTATCTACATCTGCTATCAGAAATAATTATGGAAGAGGCACGAGAATTTTTTTAATATATTGTTTTGCATATTAGACAGCATCTGAGAAGCTCTATTCTGTACAGCCATTAAAGAAAATAATTTGAGTGGTACAAATACACAACACTTGATTAGCAAGCAGTGCACTAGATTCCCTTCTCATTTCTTGAATGGCAATTACTTTTTTGAAAACCATATAATTTTCCCAGGCTAACATCGTGTTCTCCCCCTGTATCTACAATTTACCAAGTATTCACTGCACTCTTAAATTGACCTCCAAGTCATAAGGCTAAAAAAGTGGGTTGTTACCTTCATTCATTTCTTTAGTTTATTTTGCTTCTCAGTCACTTCTTAATGAACTTATAGCATATATTTCCAATTAATGAACAACAACATTCTATTGAAATTTAAAAGAATCCATTTAAAACCACAAATCTAGATCTGTAATTTACCTGGGTTAAAAAAACTCCACCCAAAAAAAAAAATCCACAAACCAAACTTATAGGAATTTTTGAGCCTATCTCAATCATCATTTTAACCTCTTTGAGAAACAGTGAACACTTATGCATCAGAAACATCTTTATTTATTTATCTGGCAATTTAAAATGTCATTCGTCCTCTCATTTGGCTTTCTCCAAATCAGAGTAAAACTGCTCAGACCTATTAGGCTCCAGTTTATTGACAAAAATACCTATTTTGCTCTCATATACTACGACAGCAAGAGTCACCAATAACCCCAAGGTGTACAGTCTCTGGTGGAAAGGCTTGTGAGCAGAACACATAACTGACAGCACACGTACGTCCTTATTCACAGACGCCACTGTACAAGGTCAGAAACATTTTGACCAACTTCTTGCATTAATTTGAGCCCTGTTTTACGCTGTGCCTCACGTTTGGGCCACATTTTTACCCTTAGCCCAATGACAGCTGCAGACTGTAGTTTCCCTGCCAGAATTTGCTTTCAAAAAGATTGACTGACAAGTTCCTCTTTGTTCATTTTCCAGGGGAAAAAAAAAAATAATATATCTATATCTGAGGGTCACGCTCTTGGTATTTTCAGAGCTCTAAAAACTCTAGAGACATAAAGGAGACAAGAGCTGGCTTCTTGCCGTTGTTCACAAACTCCATCACAAGGAGAAGGAAGATTGAGGCCTTGATGTAGACTGTCAGGATTTATACCGAGGGGGGCTCTCTTCAAAAGAAGGCTGCAGATAAATAAACAGCCAGATACCAGGCTCTTCAGACAGACTCAAGGTGCACAGTCTGAGGAGCCCCATCAATAGTATTTCTGCAACAACCACCTGCCAAGAAAACTAGGGAGGCTCTGAAAAATGAGTGAACAGGGAATGGGAGAAAGGGTTTGTTTATCCATATGGTAACAACATTCACACAGCTCCTAGTAACACGCAAGATGTAGTAATGTACTTGAGAGGAAATCATTTTAAAATATATTGTCTCCAAATTCTTATGATTCATACTAGGTTATAAAATCCTTAGGGCCAAATACCGCAGTCCCTCCTCAGCTCTCATTCAAGTAAAATCTGCTCAAAATCAATATGAGTTTGCTTATATAAAGGAAAAAAATGAAAACTAAGGGTAAAACAGGGCTATGATTCACAGTACACATGAAAATTATTTTGGCTGTTCACATATGCAGACTATATATCATAATAAAAAGGTGCTGTCCCACTGATGATCTAGTTTTCAAAATCTGGATGCATTTATTAATGGAACTGAACACAAACTTCAGCACCCATTCAAAACCAAAACCAGTTTACACATCCAAATGTCCTGGTGAGCGTTCAGAAACCATCAGTTCCCTACATTGCACAAGCTTTCTTGTTCACACAATTATATACAAATATTTTGAGCAAAATCTATATGCAATTAGGATGGGAAACTTTCCTTATGTTCTACTTTCCTTATGGTGCCTCTCTGCAAAAAAAAATAACAGTCCTCTCCATTTTTTTGTTTTACCTTCTAATAACACAGTCTGGGATTTATTTTAGAGGATTTGAGTGCTTCGGAATAATTCATCTCTCACAAAAAAAACATTACCATGACAAATATTCAGCCATTATGCAGGCCATGTTTAATTCATTTTACTAAGTAAGAATGTTATTAGTGCAGACGCTTATGAAAATAAGTAGGATTGGTTTATTATTTGTAAATAATTTGTAGTCAAATTTTCCAAACAAACATGAAAAGGACAAAGACACTTCACAAAAAGATGTAAATCAAACAACGAATTATTATTCATACCCTTTTCTTACTTTTTCTTTTCTAGAAAAAAGGAGACAAAAAACTCTGCACAGCGTCAAAGACATTGATGCAGCTTTTAGGGTTTCCTGCACTTAATCATCCCTGTGGAGAAGAGAGAGCCAGTGGTCCCCTGGCTTTCGGCCAGTTCTACACCACTTCTCTCATCAGTTTCCATTTCTTTAATTCATCTTATTCTTCTCATTGTTACCAGGTTCTTGTTTCAGACTATGAAACGTGGGTAATCTAATACAATAAACCAAAATTGCCCAAATTTTGGTAGCATGTGTGCTGCTGATTTTCCTCTGCAGATATTCCCTTTTATTTTGTATTCATTCTCTACTCCAGCCCTTATCACCATTTTCTGCTCAGCTATACCATCACGAACCCCTCCCCACCCAAAAACTTCCACACTTTTAATTCCATTGTGCTCTCAGTTTCTCCTACCAGCAGGTCTTTTTTCCCCAAGGCTCTCCTTCCCCCTCTCTCCTGCCATCTTGTCTCTTTTTCACCTCTTGCTTCTAACAGGCTTTATGTCTCCATCACTCATTTGCATTCCAGATAGCACATTTAGGAATACACCTTTTTTTCCCCCCCCATCTTTCTTTCACAATACGTGTTCTCTCTCTCCTGCACCTCAATCCCTCCCATGCTGCGAAGTTTCCTTATGAAGTAAATTTTTATCACCCTCTCTCCCCAAGATGTTTTCTTAACACAAAGCAAGATTTCTCATCAGCTTCTCTTCTGACACATTAGTGCAACTCTGCCTCTTCCCATGCGACAGAACAGCCTGTGTGTGCATAAAGGGGTGTGTATTCTAGCAGATTGCAAGGGTGCTGGGTGTTAAAATGCATATATGTGTGTGTATGTGCATGCTGGCATGTGTGGGTGCACATATAGATGCCAATTGTCATCTGCACTCCTAGACTCTATGAACGACTGCAACAAGCACCAGAACTTCATGGTTATTAAATCCTACTTCCAAATCATACTGTAAAAATATTTTGCCTTAAGCAAACTGAAGCAGATACAGAAACTTAGAATGAAATAGGAAATGTTTCCACCTGATTATCTTTGAATGTCAGAGAATCAGAAGTCAAACTAGAACATGAGGACAGTACAAGTGACAAGATGATTTTATTTTTGAATGTAAAATATAGTATTTCAAAACTGCCAAGACTCATTACAGGAGTCCAGGACTCATGAAATTAAGTCCTCATCCAGGTTGGATGAGGCTATGATCAACCTGATGTAGTGGAAAGTGTCCCTGCCCATGGCAGCAGGGTAGGAACAGGATGTTCTTTAAGGACCTTTCCAAAGCAAACCATGCTATTATTCTAAATTTAAAGGAACAAGGGAAGCTGTTCCTGGACCACAGAGGTTAGAGAAGTAGCTGCCTGCTGACACGGGGCACCTATGAGCTCAGGGGACAGGAACCCACAGGAATGATACAGACTCTGAGTCAGAACAAGAACATCCAGCTCAGGCAAGGACATCTCTTGAACCTGACTGAACCTCTAAACTGAGCAGCCTCCGTGGATCTGAGAATGGCACATGTTCTATTTAGATGAACAAGATGTACTTTAAATATTTAACTCTTTCCTGGAACCAGAAAATGGGATATGACCACGTGCATACAACTTCATTTGACAGTTCCTAATGTAAACCCGTGAAAAAAGGGTTGTTCCATGAGATGAATTGTAATGAGATAGGATTCTTGCGAGTCATTTTCTAGGTTCCTGAAGTTCACACAGAAATATTAAACAAGAAGACTCAAACCATTTCATAAAAACTACTGATATATCTGGTTTTCAGAATGGTATTTTTAATTGTATTTCTTTGCACCACGACTAAGGAGCCTATGCCTGCTGCTGACCTCTCACCTCCAAATTTTGCTGTTGCCTTTTTATACTTCCTTTCCACCTGCTGTTTTTCAGTACTTAGTGATAACTCAGAGGCCACGCTAATCTTCACATATCAAGTCAAGTGCATTTCACCTGTTAGTAAGAAGAGGCATTTGAGTGCTACTGCACCTCCTAAAGAAGTGCCTGGATGGTTCTCTGCACATATAGGAGATCGTGTTTTCCATTCATTAAAAAGCAAGAGCATGCTGAAAATGTCTTTTTTCAAAGGTAACATAAGATGCACTACTAGATCATACATTAGCCCAGTAATGTGTTGTCAACCACTGGCCATGACTGGTGTTGAATTGTCATCCCTTGGCTCCCTAAGAGCTTGGTAAAGCAAGTTCACTTCGACAGGTATCTTCATTTGAAAAAACAGTTAAACATTCACCGCTTGAGGATGCAGATTTAGAGGCCAAAGGTCTACATTAGGCAAACAGATTAGAAGAGCAAGAACAGGTTTACTCGAAGGTATACTCAGGCAAATTGATTATAATCTGCACCCAAAATACAGGAAAAAATGTTTCATCACTCATTATTTCTCATTTAGCCACAATTTTCTCTCTTTTGAATTTGTTTCCCCTCTTTCATAGTATGAAATTACGCTCATTGCTGACATTCTTCAATAAGGGTGTGATGACCAAAATTAAACATAAACACATGACATTGGCAGAATGATACCAGAGACAGGAATAATTCCATGAATCATCTCACATTCACCTACTCATTAGCTCTACAAACTGGAACTTCATGCTTAGCTTTCTATACTGAAATAGCAGGCCTTTCTTTCAAAAAGAAAAACATATATACAAATAAAGGTAAATGCAAACCTCTCTTGCACAAGATACATGTACAGAATGGTGCTGATGTTTGGTGGCACTTTTTTCATTTTAGCAGCCGTGTGCTGACTACATTCAATTTAGTCCTGTCACTCTAGTTCAGTCCCACAGATATATAATTGTTATTACATTTTCATCGATACCTAATTTACTTTGAAAATGTAACAGTCTCTGTCCACCTCCAGATGGGAAATTATTTTTGTTTCTTACCCACCATTGCTGCAATAATGAAATATCTCAAGAATTATTTTCAGTTGTGTCTCTTTTTTGAAATGACATCATTACACAGTGCCCCGTGACAACCAGATATGAAGAAAGAATAACTTTGCAGAAGTCACATTTCTCAATCAACACAAGCTTACAATTTTAATAGTGCCATCAGTCAGATGGATGTAGAAATGATTGTGTATTTCATAAGGTTCCAGAACTATTGTCAGCCAGGAGTTATGTGTCACATCCATACAGGAAAAATACTGGAAATATAAATTATCCTTCTGTCTTCTGTAATGTATTTATACACTGACTCTGTTGAGCAGCATATAATGAAGAGATTTGTGACTAACGGAACACTAGCGTGCTCAGTATGTGGAAAATCAGGCAGAAAAGGGTATTTTTGTCATTTTCAGCAGTAAGGAGACACCTAACTTTTCACCTGTCAGTTTTGCCAATTTTGTCAGAGCTGAACAGCAGTTAAGGCCACTCAACTGTGCTCACTCGTATCTTCAAGCCATCAGCAAAGTGTCACAGTTCAAGGAGATGCAGAGGGTGGACACAGTGCAAGGAACGCACACAGCAGGAGCTGGAATCACTCGGCAATGTCACTGCCATGGCCACTAAAGTTACAGTGGCTCGAGGCCAGCCAGCTGGTACGTGTGAAAGATGGAAACATCACATCCGCTACTGCCATGGACTGGGTGAAAAGAATCTTGTCAATTTGATGTATTTATTCAGTAGGTGCCTTTTACAAGTTGCTGCTACCAAGAGATGAGAGGTTATGAACCACTTCAAAATGCTGGACTTAATACAAACTGTAGCTAGTGACCAGCACAAAATGAGAGATGATATTTTGATGGAGACCTTGGCCCTTCCCAGAAGCTTCTCACGCACACTCTGTCTTTGAAAGGGACTGCCAGCCTACGCGCTGTAAGGAGTAAGCACAAAGTGCTGAGATTTCTGGAGACAGCAATCCAAACTTGATCAAACCTCTAAATCACTCCGATCTACCTGGGACTTGGACCACACCGTATTACCCCATGACTGGTCTCGAGGACCACCAGTCTTCACTTTGCACACATTACTTATTCAAGCTACACAGAACAAACTGACAGCACTATGTACTGTAACATACAATCATTTCAAAAAGAGCATTAATTAAACCATTTTCTGGAAACCATGAATGGAACTGGTATAACAGAAGAGTTTTGCCTTTAAAATGCTACAAGCAGTGAAGATCCCTTAGAACTTCTGTGTTTGGCTCATTCAGTGCGACAGCCGAATGGTGAATATTCCTTTATTTCAAACTTATAAAATATTGAAAGAAAAAAAATATTTTCCCTTGAAATCCATGAACGGACTGTCTGCAGAAAAAAAAAAGAGTGTACTTAACGCACTTGCCTGCAGAAAACTAAATCTTGACTTTTTTTTAATGGAAGTAAAGGAAGTTCTTTGCTTCATGTTGTGCTTATCTAATTTATTGCCATTAACGTTGCAGATAATAAGTCTCCATCTTCTTCATTTTGAAATAAATTCATCCCACTTCAGCACTGCTTTGAAACTCTCCCTTCTGATGTGTCAAAGCCATCCCGAGCAGGCTTTACAATGAGGGGGTTAAATGAACTGCAGTTCTGCCTTGCTGCCTCCTCCCACCTGTTGAATCCCATGACCTAGAAGTGGAAAAGCCACCTGGGTCTGTACCTGCCAGCTCAAACTGCTCGACTGAGCTTTATTCAGTGGGACATGGAATGATTAAAAATAATACTGAGACAACAGCCATACCAAGAGAAATGCAAAAAAAACCCCAAAACATACCAAAAAAAAGAGAGAGAACAATATAATTGAGGGCAAACAAACTGCTACCTGGACTGCTAGAACTACCTTCCACAACACACTCCACTAACTGACACACAGCAGTCACAGTCCTGACCTGGTAGCGTTTCATTTTATTAAAATATCACTTTTCTTAGATTAAGCCAGAAGGACCCCAGATCTATAATTTTTCTTCCATTCAAAAGCACACTGCTGTTTTGGAAAACATCCCAATCTCCAAGGAAGCTTATGAGAAATCCCAATCCATTAATACTCTTCCTTAGGAGTTAATTTCTTCTCTACATAAGTCTATAAAAGGGTTCTTACATGGAGGGCAACAGAGTTGAACTAAAGCTGCGCAAAATGTTCAAAGAGCCACATGAAACTATATAAAACTCACCAGGTCTAAGGTGTGCACTAATAATTTGAACCAGCAGGGCTTTGCTCTAAGTTTTATTGAGCCAGAGTACCTTTCATTAAAATCGGAAATGTAATTTTGAGCGCTATCTGGAATTGTACACATTTCTGGAGGCTAATTATTTCACTCTTCCCCACACACACACCCCGAATGCTGCAGCTGTTGCACAAAGCCACCGGTGTAAGTTTCATGGTTCGACTTCTGGAAGCCTTAATTGGCTCAGTGTGACCAGCATGACGCCGGCTGCAGCTAAGCAGAGAGCCTCTCTGTAGCCGACTTACATAATTCTCATTTCCAAAAAAGTAGAAAAATGGTAAAGGAAACCCTTTTAAACACTAACACATTGTGTTCCTGCCTCCCGCTGGGGCTGACCCAAAGAGAACAGCCGCCTGTCACTGCTCGCAGCGCGTAGATCAGTCCTTCAGCTCAGCAGCAGAGGTCTGCGCTTCGGAGGGAGAGGTCTCGGGTTCACTCCCTCCGACAAAGCAATTATGTTGTTACAAACCTCTACCAGTTTCCACACAAAGTTTCACTACCTATTTGTGTAACAAGGGAGAAGGAAAGTGAATCAGCGTTAAGTCTTTATCTGGCTGTCCTAAAAAAAACCCAGAATAGGGATTCAAATTTGAAAAATACAAGTACCCTCAGATGACTGTGCCATCATCCTTTCCCACTACCTCAATTCAGGTTTCAAGCCTACAACAAATCCAGTGGCAGAGAGCTCGTTTCCAATAACTCTTTTGTTAATAACTACATCTCAGTATTGCATATCACAGGATCACCTGGTTGGAAAAGACCTCTGAGATCATCGAGTCCAACCGTACCTGTCCACTGACTAAACCATGTCCCTGAGCACCTCATCTGCCTGTCTTTTAAACACTTCCAGGGACGGTGACTTCACCACCTACCTCCCTTGAGCAGCCTCTGCCCGTGCTATCATAGAATCATAGAATTGCTTGATTGCAAAAAGATTCTTTAGGTCATCATTGTCAATGGCACCAAGCCTGGCAAATTCAAGAAGCATTTGGCCAATGCCCTCAGCCACACAGTGTGAACGTTGGGGTTGTCCTGTACAGTGACAGGACTTGATGATGGCTGTGGGTCCCTTCCAAATCAGGACATTCAGTGATTCTACAATCATCAATTCCATGATCCATGACCACTGAGATCACACGCACTCCACTCTCCTGATAACACATGCATCAGGAGCAACTCAACAGCCAAAAACTGTTCAGAACTCTGCGAGTTTCAGATTCACACATACCGATGAAAAAAAATTGGATACACCATTTATTTGGGGGAACTGGAGCTTCATCAGTCTTCTACTTATATAAGTGTTTTTCATAGCATTTGCATGAACAGATGTATAAAACAACAGCAGTAGCAGAAGCAACTCTTTATATATATATCGGGAAAAAAAAAAAGGAAAGAGCTCCTTAGGAAGGGAAGAACTTTCACAGAAACGCTAACCAGACAAGATAAGGTGTGAAAGTCAGGGGGTGAGCTTGGCATATCATTCCCATCACTGTAATTTTTACTTAAGTAGTTTTATCTCAAATTGCAAGAGACTTGCTCTATTTAAATGTAAGCTGAACTAAATTTTTTTCTAATAATTGAGTCTTTCACACAAAATAGGATCAAGGACCTGGAAATGCTAGTATTGATTCTAGTGATTACAAAATAAGATATCATTGAATTTGATGAGGGCAATCAGAGCAAGAAGATGCAAGACATGAAAGAAATAAGAGATTAAAATTTAGTAAGGACTGGATGACCTTAAGAACTCAAGTAGCGCAAGAGAGATTAAATTGGATAATAAGATGTTATTAAGCTAAAAGCTTGAAAAATAATAATTAAAAATGACCATAACCAAGAGATGACCCCCAGTAAATGGAAGCAAGCATGCTGTGCTGCAAAGCTGCAGTGTCATGTGCTTCTAATATTCATGCACCAGAGTAAGCGTCCTTTAAAAGGAAATGAAAGTAAAAAAAGGAAATTTGTTAGCAACATCCAAATAGTGCCTTTTACTGACCACGGCCTAGCAATAGATAGAAAGCATACTGGTTTGCCTCCTGAATATTTGGAAGTAGCTGACATGAGAATTTACTTTGCTCATTCTAAGGGTCGAGCATTCAGCATCTGTTTAAAAGTTCAACACCATATTAAGAAATGATCAGAAAAAAAACACAACCACATGATACTGTGAAAATGACCCTAAGATTCACCAATCAGGAACACATCATTATGGAGAGTAATTAAATTCCCATCTTTGTCAGCATTTGTAAAGTACTTTTTCCCCATAGATATCCAAAACAGTGAACTATCTTAATTTTTGGCCTTTGTTAGGGCAGATTCTCCCTTTAACCAGAGCAACTACTCCCAGCCTTCTACTGCAGCTCAGAATTCTGTTCCTTTGCACACCCTGTACCCCCTAAGAATCATCAAAAGTAATGTTGAGAACTGGCCACAAGCAGCATATGTGCTAACCTTCATGTCTTCCTTTCACCATTCCAGAAGCAGACTTTCACTGTAAACCACAGAAAAGCAGATTCCACTGTGTCTTCTTTCCCTCCACCCACATTTTCATTTCAAGCCTCACCTCACAGACACATTTTGCAAGGGGGGGGGGAGAGAAAGAAAGAAAATCAACTTTTCTCAGTGCTTTTTTTCCAGTTGATTGCTACTCCTTGGCACCAATTATAAGTAACTGCTTCACAGCTGAACCAAAGCAGCACAGTCAGCAAAATCACAGCCTCTCCATCCTCAAGTAATCAGAGAGATGCGATGCAAAGGAGCAAAGGTGAGATAGACACCAGCCTAATAGGCCAGGGAGGAATATGCCTCAAGTTCTACCCAGTCCAGGCAGCCCAGTTGGTCAGAATGTAAATTTCTGGTAAACAATTTCACTGCCTTTCTGATAAAGAACTGCAAACTCAGTAGACAGTACAAAGCCACTGGGACCAGGAGGACTGCATGTCCTGCCACGCTGAAGACACTGTCAAAAATAAAAGCGTGTAATGAACTTGCTGCCCAGCTGGAGTGAGGCTCCTCTGGTCACTGGTCAATAGTGACAGAGGTAACTGAAAACAAAGACCATATTCAATGCATCTGCTTAATGGCAGGAGACATCAAAGAGCTGTCTGTACAAGCAACCTTCTGGGAATTTGCTGTCTGCCTCACTATCATGCTGCTCACCTTGATTCCTGGCTCTGGTCCCTGATCCTGCTTCCTGCCTGCTCAGCCCTGACTCCTCTTACATTTTCTTAATCCTGTCCTCTGTCCTCTCTGTGTCACAGCTTGTCCCACTGGTCTGCTTGACCAGCTCTAGTACTGCCTGCTGGCTTCTGCCTCTGTGCTTGGAGACCATGGCTGTCTCTCACAGACCTAAACAATTCCCTGAACTGATGTGGGTTTTAATTACTGTGGGTCCTTAATTATGCCCCCGGAGCTGATCTGCTACTCAGTGATCAGCCTCAGAAACACAATCATCCTATCCAGCTGGTGCAGGATTTGGTTCTTCAGGTCAGGTTTTCTTTGAACTCCACTAGAAGTCAGCACAGCAGTATAGGGGGGTCTCTTCACATCTCTACTGCTTACAAGCTTCAGCAGAGAGGACGGCTTTATTAGGTTTGACTCAGCCTCCTGTGTAGTGCTTAGTCCTGCATGGTTACATTTAACAAAGTACCACAGAAGGTGAACAAAGAACATGATAAGGACAGATATGCATAACACAGAAAGCAGCTCTGACCACTTCGATAGCACACCCTGCAAACTGTTGGTAAATGCTATGGCTTTAGCAGTAGTGTTGAATACAGTTAGGTAACTTTATGCATGGATCACTACAGAAGCACCTGTCCTTACCAATAAGTAATTTCCCTGGCTGATCTAGTAATAGTGGATACCCAACTGGATTACATTAACCTATTTCCTCATATTTGTAACAGTGATACACAATCTTGCTTAAAAGAGAACGAAAAACAATAACAAGCACACAAAGACAGCTCTGGAAGAAGCATGAATGCTGCCTAGGCTGGTGCAGGCAGCAACATCACAACCTCAAGTTCTCACTTGGGCTTCTCTGCCCTCTCCTGCTCCCACAGGAGTTTAGGTCTGCAAGCTGGGTCTGCGGTGCGTTACACTTCTCCAAGGCAGGTACCAGCAGTCCTCAGCCATCAGTCCTAACGCTGTCCCAGAGAGCTGCTGGGCTAAATGAGAGAAGGAACTGACCATGGTCAGATGTGGGGTGTACCAGAGAAGGGTTATCATACAACATCAAGAAGCCTTGGAAGTGTTTGCAAAAAAACTGTACTCAAGGCTGAGAACTTCATAAACAAGAAAATGATCTGGGAAATCAGTTCACTGTCAGCCAACTCAAACTACAGCACCATGTTCTGGATTAATTGCCTGTCCTTGAGTGACCGAGGAGTTCAAGATCCTCTCTGCAGTTATGACCAGGCTGCTCTGTAATCCTTCATCACTTAATTAATAATATCTGTTACTTTGTTGGTGCATATACAGGTCAGAAGTCCAATAGCCGGTGCAAGTTTCTGCCTCATTCACTTTCTACTTACACAACGACCTTGCTGACTTTCCTTGTTCACTCTGCTAAACACAGAACTAGCTGTGAACCGCTGCAAACTGTAGAATTCCCCCCTCAAAGAAAAGAAAACCCTTCCTCACCTCCCTGTGTTACACTCTAGCAGACAGTAACACCACCCACAACCCCCCCAATCTGCAGGTACACAATTTTCTTACAATCCTCCTCCCAAGTTAAGTGAGAAGCTTACAAAAAGCCTATCAAAGACTTATGTCCACTGACCAGCTTCATGAACATCAGTTCAAGGATGATGATCCAGAACGCCTGTTGCAAACGTGTCATTGTTCCCCTTGGAATAGTGGGGAAAATGGGGGGCTGAAGCACTTGTCCTATGACACTCCTGGTAGAGACCGATGGTACTCTGGGAATCGACACTTCCTTGGGAGGGTAAGTCATTTGCAGAGGACACTGCTGCATTCTCTTTAAAGTAGCTGTGTTAAATTATTGTCATGCTTTCTTGTTCTACAATTCATCGTAAGAATTGCATTTAGAATTATTTTTAAACATTCATAGCATTTGACAATGAAAATTCCATTAATGCAGAAGTCCTGATCAGTGTTTAAAGTGATGGCCCTTTCCAGGGGGCCCTCATTTCTCACAAACATGCAAAACTAGGTAACAACCAAACTAACAAACAGTATTTCATCACTTTTTTTTTCACTTTTAATAATTCATAGCCCTAATATTTACTCTATTACCTGTGCAGCATAAATATTAATGACATTGCACTACAAACTTAAAGAGTACTTTCTGACTAGATCAACAGCAAAAAACTCTTGCCCTTGGCCTAAAGACAAAAGATTTTCACCATGATTAACACCAAAAGTGACAACAACTTGTAATTATAATCAGGAAACATATTATTCTAGAGAAATATTTCATTAGGTTCTAAATTCATTTCACAAAGGCTTGAGATGTGTTTTAAAAAACATATTGGAAAACTCCCCCTGAAATTATTGTATTGCATGGAGGTATTTGCAATCATTTTATTGCACCACAACGTTATGAAAGATCTACGCCTCCCATTTAACAGGTTTTCCATTTCACATGTTTAACACCACAATGCATTACTAAAAACAAAGGTTACTCCCCACTTTCCCTGACTGATTAATTTCACCTTAGTTTTGGATGAAAGAAAATGTAAATCTCATTTAAGGGGGTGGAGAATAGAAGGCACCGTGCCACCAAAGTATCCCCCTATACATAAATAAATCAAACAGGGCTCTTTCCTCTACTGAAGTAAAACAATGCTCATATATAATTTTATTGAGTCAATCTACTCAGACCCCAGGAACTTCTGATGAACGAATCTGCTAACACATTCAAAAAGTTCTTGCATTTCTCTAGTGTTGCTAATAATAATGTTTTATCATAACTTTCTTTAATGCACAAAAGTCTTTTCAGTTCAGCCACCTGATGAGCCAAGGTTGGCATTGGCACAGTGCTGACATCAAAACTGTTAATGAAAGTCGGAATCTGCAACTCTGTCATTCTTTAGAGTCATAAGTACCTGGTGAGAGATGTCACCTTATACAGTCAAGGACAACCAGGACTCCTGCACTCTGAACCAACACCTATTCTGGTTAATACAGACAATTCACCACCACCCCCCTATTTTTCTCAATTTACTAAAGGAACAAAATAGGCAATTGTCTTTCTTTTCACTCTCCCTCACGAAGCTGTAAATTTCAAATGCGTTTCTGGTATTTTGATGATTATTGACAGTCCTATGTTAACTGGGGACTGCTTGAGATGGGCAGAATCCTATCAGCTCTCTCTTCCAGAACCATCAGGAAGAAGTCAAAAATAAAATCAGATATTTAGTAGCAGATGACTGAAGAGTAGTGTTTTGGCAACTTTTACCAGTCTTTGTTCTTCAATTTTGTTCAGCTCTGCTCTCCCATGTTTGGCTTGTTGGTCCAAGTCCAAAATGTGAGGACTACAATATGCGTAATTTAGCATGCAAATGTAAAAAATCAAAACAGCAGCTCTCCTTTTTATGAACACACATGCAATCTCTTATTCACCAATAACCATACACACACTACTTCTGGTTTTGCCACTGGGAATAGGAGATCTAAATTAAATTCAGAGAGAGAAATTTAGTGGCATGTCACTTCCACCCATTCCAGCACAATTAACTGTGAGAGGTGGCATAAGGAATAATTTATACACACGAAATTTCAAAGAACCAGAGTCAATCAACATGAGATTCCATTGTTTGTTTGGCTTTTTACTTTGGCCTTTATGTAAATACTGCTCTGGGTATAAAACAATATTCATGGATTGCTCAAGCATATGGAGGCAGGCATATCTGTCCCATCAGTCAGGTAGAGAAAGACTTATGCTCCAAGCACGGGGGAAGCCTCTGAGTGGAGAGAAAGAGATAACCAGTGTCATACTCTAATGTCATTTATCACACAGAGTTAAAACCTAGCGATTCAGAATCTCCCATGAGGAGCTACTCTACCAGAGGGAAAAGATTTCTCTCTTTACTTTCCTGTAAATTATAAACCTTCCCTAAAAACGGTCCATACTGGTTCATCTGTTGATATGTCCATCAGAGTCTGTTGAGAGTTGTCTTCAAGACCACTGTTTGATAGCTTTTCTAATAATGTCAGTCCATCTCTGATCCTTTTTTCCACAAGGACTTTCCTTTTTCCTTTATGCAAACATTTCCTTTCTATTGCCAGAGTGACCATTTCTCCTCTCTTTAAAAAAAAAGATGTTAGAATAGACTAGAATATTTCATTTGGAAGAGACCTACCATGATCATGGTCTAACTGCCTGACCAGTGCAGGGCTGACCAAAAGTTAAAGCACCTTATTAAGGGCATTGTCCAAATGCCTCTAGAACACTGAAAGCCCTGGGGCATTGACCACCCCCTAGGAAGCCTGTCCCAGTGTTTGAACACCCTCCCAGTAAAGAAATGCTTTCTGAAGCCCATTCTAAACCACCCTTGGCACAGCTCTGAACCATTCCCACATCCTGTCACTGGACATCAGGGAGAGGAGATGCCACAGAACAAGAAGAAAAGCCATGGAACAAATGAAGAAAAACATTAGAAAAGAGTAAGATGCAGAATAACCAACCATGAAGGAATTACATGTTGTTTAGGTGTTTAGGTCCCATTCCTTCCCTCCCTACCTTTCAAATTAAATAGAGGGAATAGAGCACAACACTCCCTCAGTTCAACATTTTCATGGGTCCTTAGTTAGAGTCAATACTTTTAGAGAATGATGCATGAAATAATTTCCATAGCAAAGCTGGAGACTCAGTGTTACCTTGATCTTATCATAAAGAAGCAAGGAGTGATCAACAGCTCCTATGAAAGGACCCAAAAAAGAGAGGCTTTAATCTATTCCACCATTTACTGAATTTCTGAATGAGGAAATAAAAGGATCAGATCATTAGGGAAGGAATGTGGACAGTTTCTATTGATCCTCCCAAGGCCATTTAATTATTTATAATTTCTTTGATTACATGTGAGAGGGGTCAAATCACTTTTGTAACATATAAGGTTTTTATGTCATTTTTCAGCTGGCAAGGTAAATGATTATGGCTTTTTCCCTCTAGCTCCAGATGGGCTATTGTTGTTAATGTCTGTTATGTTAATAGAGTATGCAATATTAAGGAATATAAGATATTTATAACAAGTTATAACAGAGCTATGACCCAAACAAATCAGATATAAAATTTTAATGAATTGGTCCCTGAGTCTATTAATTTAGTTATAGGGTAGAAAACTAGCAGATATATTTTTTCTCTCTCTCAGGCACAACAGAAGAACATTAGCTAGGGTCAAACATAGTTGTACACAACTAAAAGAAAAGACTATGCGAGAAGGTGAAACGAAATTTAATTTCAGGAATATTTCCCAGTAAGGCCACTAATTATAAACAAAAGCTGAACTGCTTTTTCCACAAGATGTTCCTCTATATCATAAAGTGCTGCAAATACACATATATAAAAACCAAGACTGAAAAAAAACTAGTAAAGCTTCCTGTTAAGTTTACCATCATTTGTAGTGGGGCAATATATCCACAGTCAAAACATTTTCAGTTCCTTCTGGGAAACAATGCCATTTTGCATATGTGCATACAGAAACATATAAGCACTTATTGGATTACTGATCCCAGGCAATATTTCCTTGGGATATATTATTCACAGATTCCTACAGGCTAGCTTGAAAAACTCCTTAGAAAATGTACCCATTTTTTTCTAGAAAGATGCAATCAATTTCTGTAGAATTCTTCTACACCATTTTTATAAAGGTACCCTAGAAAAAGCCTAAGGAGATTAATAGTGATTAAAAAATACATTCCACGGATCATACTGTAAAACCTAATCCCTACTGTAAACTCTAATCTGTCTTCTGTACCCTTATGAGACTACTGATAGCGTTCAGTACTAAGTGAGAGATTTTGTCCAATAAATAAATGAATCAATCAGTTGAAGGAGTTTGGGGGTTTTTTTTGAGAGTTCACTTGCTCACTTAGAACCAGGAACATGTAATAGTTGCACACAAATTCATTTGCCTAATGAGTATCTGCTCAACTACGTGACTTGCTGTTACATCAGTCTTTAATCCAGACGTTTCATTTTGCTCCTTCACTTTTGTACACAAATTTCTCATTTCATCATTACCTGACTCGATTACCATTTAGGATAATTTGTCCATACTTTTCTAAATACCCACTTAATTAACAGCACAGCCATTGCATTATGACTGTCAGTAACGTTACATTGAAAAGTGCTGGAGGTTACTTAATTACACTGTATTAACCATTTATTTCCATCATATCCCTGCATGCCCTCATGCCTAAAGAAATAAACACAGGAGATTTAATTCTCTCTTTCCCTTGGCTCTCAATCATACACATCAGTGCTGCATAAGTTAAACTACACCACCTTGAATCAAAGTGATCCTGATCTCTCAGAAATTCCTCCTCAGCTGCTGCAAGTGATGTCACCACTGCACTACACACAGGTCTGAGTGACTCATCTGCAACCACCTAGGGCCTCTGACACAGCAAGGACCTCAGGAACAGCTCTAGATGGCTGCAGGAGGACAATGTGTTTGGCATCTTCCACTAAGACCTCCTGCAGGCTCTATGCCAGTAAAAGCTTACACAGATAAGAGCTGTGGCTCAGTCTGTCTCACTGGGTATTTTATCCCATGTCCCTAACACAGGCAACACTGGCAAAGTGTCACATCCATCCCAATATGGCTTTTGCCTGGTCTTTGGGATATTCTAGAAATACACCACATTATACCCTAACATATTTGTTGTCCTTTGTGATTCTTGGCTGTCTCCAGGATTTATTTTTTTCCTATGTTTAATTGCCATATAAACCATTAAAAGCTCCCATAAACACAAATATTAATGTACTAATAATGCATACTCCTCTACGCTACAGAATAACTTACTTTTACTACAGTTCTGCTTTGTAGAGAGTGCAATAAAAACAGCATCTTGGCATTTTACATCCATATTCTCTCAATTACTTTAACACCATTAATTAAGCTCTAAGTTTACAAGTTAAATGTTGTTTACTTTTCTGCCTGCCAACATGCAAATACGATATCAAATCTGAGAGTCAAGCTAGGTCATCTTCTACTTCATGAAGAACAGTCAGCAGAAGTTGAAGGTACAACTCAACTCTTTGCTTAACATTATCTGTGGAAATTCACGGAGCGTTTCCCATCTGGGGTGCACTGTGCTAGAGATTTTCCTGTTTGGAGAAAACCAGAAAGGCAGAGAAAAATTCCTGACAGCTGCTTTTTTTCACTTGGTCAAAAAGGTATTAAATAGATACCACGCTTCACAAGATTCCACACTTGGAAGCTTTGACTTCTGACTGCTTTCTGTGAAATAATTGCTTATTGATATCTCTGTGCTCTGTTTCCCATTTCTCTTCAAGTACTTCCCCCACGCACTGAAAGCGCACGAAGAGTCAATCCCCAGTGGAATCCAACCAGCAGAAATCTTCTCCTGAGAAGTGCTCAGAAACAATCCCTCACAGTCATGCAACACGGAGAACCTAATTTATTTGCAGAGAATCTATTCTCAACTGTACCTCATAATGACATTTATGACATTTTTTTCATCATAATATTTGGTAAAACGTGAGAACAAAGTGGAATTCCAGGAGAACCCTCAGTCAAGCCGCTCATCTATATTCAGTGCCTCGAATCAACACCTTGGTGAAAGTTTAATTCAGGACACCGGGATCCAGCCAGCTGCAAAGGGATGAAAAGGGAACACCAGAAACTAGGCAACATGGAAGGGCTCTGGCTGATATTTTAGCAACTGATATATGAAAAATAAGTGCCCTTTGCAGAAGCTTATGGCAGCAGCAATAACAAAGAAGCATAACACAATCTAGAGAATATCACCAACCTAATTAGTGTGATCCCTTTTTTCTGTAGCTTGCAGGACTAGGGTTAGACCACCCCACTTGGCACAGTCAGTTCCACAGAGTGAGCAAGAAGTAAACAGTCACCAATGGTTTGGGTTGGAAGGGATCTTAAAGGTTACTCAGTTCCAACCCCCTGCCATGGGCAGGGACACCTCCCACTGAATCAGGGAGCTCAAAGCCCCATCCAGCCTGGCCTTGAACACCTCCAGGGATGGGGCAGCCACCACTGCTCTGGGAAACCTCTGCCTGGGCCTCCCCACCCTCACAGGAAAACATTTCTTCCTAAGATCTCATCTCAATCTCCCCTCTTTCATCTTAAAACCATTCCCCCTCATCCTGTCCCTGCACTCCCTGATCCATAGCCCCTCCCCAGCTTTCCTGGAGCCCCCTTCAGTGCTGGGAGGCTGCTCTAAGGTCTCCCCAGAGCCTTCTCTTCTCCAGGCTGAACAACCCCAACTCTCAGCCTGTCCTCCGATGGGAGGTGCTCCAGCCCTTGGATCATCTTTGCAGCCGCCTCTGGACTTGTTCTAACAGAGAGTATAACAAGAATATCTTTGTCATGACAAAGTTAAACCACTTTGGCTCACACTAGGACTAAACTGGTAATATTGCACATCCCATGCTCTGTGAAGGGGATTTTAAAGCATATTCTTACTTAATTTCTCACTAACAAGTACATTAGAATTCAAAACACTGCCTATATTTTGCAAGCTCAAATATTTAATTGTCATCAGATTACACAACTTACATTCTTCACCTTTCTGAAGCAAGACATGTAGCATGTTGTGTCATCATTCAGAAAAAATAGTTAATTAAATATCTCATTAAAAAATTTTATAGCATGATAAAGTAGCAGAAAGAGAAGACATCTGGATGACAATTCAATTTCTCAACTGTCTTCTACCCATTCATCTCAGGGCCCTTGAAATCTACTATAAAGTTCATCACTGGGCAGTAAGTATTATAACAGTACTTTTGCTGAGAGATAAACAGGGATACAGAGATTTTTTTTATGTCTCAAGTCTCTAAAAAAAAAACCAGTACCAAGGGGGAAAAAAGGAGAATAAAATCAGCAGTTTCTGTTATCTTAGCTGTCACACCACTCTTTTTTTCTCAGTTTTGTCTGAACAGAACAAAAGGATGTTTGGAATTGTCCTCGTCAAGTTACAAATAAAAAAGGGGTAAAGAAAAATAAGAGAATAAGAAAAAGAGATGCTACCATAACTGTTATGCTCTCTTCAAACTCAAGGGTATCACAAAACCATCTTCATCCACTGGCATCAGCTTATGATATATACACAGCCACAACTACCATCCCTCTCTGTCTCTTTTCCAGTCATACGAGTACTGGACCCGCCACCAATAAATAAATAAAGGCTGAGCGATCTGGGCTGGTTTCAATGACCAAAAACTCTTCGCACTAGGACGATGCTTCCAAATTGCAATAATTAAATGCAAGCAAAGAAAGCCAGTAAACCTTCAGATCTGCGATACCTCTGCATAATGGCACACGACAGTACTTCTGTTATGCAAAAGAAACCGCCCACATACATAAAGATAAGCAATGCTATAAGCTGTACATGAAGGAATAAATGTTCTTACTTTGGCATTATGTTAGTAACCAGTGAAGAACTTCGGGACTGTTCCCAACGTCTGAAGAGTCCTCAGCACAGGAAGGACATGGGTCTTTTGGAGTGAATCCACGGGAGGCCATGAAGATGATCTGAGGGCTGGAGCACCTCTGCTATGAGGACAGGCTGAGACAGCTGGGGTTGTTCAGCCTGGAGAAGAGAAGGCTCCAGGGAGACCTTAGAGCAGCCTCCAGTACTGAAAGGGGCTCCAGGAAAGCTGGGGAGGGACTCTGGACCAGGGAGGGTGACAAGGTGAAGGGTTTTAAAATGAAAGAGGGGAGATTTGAGATGGGATCTTATGAAGAAAAGTTTCCCTGTGAGGGTGGGGAGGCCCTGGCCCAGGTTGCCCAGAGCAGTGGTGGCTGCCCCATCCCTGGAGGTGTTCAAGGCCAGGCTGGATTGGGCTTTGAGCCCCCTGACCCAGTGGGAGGTGTCCCTGCCCATGGCAGGGGGGAGGGACTGGATTAGCTTTAAGATCGCTTCCAATCTAAACCATTCCATGATTCTACGACTTCTGTTAATTTAAAATCTTAAATAAATGCACACAAAGATTTCAAAGCTCTGCTCGATAAAATGGATCGCAAGGCTAATAATTAAATTAAATAGATCTAATGAAATGTTTTCATTTTAGGCATGAAAACTTAGAAAAGCTCATACATGCTGTTACAACCATTAAATACAATAAATACTACTCAATGCTTCAGCAAGTGGAGAGGAGAAAAAGTACATGTGCACTAATGAGAAGCTGGCAGCCCTGGTGGCTGCCCAGAAATGCTAAATCCTTCAGCTGGCGCTGCGTTCCCTCCATGATCCCTGTCATGCTGGAGGACCGGACCCTCCAGCTTGGGAAGGAGGAGGAGAAAGCGGCAGAAGAGGTCAATAGTGGCCACTGTGATGCAAAGTTAATTTTCAGTGTAAAGTATTAATTTCTAAAGTACAGCTTTTCTCCACTTCCCTCCAGTGGAGCCCAGCTCCAGAAGTCAGGAACAATGGAGGGATCTGAAGTGGTGCAGAAGTGCAGCATTTATTTTAAATTTCAAATTTTAGAAAGTAACTTCTTTTTTATTCTCAGCCTTCAAACTGACAGGAGGATCAGAACTCTGCAGACACAGTGTTGTAAACATCCCTCACACCATCCCAACCCAGGGATAACCCTGAGCACTTAAGATGTAAACTTTCTCTCTCCATGACTGCTGAGGTATGGAACACAGAGATAAAAATAAAAGTCTCTTCTCTTTCTCTCCACTCAGCACTGCCGTTCACATAATCACTACTCACTACATTTAGGTTTAATCCTAATTATGAGCAAACAAGCAGTTATAATCTCAAAAAGCAACCCAACATATTAATGCCTATTAGCTTAACAAAGTCCATTCTCTTTCCTCCAAAAAAAATCAATTAGCAATAAAAAAGCCCACAGACTATGGGTTTTATTAACAGCTATTTTTTCAGGCATTAAGAAGACAAGAGTGTAATACTACAGAATTTTCACTATCAAAGTAAAAAAAGTTATTTTTGTGGAAAAATGGTAAAGAAATTCTATATTTAAGCAGCAGGGAAAAGGATTTAGAAATTGTATGGCAGCTGTTTCAAATAACCGTCATTTGCAGCTGCACTACAGATTTTTTGATTTTACCTTGATGAAGTAACACAAATCTTTATGAACTGTATACTGTTGGATTTTGGATTAAAGCGTTACAGTTAGGGCTGTTTATTTCAGATATACAGAAGACAATAAAGCTCATTTTCAAATAAAACTATCCATGTATCAGAAAGCTACGCAGAGATGAAACAATGGGTGGGAATTCAATCTAGAAGCAAGTCACAGGAACATCATCTTGCTTGTGTGCAGTCTAGTGCAGTGCATGTATACACTGTGGATTTTTGTATTTAGAGATCATTGTTAAGTTCTTTACAGGCACCACAGCTCTGTTAAAAAAGCAGATTTCTTTCTTGAAGAAAAGCAGAAATGCATTTTCCTTCCGAGTGTGGCTTTGTTCATTTTTTAAACAGCTCCACAGCCCATCGTGAGGGCACTGTATAACCAAATACAAAGGGAGAGCTCTCATTTTTCTTGTTTACAAGGATGATGCCACTTCTTAAAAAAACAGTTGACTTGCATTGTACATCACTCCTTCATTATCTCATCTTGCTCCTCAAGGTTATCCCAGCCATACATCACCCCGAGCCACATACATAAATGAGTCCAAAAGTCATCTGGTTTGCTGTTTTCTCATACTTGAACAGCTTTCACCACTAAGTATGGGAGGGCCCTCTTTTAACCATAAAGGGAGTGGGAGGTGGGAAGATACAGGTTCAGTTCTGGTTCTATTCAAATCTTTCATTTTCCTTAGCCTGTAAGGGAAACATCAAATATTTTAAGATGTTTGCAGGTGGCTTGTGTATGTGTGTGAGAAAATTAACAAGGAGCTGATCTAAAGGAATAGATGTTATACTTCCATCATTTGTGTGGCCTGTCTTATCCACAGAAAGGGTGAGCTCTGCTCTCTGACCCTCGCTGTTGACTGGAGAACCCCAAGTGTTTCTCCAGGGGCTGCTTCCAGTAGGGCCGGGCTGTAGAGCCCAGCCTTACCCTTCAGGCAGCCACAGTCACAGCCAAGCAAGCCATCATCTTTCCCTCAGAACTTCCCAAATGGCATCATAGAATGTCCTGAGTAGGAAGGGACCCACAGGGATCATCGAGTTCAGCTCTTGTCCCTGCACAGGACAACCCCAACATTCACACTGTGGGTCTGAGGGCATTGGCCAAATGCTTCTGGAATATTGTCTGTGACTGCTTCCCTGGGGAGTTGTTCCAGTGCTCCACCACCCTCTGGGTGAAGAATATTCCTAATGTCCAACCCAAACTTCCCCAGCACATCTTCCTGCCATTCCCTCAGGTCCCATCACTGGTCACCAGAGAGAAGAGATCAGTGCCTGCTCCTCCTCCTCGCCTTGTGAGGAAGTGTACAAACCCTTTAGTAGCCCCTCTCCATCTTAATAAACAAAACTGAATGAAAAGCTGCCTCAGACCATGCAGGGCTCAACTCACACCTTGTCTAATCTCAGCTCTTGGAAAACAAGTCATAAAATGACCCAGATGCTCCTGCACACCTCACTCCTCCTGTGCAAACGAGGTACTTGACACCCGCTCTACCAACCCAGTGAATTCACATCTCTCCACAGCTGATTTTAGTTTTGAGATGCCCAGCATTTTCCTCTTAAAGTCTATCTTTACTACAGAAAATGGCTTTTTAATGTCCTTTGTGCCAGAATTTATCTATTATAAAGGCAAAATATTTCAGGCAGCACCATAACTGACATTAAGAAAATACCAGAGATACTGCAGCACAGATTCCTGTCAGGCTGGCTTGCAAGAGACAGAAGAACATGTTTGCAAAAACAGCAATGTCTAACAAAAATAAAAATAACTTTTCCACCAGTGTTAATAAATGATGTGTATTTCTTTTGTCAGCAAGCTGTGTTTTTTTTCCTTTAAAAATTCTGTAGCATTCGAAAAGGTATCTTAAAACATAACTCATGGTAGAATAAATGATAGGCCAAGGAAAAGAGTGACTATAGGCAGTGTGGTGACTTGAAGTTCATCACAGATAATGACTGTCTGAATGCAATAGTTTAGAATTCAAGTGTTCTGTAATTGTTGCAGATTCTTCACATTTCCAATAGCATATATTGTTAATGTTTGGTTTAAAAACGTTTATACCCACTAAAAGTGTTTGGTGGTTGTATAAGAACCAAGAAAAAGTAATTGAAGGTTATGGGATAAATTAATTTGCACCACAGTAACTATAGATTTCCATAGAGTTTGCACTGTTGGGATTTTTTTTCCCTCTAGCAAAGCTATTCCAACTTTGTGATAACACTGGTGAAAACCAAACCACACATGCAGGAGGGAACAAAGAAAGGATGGGGGGGTATCCTTTGCTGAGTTCATACAGCCTCTACAGATGTTCTCTACCAGCTATACAGTGTTCTCAATGGTGCCTACATTTGCTGAATTAATCTTTCCCTTCCCAAAGACGTACACTCGGAAAGAAAATATGGATTGAATGTGTTGCTTGACTTTCCAGAGAGATATAATGGTTACATTAATAGTGACCATATTTAGGGGAAAACACCCAAAAAAAGTTATTTTTATTTGTTGCTCTTAAGGAAACTTGGAATCGAGATCAAAGGGTGCTTGGATATGTTTGAAAGTTGTAAATGATCCATTTCCAGATTTTATAAAGTTAGTGTGCAATCTGTGAGTACTTGTGCCATAATCAAGAAGGAAGACTCTCCAGCTTCACATGTCAATGCTGTAAACATGTAAATCTGGAAAATATTTTCCAAGCAGGCAACCATGTGTAAAATTCACAGAACCTGTCATGAAAGAACTGCAGCTGCAGAAGTGCAAACTTCTCGCTGCATCTTTAAGAATCCAGATGGGAGGATGTGAGATATTTTTTTTTCCATCATGGAAGGTTCCAGCTGGATTGAGTTGTTGGTGCCATCAACTTTTAAAGTAACACTTCACCCAGTAATGAAACACTGATTATCCAATAGCAAATAACAGAACAGAGGAATCTCTTTAAAAATAAAATAGAAAAAAAGCTTAATTACATCAGCATGTGAAAGACTGTGGGCTAATTTATGACCATTTTGCAACATGTCCAGATGTCACTGTGCTGAGACCACCAAAGTTATATTATGTGAAACCAAAAAAAAAAAAACAGTTAGGAAAAATATAAATTCAGAATTAAACAGCAATCCAGATACGCTCTTGAAAGGCAAAGGTACAAAACTGAGATCTGAAATGTATGTATTTATATTGTGTATAGGGATAGGATGAGGGGGAATGGTTTTAAACTGAAAGAGGGGAGATTGAGATGAGATCTAGGAAGAAATGTTTTCCTGTGAGGGTGGGGAGGCCCTGGCCAAGGTTTGTCCATAGAGGCTGTGGCTGCCCCATCCCTGGAGGTGTTCAAGGCCAGGTTGGATGGGGCTTGGAGGCCCCTGATGCAGTCTGAGGTGTGCCTGCCCATGGCAGGGGAGTGGAACTGGATGGGCTTTGAGGTCCTTTCAAACCAAACCACTCTACAATTTTAAGGCCAAACAGGAGTGATAAGCATACCCCACCCATTCTCCTGTGTAACACCCACTCCTATTCTTTTTCAGCTCATCCCCTTTGAAGATGCCAGGAAACAGAGACCAACAGGCAGCACAGATCTTTGTCAACACTTACAGTACCATTCTACACTACTGCTCACCACAGTTCAGTCTAGTAGGAAGAATTAAGCAGAGAACACAGTGATCAGTTTTCAAAATGAAAAAAAATAAACAGAAAAGGCCCAATTTCCAGTTGAGGGAAGCAATCAGAGTCACGCACTTGTTTTATATAAGTGAGAATGTAGTGAAAAAAGAGAGCAATCTTAAATAAAAATTCCTATTAAATCACACACCTAAAAAGATACAATTGTCAAATTTAAATCCATGACCTCCCTATAACAGTTCAGAAAAATCTAGTCTTTTAGTTTCAAGTTCGTCCCCTGACACCGAAACCAATTCTGGGAGATTATCTGTGCCAACCATCTTTTCAGATCTTCACAGAATTGTGCAGTATTTGCTTTCCATTTATAGTTATATTAAAAACCTCTTAGGATATATTTAAAAATGACATGTATAAACGACCAGATGGCACTGAAAACAACGACAATTTGATGAATATAGAAATCAGTGCAACTATTTCTAACACCACTAATATGTAATATTTGTGATATGTAATATTCTGGTATAACACACACTATTTCAAAATGAAATCTGCACTTAAATGCCAATATCCTCTCCTTCTGGCTTCTCACTTTATGACACTAACATAGAATCTCATTCACCAAGCCAATTGAAATTTTAATAAAAGAAAGCTGGAGTTTCTAATAAACTCCCGCAGCGAGCAGATAATACTAAACATCTTTAGCAGCATGGTGTTTTTTATTATTATTTTAGCTGTATATTAATATGCTAGTATTTGTAAACTCTCTAGTGTCACCAGATTTATTTCAAAAGGTTTCTCTGCATTCTTTTTTGTGAAAAGTATATGTGACAATAAAATAATAATTCGAGTCGGTCTTTACTATATAGATGTCTAAACCAAAAAAGAAGATACATCTTACCTTAAAAACTTTCCGTATTATTTATTTGCCATTTGGGAAAGCACTATATTAAATTTTCAGGGTGAGAGTAAAATTATAACAGCAAGACTGGCAGTGTTCACCATCTGAAGATTTATTACAGATTTTGATACAGATAAATGCACAAGCTTTTTCCTCCCTCAATTCTGCATCCACAGCCAGGTGAAATGTTCATAGCTCACGCTGCACAAACACTGGCCAAAACCTACAACAGGGTAGCTTGAGAAGAACTGCTTTAAATATTTTTTAGACCTAATCAGCGTCACTCAGGAGCCCAGTAAAGCACCATCTACCCACAGAGAGCACTGGGAGGCATCAGAGCCCAGACCCTTTTACTTTCCACCCTGGCAACAAAGAGCTTTTCCCTATGGGATTCCCAGGATGCTCAATTTCCTCTTCTGTCCCCTAGGCTTCCAGGATTTTAGTGCCGCTGGCATTAGTGGTTGCAAAAGATCCAGCGAAGCCTTTGAAACCAATCCCAAAATGGCCCTTTGTCTCCAGCGGACACAGGGTAAGACATCCAGGAATCGAGTTCTCTTTTGAGCATGACTCTGCCTACGGTGTTTAATTCAAGCCGGTTGCCTCCAGTATTTGTGCAGCAAATCAATTAGCAGCATGTTTAACAACATATACAGAAACCTTGTCCTGATTTTCATAGATATTAAATTTGGCTTTCAGTTGCTGGAAACACACATATGCAACTTTCTTATCTCCTTTCAGGATAATAGCTGTGATTGTCAATGCCAAAAAAAATTACTTATTTGCTTCCTAAGCTGCCTGTACACTGCCATTAATTCATTATCTCTTTCATCTTACTAGTTATGTTCTCAAACTGTGGAGTGCACAAACACTAATTTGAACAGTCACCTGCCCTTAAAATGCCAAAGTTTCTATTAGCTTTTGGCAACTTTAAAAAAACCTCACATTCATTGGCTTGCAAATGAAATGTATTCACAGAAAAAAATTCCTCCCATAAGCTGAAGCAGCTCATCATTAACATTCAAGGAATGTGAACACAGGCTTTATAGAAAATCATTAAAATATAAGTCAGCTTTCAGCCTATTTTAAGAATTTCAGAGAAATTTTGCATTCTCTTTCCCATGATGCCGTGCTGATGTCAGGCTGCATTTCAAATAAAATGACAATGAAATCATTTCAATTCCATGCAATGTGCAAAAAAACCTCAATTTTTCTCTTGGCAAACCGAAGTCTAAAGTAATTAAGCACTGCTGTGTGGGTGGCAGCTTCTTCCTCTGAAGTCAGCCTGAGATAATTACCATATTAAAGTCAAAACATCATGTGCTGCACTGATAGATAGATGGATGGAGAGATTGGGCATCTATTAAATGATCCATTTTGTTATGCTCCCTGGGAAACGTGCCATTGATGCCAATTAAAAATATATATTCCAAGTGAGCATTTCTAAGTGACAAAACTTCTATTCAGTAAATTGAATTTATTATTTACTGATCATGAAGTACTTAAAGACATAAAAAGTCTGCACAGATAAGAACCTAAGAGGAGAATAATATACTTTACGAAGTTTACAAACTCCTCATTACCCAATTGTCACATTCACATAATATGCTCTACAACATCATTTTTAGCTAAGATACCCAGCTATTTCCCTACCATCATAAAATCCTTAACTAAGGTGGAAATACAATATAGTACATACACCAAAAATACCTAAGACTTCTGAATTCACAAATGTTCTATTGAAAAAAGGTCTTTTTCAATTTTAATAATAAAATATCCCTCAGTACATATTCATAATTAAATGTCTTCGAGTCTACATTTTCTTTGTCAGAAAAGTAAATGGTGCAAAACTAAGGCATACCAGCGATGATTAATTGGTGCTATTTGTTGAGATGTATCACAGTAAGGCTTAGCATGATAAAAAAGCCCCTAAAAATCCGTATTTAACTAGTATTAACACGTATTGCCAACACTGCCTTTGCTGCTGTCACTCCAAGAGGAAAACGTTTCCGCCGTTAGGACGCTACGGAAATGCTCCACTAAAATTTAAAGGGAGCACTCATTTTTATGCATCAGCTTTGGATTTCATTTGCAGTGATTTCAGAACAGGGCCACTTGCATTAATCCCGATTTCGCCTGGTATCGGAACACATTTATATCGCGCTTTAAGAGCACAGGGATAAAGGCAAGGTTCTGCTATCAGGAGCGTTACAAAAAGAGCCGAATCTCCACCCTACCTTCTCAGCACGTTATGTTTGATCGCATTTAAATGCCTTGAATGAGATCCACTCTTCACTGTTGCCATAATAAAGGTCACAGAAGTAAAACTATGTCTCTTTAAAATTAAGGACAGGAATTTCTGAGGCTCAGAAGAAGGGCTTTTTCATATTGACCCAACATAAATTAAAAGAACACAGGAAAATACACATGCGCTGATATTAAAATGCTAATGAGCTTTCTCAGCAGGAAATCTAAACAATCAATATTTTATCTTTAATATTAGATTCAGACTTTGCTCTGAAGCACCTTGCTCAACGTACTGTGATTGCAGAGAGGCCAACATTTGAATAAGCCCAGTTACTGTCTACAGAAAACTCTGACAGACAATCTTAAGACCTTTCTGTTTAACAGATTTAAGCTAAAATCCTCGGCTGAGCAAAGCTTTAAAATTATCCGGAGGAAAGTTTAAAAATATGTGAGGGCTCAGTCTCACAGCAACTGCAATCCAAATATATGATTTGTAACAGCAGAATTTATTCAGAGCTTGTATTGTATTTACAATAGTCAATTTTCAATACCAGCATAATTCAATTTTAAACGTATTATAAAATGTATAGCTTTCAGTACACTAACAAACATGCATCTACCTTTGCTGCCTCTTATGATGTGTTTACCACAAGGGCAAAATGGTCCTTTAAAAGAGTATAAGTGGGGAACAGGCCGAGCAAACAGAATGAGTGAGAGTCTACTTGCCCTAGAGTTACTGCAAAAACAAAAACAAATTCTAACTAATTCTGACAACATATACAAACCCTTCCAAAATTAACATTAAATACTAACAGTAGTAAACAAAAGATTTGTAAATAAGTGAAAGATATGAAAAATTAAGGATGAACTGACTTTAAAAATTAGTACTTAAAAATAAAAAGCTTGTTTTAAATGCCTCCTTATTTTCAAGTTTTTTCAAGGTTCATTTTTCACTTTTGAGCATGATTTTTCCAAGCTCTCCCTTGTAACCTAGAATTTTTCCTTGCAATTAATGACATTTGAAATCCTCTAATACTAATATGAAGTTGAGGTGTGACATTTTCAAAAACAAAAAGATGGCGCAAGGCAAGCAATAAGGCAACAGAAGTGCATTTCCTGCTGAAAAATCAGCCTTTAATTTAAAAGGTGATTATTACTGATAGCTTCCCACGTGCTCTTTCTCCCCCCACCCCAGTCACCTTTGACAGCCAATTTGGTTTTTAGTTCCCCAGTGCTGCTGCTCAGCTACTGTTTAAGAATACATAGAATGTTCAAATCCTTTACAAGTTATATGTTTTCTTTTTATTTAAATTCCTTTTTTTAAATGGTACTTTATGATACTTTCATTAGTTTATGATTTTGTTTTATGAATAGCAAAATGTAAAAATGTAAGTAATCTTTGATAACTAAAATCTAGAATTTACACAAAATTTAAACTTTAATTACTGGCCACTCCTCTCACCTTTCAAATTTTACTCACAACCATAATGCTTAATTTAAAAATTAAAAAAATTAAAAATCATGAAAAATTCTCAAATCATTACATTGGAGAATGGTTTGGGTTGGAAGGGACCTTAAAGCTCATCCAGTTCCAAACCCCCTGCCATGGGCAGGGACACCTCCCACTGGATCAGGGGGCTCAAAGCCCCATCCAACCTGGCCTTGAACACCTCCAGGGATGGGGCAGCCACCACTGCTCTGGGCAACCTGGGCCAGGGCCTCCCCAACCTCACAGGAAAATATTTCTTCCTAAGATCTCATCTCAATCTCCCCTCTTCCAGCTGAAAACCATTCCCCCTTGTCCTGTCCCTGCACTCCCTGATCAAGAGCCCCTCCGCAGCAATCCTACAGCCACAGGAAGCAAAACCATTCAAAGATTTATAGGCATCCTTCCAATTCCTAATAAATATTTCTTCAATTTTTTGTGATTGCTCCTGCATTACTTGTCAACCCGTCCCATAGACAGTTTTTTCCATTTAACAGAGACAGACAAGGACCCTGCCAGGGGACAGTCACTGGTAGAATTTTTGGAAACATTTTAAAAACTGAAGTTTGCAGGTCTGAGCTGCCCCTCACCAAAATTTGGCACAAGCAAAGCCATTTTTGACTTGTGCCAACATAAGGCACTGCATCACTGTTCCTTTTATTCCATCACACCCAGCCTCACACTTATTAAAATTTCAGTCTAATCTCTGTAGACACAATGGTCTTGACCTCAGAGCTCTGGAACATAATCCTATAATGTACTATAAATGCAAGCATGGATATTTTGCAGTTCTCTTCAAAGAAGAATACTACTTTGAATCAGGATCTCACATCCTCACTACCTGTCTCTAACTATTTGTGAGGAAACAGAGGATACCACAGCAGCTGAGACAGCGTGTGCATAGACCACTCTGCACCCCAGGTGCAGAGAACAGACCAGACAAAGGTCAGGTTTGCAAAGTCTTCCAGGTGCAGTGTACGGTGAAACTAGAAACCTGGACAGTCCTAAATGGGAGAACTGCTCACTCTCTTGAGTGGGGTCCCTTTCTTTTTATTTCCTCAGTAAAGACAGCTATTCATCATTTACTTGATGTGCTATATTCCTACATAACAAATGTAATATACATTCACTGTATGTCATCATAATGACTAACCTGAGGAGCTTTACAGTGCTTGCAAAACTTTGTGTTCCTACAGCATTTTGCAAGGGAAATTTCTTTTTTAAAATGCAGAAATGTTGTCACTTTATGGAAGAGGACACCATGCCTCAAGGAAATAGGGTAATTTGTCAACTGTTGCAAAAGAAAAGCCAGGACAAGAAGTAGGTAGACAGCAGAGTTGTCCTCAACACCAGCCTCCATGACCTCTTCTAACCTTAGGCAGTGATTCCTTCCTTCATTTAACCACCTGAAGCCCCTCAACAGTCACACCAGCAAAGTGGGCATCACAGCAGTTCCAAGAATCTCTTTTTTTCCAACATGTTGCAGATCATATAGATGTGTGACTTCCTCAGCTGCCAGAGGCACAATTCCATTTTATTCTATCTCACAAAGCCCAACTACCTTTCTGCAGAAGACAACTTTACAAAGCACAGTGTTCGCCAAAAATCCAAGGATTAATTAAATCATGAGAGTGGAAATTCAGGATAAGTAACAGGTTATCAGATACTCACTGGCCTCTAGCACATCCCAATAGCAATTTTGGTATTGAACAACAGATGAGAAAAGTGAGGCAACAGATGCTGCCCATCTGGGCTGAAGACTGAAGAAATTCTTCTGCAACCTGAAGCAGAAGACCAAGGGAGTAACTCGTGTGGCAAGAAAAACTGAGAACATCAGATGAACGTACTCTTACAATGATCAACACTGTACAGTAGTTGTCCTATTTATAATAGCAACACTACAGGTGATCATGGGAGTGTTACTTTGTTATGTTACTTGCAATTATGTTTTGCTGTAACACACAAATCTGTCAAAATGAAGCAAGCAATTAGGAATTTCCACTTGAAGAGGCAAGGTTTCTCCTTCCCACACAAACGGTGCAAGTAAACACCTTAACACATGTGCCTGGTGGGGATTAACCACCGAAACCTCCTCCTGCCTAGTGCTGCCAGGTTTTGTGCTGCTCCACATGTAACATTTTTATGCCAATTATTAAATGAAGTGATCTGCAGTTACAAGTAATCTGCATAATAACCATGAACTTCAGTTTACAGATTATGTAAAATGAGATGTACAAAAAAATCAGAAGGAAGCATCATCTGCATATTACGGGAAGTCTAAGGAGAGGAGGTGGCTGGAAGGAAAAAGTCTGGGGGGGAAGCCGTGGTACAGCCAAAGTTTTCTCACCATCACAGCTCCTCTCTTGAACAAAATCCATGTTTGTCCTTGGTGTCAGCAGCTGCTCCTTCTCCACTTGCAACTTCCAAGGGAGCAGCAAGAGGAAGAGCAGAGAGAGGAGGCCATATGGCTTCCAGCACACCAAGCGTCAGCGAGCACCCGATGGCAAGCTGCAGCGACGGCCAAGTGGCCAGCTCGTGGTTTCTCTACCATGGAGACAAAATGCAGCTTTCTGGCAGCACAGCTGCAGGGAAGAGAAAAGCGATTATTCTGCTGTTGACAAAAAAAAAAAACATACAAAAGTTGTGTGTAAATTCTTAAAACCTGGGAGCCCAGAAATGTGGAAGGCAAGGTGCTCCAAAGCAGTGAGAGGGCAGGTACAGAGCAACAAACAGCAAAACACTGTGCTGCGTCCATCTTACAGATATTGCTGAAAATTGCAGTTATCAACTAGAAATACACAGCCAGGTAGAATGGATAGTTTCACTCAGCTTTAGAAAGCTCCAGATTACTTCAGGCAGTCTAAATTTCTGTCGAAACATTGTTTAAAATAGTTAAAAAGAATGGACACCATACATTTCTATTTATTACAATTAAAAGTGTTCAAAATTCTCAATTAATAAAGTGTTTTACTTTGATGACTGTAATTTAGTTTGTCCCTTATCATAAATAGGGTAAGCACCCACAAGTACAGTATCTTTTATATAGCACAAGGCATAATGTTTGTATTCTTGAAGACAGAGTGACATCTAAAGGGATTTTGAAACACTCAAATCTTGCACGCTGAATCCAAACTGACAAAGTCAAGGGCATGTCATATTTCTGAAAACTGATGAGTTCTCAGGTTTGCTGTGGTTGATTGTCCCAAGTAACCATGAAAAGAGGATCAAATTCCAATTTTAATGACATGCCTCAGGGTGCCCTGAGGACAACTGCCATTTTTATCTTAGATTCTGCAGGTCCTCAGTGAACAAAAGGGGGAAATCAGCTTTGAATGGATTCCTTGCACTGTTGTCAAAAGTAATCCAACTGCTCTAAATATCTATATCCTAAAATATTTTCTTACAGCAGCTTCTATTAACCTGAAGCATTAACAGAGCAAAATATTTAAATGGCATTTTTAGCTACCAATTCTCCAAGCAGATCTCATGTTCCCTAACCAAAAGGTATTATAACTGGAATCTTTCATAACTGGAATCTCTCTCTGTGATACGCATACAGACAAACAAAGAAAAATGAAAATATGGTATCTAATGGCTAGATTTGGGATCCAGGGTGGTATTTGCATACATACAAATACGTCTTCCATATGTCAGAAATATTCTTTAAATCATATCATTCCAGATATACTCCTGAATGTAAAAGCCAGTTGGGGGGAGAACACCAAAATCAAGTTTATGATATCAAAGACAACAGTACAGCAGAACTGTACAGCATGCATGTGGTGATGATGAGTTAGGTACCTTTACAATGGACCTTTATTTCACTCTCCTGTTAAGTGCCTTCTTGAACTCCCCCCCAGAAAAAAAAAAGTCCTGCATTGAAAATATATTTTCCCCTTTCAGGCTGAAATCACAGGAAACTCTTGTAAATTTGTTTCTAAGGTTTTTGGGGCAAGGGGGAGGGTGGGTGCTATCTTTAACTGTCTGCTCCTTAGAAGGAGGTCCTCTTATGCAGTTTTACTTATTTATGAAAAAAATCATGAACAGTTGTCAGAATGCTCTACCTCATTTACAGTCACAATGCCCCAATGAACTACTTAAATGTGGCTCAGTGCAAAGCACTGGCAAGCTGAGTTAACCCTCTCCCGCTAAAGAGATGACGTATCTCAGCTTTGAAGCTCTGTATTTACTAAAGAAGAGAAAAACAGGCACTTCATCAGCAAAGTAATACTAAAAACAAACACACAGTAAGAAAAAAACATAGGAAACAGCTCTGAAAAGCTGTTCAAAAGAATATTTACTGTGTATCTGTTGTAGGAAGTGGTGTCTTCTGCCTTAAGACAATATTTACTAGCGCAACTGATTTTGGGTTTCTATTTTGTTGGATTTTATTGTTTTTTTTAAAAAAAGGATTCAGTCCTACTAAACTTTACTAAAACTACAGTATTTCCTTTTCAAGGCAAAGGTAGCTGGCACAGCTAACACAGAGCAAAAAGCGGGACCCGAGGCACTCAGACAATAAATAATGACAGACCCTTTCAGCAAGTCTTAATCAAGGAGATTAAAGCAACATGTAACTCTAGATGCATGTTAATAAAACAAGTGGTGAAAAATAATAAACGGAACATACAGAGAGATACATATCTCTTTGCTTCAATTAGTCTTTGTGAGCACAATCTTTTTTCTTCCTCCCCCAGCACTTTCGAACATATTGTAACTGTCTAAATTTTTTGATGATTTTCAAAAGAAGAGTTCACATAAAGAGGAACGCTCGAGTTGTTAATTAAAACACTACTCTCTAATCCTGTACATTTTTTGGTAGGCAATTTGAAATGGTCTGTCATCAGCACCGATTCGGGGTCCTGTTCCAATCCCAACCAACTTCCCAGGGTGATCCAAGTTCTCATCCTATCTGCTAAGATTCTAATAAGGATTACCAGACAGGGCTGTAAAGTCTTGAAGAAATGACATAATTAGAATGGTCTTTATTAGACCATGGATGAGTGTCTATGGCTGCAAAGAAATTCATTTGCACTGTATCTACAATGCAGTTTGAACTTGTCCTTTGTTTGGCAAAGCACATCAAGTCTGATTTAAAAATTCTCTTTGTGGCTTCGCTTTTCTCTCTACAGCTTCATATATTTACAAAAGGACAGATGCAGGAAGACTTCTGATAAAGTATCAAAAAAAGAATAACCATTATAATACATCCTTGTATACAATCGAGAACCATTACCTTATGAGGAAAACAGTATAAATAGAAAATATGAGTTATAAAAATCTGTGTATCAATGTCATCACAATGTCAGCTGCTAGCATTTCATAAGTCATGGTCATTTAGTGAACTAAGGAAAAACACAAATCTCACTTTGCATTAAGAAAGCAAGTATTTATCTCTCCAGCCAACAACGTGAAAGTAAACGCTGGTATCCACAAAGCCGAATGAGTCTCTGGTGTGAATTGCTTACAAATAGCACCCGTTACACAATTCATATGCTGTCAATACTGACATATTTTATTCCTGAAGCATTCCTAGTTATAATAATAATAAGAGCGGCTCTTGATCAGGGAGTGCAGGGCAGGGGTGAAGGGGAACAGTTTTAAGCTGAAAGAGGAGAGACTGAGATGAGATCTTAGGAAGAAATGTTTTCCTGTGAGGGTGAGGAGGCCCTGGCCCAGGTTGCCCAGAGAAGTGGTGGCTGCCCCATCCCTGGAGGTGTTTAAGGCCAGCTTGGATGGGGCTCTGAGCCCCCTGATCCAGTGGGAGGTGTCCCTGCCCATGGCACGGGGATTGGAACTGGATGGGCTTTAAGGTCCCTTCCAACCCAAACCGTTCCGTCATTCTATGATTCCATAATTCTATAATAATACAAGCAAAACAAAAAAGTTTGATGGAGAACAGGACTGCACAGGGAGAGGCCCTCTCCACACCAAGTGTAAGAAATGACCCCTGGCTGCACATTTCAACATGGAATTAGCAGGAGAGAGCAACGAATGGAAAGCACAGCAACATGGATTTGCGCAAGTTCAATGACAGGTAAAGGGGTTCCTGACTCCCCAGTAGGTCACGTAGCCTCTCCCTGAGGCCACAAAAGGTAACACATGACTTATCTGACAGAGAAAAAGAAAGGTAGATCTGCAGGCAATGCAAAATACATACCTATACAGACTGAGAACACTTTTGCAAGAACAAAACTTAAATTTGGCAAATTTATTTTATCTCTATACTTGTTTTTTCTTCTATTCTTCTTTCTCTTCTGAAATTTAAAGGAATTAAGTTGCTATGGAGTAGATAAAGAGGGGGCTGGAATTTGACTTTTAGGAGGATGTAAGTGAAAAAAAATACCCACCACTAATTCACTGAAATTACCAAATTCTGAAGTATAAAAAATAAGCCACGGGAGTGTTTACCTCAAATATTCTTTAACCAGAAATGGAGTTTGTTTGTTTCAAAGAAAACATATATATATATATATCAATGCTTTTCTAAAGGGTAAAGAGGCTAAGAAAATAATATATTCAGTTCACAGTAGAATGAGTCACAGATGCAAAACCGCCAATATTCAGCTATCTTTGCTGCAGCTTATGCACATATCAGTTTCATCAGAAGAAAGAGAGAAAGCTCAAATAACAAGAAGATTGATCAGGCACCAAAGGAGAAAAGAAAATGAGACAATAGCAGAAATTAATTAAGTAAACATATCTGAGTACATCTCGTGTGTGCACAGAAGCAGAACCAGATGAACTTCATTAGTTCATGAATGTCCAGTTATCTCCTCTGAGCAGCCATCCTGCTGCCAGAATGCCTCCCCCAGTTTTTCTATATAAATATTCATGTTATGGATTACCTACAGCCAGGAGGAGCTTTCCAGTTTCTCTCAGCTCCACATCCCTGAGTCAGGATGTGCAGACATAGTGGGCAACAAGGAATGGCAAGCAAAACCATTGCATTTCAGAGACGTTTGGAGAAAAGGGACAGAAAAAGAACCCTTTGCTTGGGTTCGTTTCATTTTTGCTGGAACCCTGTTGTGTTTCTGGAGCATAAGGAGAAAAGGAGCAGAGACAGAGGGTACTCACACAGTCCATCCACGCATCAAGTATCTGCCAGCATTAGCACACAGAACATGTTCCTACCTTGTCCCTCTTCATTCAGAGCCAAGAGCAGGACACAGAGAAGGCCAATGCCACACCCTCATTCCTAAATATCCAAACCTTTCTCCTCTCTCTTGACAAATAAAACAGACGTATCAGGAAGGACTGTAAGAAACCTGTAACAGAACACCTTACCCCAAACGATAAACAGAGGTCATCCTGGAAAGTCTCCAGCCAGAGACATCCCAGGTAGAAAAGAAGAATGTCTCTAACAAGTAAAAAAGGCACCAAGCTTCCCCCAACTTCTGTATAGAGCTCAGTTCAGTTAAGTGTACACACCCCACATCAAACACAAACGAAAATTAAAATCAAGCGACAGCCCTCCAGTGGCACCCCAAGAATTCATTTAGAATTAATGTGTTCAATGGATATACTAGAGAAATTAAAATTTTCTAGTGCCCTCTTCTTGGAATTATCTTAAATCTGAAGTACCAGACAGATGCTTCCAACTTCTTAATTAAATAAAAGAAGTAGTCAGTAAGACATGACCGGTAATTTACATGAGACATTTTTTCCAGTATTCCATGCTGCTCTCTTTATAGCAGGCTCAGTAACTCTGGTGTTTACAGATCAAGAGAAAAGTTAACCAAAACAAGCTATTCAGAGATTCCTAATCCTAAAGCTTGTTTTAAATTACATATGTATTTCAGTTCACAAGCTCACTCTTTGAAAACTGAGCTCTCAAAACATTAGTCTGACATTTTATCCCAATCCAAGAAAATTATATGAGTACAGCTATTTGGGAACACATCAGTACAGGAAAGAATACTGGAAAGGACCTCCTAGATTATTCAGTGATGGTTATACCACCATATGTTTTATTCCACCATATGGATGGATGTGGGTGTATGCCAATGATGGTACATGATGGTAAGCAACCTTTCATTTCCAATTTAGTTGCAGGCCATACATATCCATTTGTTGGTATTTCAACACTGCCTTTCAGCTTCCATAACTTTTTCTTTTGTGTTGTTTGACATAAAAAAGGTTTTCCACTGCCCTAAGCACTGTAGAAAGCTTCTCTCACCCATCCTATACTGAATATATCATTCTTTAACAAGGCTGATCAAAAATATACTATGGTTTTATACTTACCTTTCCTTACTGGAAATGCAACACCTGATGAATGCTATGACCACATTGATTGTTTTCAGTGTTGGAATCCCGCAGCCACCCCTGTGAGCAACTGATTCACATCTCTCTTTTTTCTCCTTTATCTGATCACTCTTATTTTGAAGCCTCCAATATTAAGGCAAACAACCCAATTTCAACTGAAGAACATCTTATATCAGAACGTCAAACTCTAGGCCAGGGCTCCTTTTAGTCCCTGTAAGGAAAGCCAGGAGTGGAAGGGGAAGGAGGGGAACCAATGACCAAATGAATGGTTTTTAACAGAACAACATTGTATAAGAAACCTTAGTATTACCTTTAAGAGGTCAGATAAGAAATCATTTTGAATATCAGGGCTTTCCAACACATAGACAGTACAGAGCCAGACTAGCTGGGTTGCTTTGTCAGTGCTTTGCTTTCAGAAGCCAACTCAGATCTTTAGAATCACAGTATCCTGTAGCCCAAATTCCTCATATTAACTACTTGGTAGCAAGTAGAGCCTTTCAACGTTACTAAAGGTTATTTCTATTCACTGTCCACATCCACGTGCATGCATTATAGCATATTTTTTTTGCCCTTTCTGAAAAATATATCAATAGGAAAACTCCAAAGCTCTCCCCTACACCCTCCAGTCTCTTTCACAGTCCTAAGAAGTGAGAAAAATCGCTTTATGTAAAAAAAGTCCAGAGTATTCAGTCTTGTAGAGAAAAGCAGAACATAGATAAAAGTTCATCTGACATAAAAAAGAAGGATGGTCAAGACAAAGTGTGCTTTGTGAACACAGAGCCTCGATGGCCTTCTGAATGGAGAAGGGTCCTTCCCGAGGTTAGGAGGCATCTTTTTTCACTGTGGGTGGTCCAGGATTAATCTCAAGCAAAGTAGTAATGATTACAAATTACAGACCAATTTCTATCTTGCCTGCTGTGACAAAGATTACTGAAAAATTGGTTCACTCACCAAAGATGAGCTCTCCAACATGGTACACACTAAAATTATACAGAACTATCACCCAGATTTTTGGCCCCTTGATGGAATTCAAATGGCCCTGTAAACATGACCAGTAGTTTCTTCTGCACACAGATCAAGAGTCGAGTTTCTGGGCCTGTGGTCATGAATTCACAAGCCTTGGGGAAAGTTGTTTTTTCAGTTATACATTTTCCCAAACTTGTGCTTGCTCTAGTGTAGCAATGAAACTGGTTGGTGAACATGCTCTGATTGTGGGGTTAGGCACCAGCTGCCTCCATTTGCCTTCCCACAACATTCTGGTGGATCTAGGGGAAACAAAACAAAGAATGTTTCACGTCATGTTTAATTCCTCTTCGGTGTGTAACTCGTAACAGTCAGGCCTACTCACAGAACTCCAAAATGGGGCCATATTTATTTCTGCAGGATGTATTACTGCATCAGAAGAGATGAATACTACTGCGATATCCAAGGAGAAGACAGGTACTGAGTGGCTTTTATATAGTGTAATTTTAGCAAGAACACCACAAAAAAAAAGACACTTCTTGGGGAACAGGTTTTCCTAGGCTGAAATAAGGTTCTGTGTCTTCCAATGCTTGGATCTCTCTTCTAATTGGTTTATAATTTATTATCCTTGGTGGATACTCTAAATGCGTTTTACAAGCACAGAGAATGCAGAAGCACAATGTTGCTCCGCAATGGAATTTTATTCAATACAGTGCAGGGAATGCTCTAGAATTGCTCTTTCCTGGTTCAGAGGCTTTTTGAGTCACAGACGAATAAGAGCAAAATTCTCCCATAGAAACGAATGAGAGAGGCAGCTGGAGAGGCAGAAAGCAGATCATACGAACCAGAACAACGATTGAAACAAGACAGATAACCCTAGTATGAGTTGAACTGGGAAACGAGACAAATGATAAAAAGTAGATCATGATACATACCAAGGTGAGAGGTTATGATGCACTGAAATCGTGAGCGAGAGTTGCAATAGGGGGAGTGGGCTGGGGTTTAACGCATCTTTGCCAAAAAAGCATCTTCCAGTTGAGCACATTAAAGCATTTTAGGAAGGGCAGTAGGAAGCGTTATTCTCTCCAGGTTACAGATAAGGAAACTGAAGAATGAAAAGGCAGATCACTCAGTGTCACACAATAAGAGGTAAAGAGGGCAGAAACAGACCCCAGGTCTCTTGATCTCAAAATCTCTCCATTTCATTTAATGAACTTACCTCCCACATGCAGAGAGATATTACAGTGTCTCAGGGCAAATCCAGATTTTCATAACTAAGCAGAATGTGAATCAAAACGGATAAAGGAATTTTATCCTAAGTAAAACTCTTGCTTAAGATACAAAAATGTTAAGTTGTGTTTTAAAATGTCAGACTGTTTGGAAAGAGATCTTTGCTCAACAGAGCATAAGAGTTTTCCTTCTTTCCTTTCTATGAGTTTGCCTCACCCTCTACAAACTCACAGAGCAGACATTCGTTTTCCAGATGAGTTACTAAGGTGGATGCTTGAAATGTTCTAAGTTTTACATTATGCAAGGAACTGGGAGCATGAAGAAGATGGGGTTGAGGAATAAATAGCCAACTATAAAGCTCTTCAGGAATGGTACAAAATGCTGGGCAAGTATAAGCATGCCCCACCCTGGGAATGCACAGGAGAAAGGTGGAAAAAAGGACAGATTCCTAACCCATGTTTCATGGGTAATCCAGCACTTGTAAAAGCTTTTGAGTACTCCCAACTGTCATGAGATATTAAGGCAACAGTGAGCACAAGGGAGAGCACAAGGCAAACGCTGTCCGTAGCACAGGACTGTCACCAGTGGACCTGCAAAGACTGTTCTAATTTCACTCAGCCCATATAAAGACTTTGAGGAAACAGAAATATAGCTTTATTTAATGTTCTAAGCCACTCTCAGTGTATGAGGAGGCTGGACAGCCATGACAGTTTGTGTTCAGTCTGCTTGTTATGTTTATGTGAGTTTATATCTTTTTAATGCACACTTACAGCAGTTTGCAGCTTCCCCAGGAAACCATCGTAAATGGGACCTGTGCCCAATTGTTTTTATCCCAGTTAAGTAAATAAATGAAATATGCTAATTAGCACCCTATTAGCTCACAGCAGGGAGTAATCCAGGGCACTTTGATTGGAAATTATTCTGTCATCCAGGAAGCTGCTCTGTAACAGAATGTAAACTGGCCCAATTTTCTCTTTTTACCAACTGTGGATTTCATTCAAACAACGCAGATGACACTAAGCACAATCTATAGGACAAGGTGATGTTGCAAGGAAACCTCCTTTCAGTCTCCCACAAGTCTGGCCAGAGATATGCTGGCAAATCCCAGCACTAGAGACACATTTAAATTTGGGGGTCATTTTGTCAAAATCACTTTCCAGCACGTCATTTATTTTCCTCCCTACAACCAGCATTTCGAGTATTGCTCCAGAATACTTCCTGAACTTATCACCAATCCATATTAATGTTAAGCTCTGGGGCTTTGGGGGATTAGACACTATGACACATCTGTCAGGTTGCCACTGAGCACGTCAGAATCTCCATCATGGTTTGAGTTATGCAACGAAGCTTAGTTATGTTCTAGAGATACTAGTAGCACACTTTCTTTTGTTATCAAATTCCTCTGAAAAGTTGCAGGGATTACCTGCGGATTTTCTAACTGCCATTTAAAGCAGAGAAGAATGTCCATTTTTAATCTGCTGAATAGAGAGGCAGTTTGGAGTGAGTTTTCCACAAGACTTCTAGGTCTTCCTTCTGAAAAAGGCAAAAATTTAAGGCCCCAAAATACAAATATTTTTTACATTAAAAATGTAGCTACTGATGACAAACAATTTTGGTTTTATTTAAAGCAACAGAATCATTTAGTTGACAGAAGATCTAGTTTTGTTCTGCACAAAATCACAGTCATAATCCATTAACAGAATTGTGCTGCTCATGTTCACTACAGTGCCAGAGTTATTTAATCTTGATATCCACTTACACCTTATCTGCAGTATTTGCATACGTGAGTGCTAGCCACTGGAACCAGTATTTTAAATTTCAAAGGCTCCATTTTAAAGTTGAGAATTTCATATTAAGAAAGGGAAAAAAACAAGACCTTGAGCAGCACCTCTAATTTTTCAAATCTACAATAATTACTCTTTCAGAAGGGACTTTTTTGAACATCAAGGAGAAGATCATTCCATCTCATACTATCAAGTGACTAATGTAATACTGGTTTGCTGCCTCCAGCTTAGCAATGCCAGGTAGGTCACCCAAGGATCAGGTCTTGCTCGTGCTCTCAGGAGGGATAGTTTTATTCTGTACACTTACAATCCCTGACACAGCACGACTCTGATTCTCAGGGATTCTCTCCTTTAATAACTAAGAATATTGTGTGTTGTGTATCCTGGGCTGTTCAGAAACATGCCCAATGGGTTTGTTCACAATGACTTTATTTTATTTTCATTTTTCCTTTACAACCGAGGTGCTGGGGTCTTCACTGAAAACTAAATAGGAAACGGCAATGACTTGCAGCATGATGGGAATGGACTCAAAGGACTGTGTATAGATTTGTAGAGAATATATAAGGCATATATCTCTCTATCTGCCTTTTGGGAATGACCCCTTTTATGACTAGAATATACAGAATCATAGAATAGTTTGGATATGAAGGAACCCTTAGAGGTCATCAAGCAAAATGCTTTCCCTGGTGCAGCACAGGACTTGTCTTTTTCTGAAACAGAACAAAAACTCACAGTAGGTGCAATGTAACACATAAGGAAGTGGTATTTAGACAAATGAAGCAGATAAGAGACCTACAGCCCTCTGACCCAGCACTGAACACAGCCACAGAAGTATCCAGGGAGCCAGCCACAAGAGAGGACCTGCTGGTGGAAAACCCTCCTGCGGAGTATCCTGTAAAAACCCTCACTCCACCACATCTGATCTCAAAGCAGATCTGAGCCCATCTGTTCCTGCACTCCTGACAAATGTTTACTGAGGGGAGACTAAAAAGCTACATGTGTCTCACCGGTAGTTGATATCATCGAGTCAGCATCAGGGAACACCAGAACATGCCCAAAGAAGCCAGGAGGACTGAAAGGCTGCACTGCTGGCGAGGAGACACCACGGTCAGCTTAGCATTTTTCTGCTTCAGTAGCTGTGGATCACATAGTTGAGTATCTGTCTGCTACACACATTTATTTAACCTGTTGAAAAGTCATGTGGAGTGGAGAACGAGCTCTGAATGCTTTTACACATTTACAGTTTCTGGGAAAAACATTTCCTTGAAATCCACATGTTCAATACATCCATCTCACTTTGAGTCTGGCCTCCTGAAACAAAAATTCACAACCTGGCATCAGGAATGAAAAAAACAGAGAGAAAAATCCCTATTGACACATTAAATTAGACATGTTTGCAGGGCCGCCAGAGATAGCAATTACCCTGCTGAAGCTTCTGTGGACGGATTACAGCAGAAAACATTGACTGCTACCAGGTAATTCTACCTGCTAATTACTTGGGAAGACTCAGGTACTAAACTGACCTGAATGTTTTCATGGGTCCTGGGACCCATTAAAGGAAAGAACTTTAAAAAGCCACATAATGATGCTGACAGGAACTCTGGAGCTGTTGAAAATCCATCAAAAATATCCTTGCAGTATAATGATTAGAGTTTCAGTCAGCCCCAATCTGTGCAGGCATTCACATTTACCAGCAGTTACAACAAAGAGGAGTGCTTTAATGGGGTGGTGATTTCTTTTTTCCCCCCCCCCCATATATATTACTTTTTTTCCGATGATGGCTATAAAAGGCACCCACAGAGCCAGTTCCTGGTGCCTGCCAAGCAGCAAGGCACCACCGTCTTCAGCTGAGGGAGGTCAGATGGTCCCGAAACGCTTCTATTTCCAATCAGGGTCTTGAATTCTCTAAGCAAAACTGATCATCAAACCAGGTGAAAAAAAGAAAAACCCAAAAGCAGGAGAAACTTGCTCAGTTTCCTAGCACCACCTCTCCCTGCTTGCCCCCAACCCACCACTGTCCCCCCACCCTCGCCCCCAGCCCTCTCCAGGCACTGGATGGGCTTAAAAGTCCCTTCCAACTCAAACCATTCCATGATTCTAAGACCTGAACTGCACATATTTTAATAATTTTCAGCTGGTTTGGTGTTTGGGTATTGTTTATTTAATGTCCCAGGCTGCACAGTTCTTAATAATTTTACGTATGCCATGATCTCAAAAAAGGATTAGCGGACTCTGTTTTGGATATAATAAAGAGAATATTTTTGTTCAGAAGTATGTGTTGAGACACACTGTGTAGAGAATATTTTCTCACTTCAGGCAGCTGCCTAGTGGATTACATTATGTTCCAGAGCCTTGATCAGATGTTTCCAGCGTCAAGCTGAAAGGTTGGTGGCATCACTGCTCACTAAATAAGTAAATCCTAAAGAGTTTAATGCAACCCTGAAATAACAGTGTGGGACAGTGGTAGTTTAAATGTAGGTAGGGTGGGGAAAAGGACCTTGAGCAGGAGGAAGTTTTGACAGCAAACACTGTGCCAAGGAGCAGTGTGCTTTGTTTATATATTCCCTTTTTCTTACAGATTTCTCATCCTAAACAGATGAAAGGAGGCTGAGTTTCCTTTCTGAGTTAAACCTAGTGATACTATACGAAGAAACTTCATACCCACACACTGATTTAATGAATCTGTAATTTTAGGCTTGTCTATTTGGAGAGAAGGGATTTTCCAGCGTTTCCTGAGGAGAGTTTCTGCAAAGCAATAACTATAATATTAAAAACCTCTAAGTCACCTTTTTCTCCTCACAGGAAATAACACAGCTTTCCTTGCATCTCTAGCAGTATTTAATTACACCCAAATTCATACAGAATGACAAATGGCAGGTTGTCTCAGTGGTAGAAGATTTCAGTTTTCAGATGTGAAATGCAGATTATGTGGGTCCTGGATTATCTGGGCTTTGCCTGGGTATTGGAATTCTGTCAGATTTTTCCACTCTCTTTTTTTCACTCTTAGAACTAAAACACTGAGAGGAATGCTGCAAAGAGATGTGAAGTTCGCGGCACATCTGTAATGGTTTTTTACATGATCCTGACCACGACCCCTCAGTCCAATAAATTGTCTGACACTGAATAATTCCAGTCCCCCAGAAGGGGAGGATGATGGGTGGAAAGCGGTGGTAAATGCAGATTTATTTACAGAGAGCTTCCTTATTCCTTCTGTTCTTTTTCCTACCTTGGTGACTGCATGCAGAACCTTCTTTGTGACGGAAAGATCACAGAATCATAGAATGGTTCATGACTGAAGGGACCTTAAAGATCATTCACTCTCACCCCCCTGCCATGGGCAGGGATACTTCCCACTGGATCAGGGGGCTCCAAGCCCCATCCAACCTGGCCTGGAACATCTCCAGGGATGGGGCAGCCACCACTTCTGTGGGCAACCTGGGCCAGGGCCTCCCCACCCTCACAGCAAAACATTTCTCCCCAACATCTCATCTCAATCTCCCCTCTTTCAGCTGAAAACCATTCCCCCTTGTCCTGTCCCTGCATTTCCTGATGAAGAGCCCCTCCCCAGCTTTCCTGGAGCCCCTTTCAGTACTGGGAGGCTTCTCTTCTCCAGGTTGAACAACTCTAACTCTCTCAGCCTGTCCACCTTCACAGCCTCCTCTGGACCCGCACAATCTGGTTATCTTCTACCAAGTGTAACTAAACAAAAGCAGCAGAGAGAAAACATTTTCATAAACCTGAATACATTGAACTGCACTAATTTATCCATTCCATCAGACTATTCTAATTTTTCTGCGTCAGTAAACAACAAAAAAATTGTGAGCTGCTTACACTTTCCCACAAATATTATCCTGACGTGTTGTCTGTGACAGCAACAACCCTCGGCCGCATTCCAACAGACTTTCACAAATATCACCATTAGGAACTACTTTTCCTTCTCCAGGCTTCACTCATTTTCTGTAAAATGAGGGGCTATTATCGACCAGCTAGTTCTCCAGCTAGAAAAGGAACCAGGTGTCCAAATCAGGGCTCAGTGGAAGCTGATAATTATGCATGTCTGCAGATTCTCTGGTTTAGCAGATCCGTGCTACCTCTCCAGCCAACTCACAACTGTTGATAATGAGGTACAGAGGCAGCAGCTGCCCTCTGGCTCTGTACTTCTGCAGAGGTGCAAACCTCTTTATGGCAGCTTTGTTCAAGTTGGATTTTAGGTCCTTGCTTACAACTGCACCCTGCTTCAACAACGCACTTTACACAGGACAGCAGTCCCACCGAAAACAAAAGGTCCAAAGGCCTTGAAGTTAACCAAGTGGTGAGAGCCTTGCTCAGTGCCTGCTCCTCTTTGCAGTTCCCCAGGTGGTTGCAGTATGTTGCATGTGCAGTAAGCTGGTGTCACGCTACACAGATGTGCTGAGAAAACACTCAGAAGGATCATCTTGATTCATCTGTGAATGCAGGACAGGCAAACAGGCTTCCCTAAGCCAAGTTCCAGCAGAGATTTTCCCTATGACTGTGTGAAATTAATTTTGTTTCTAGGCTCTGTTTCCGAGATATAAAAGGGACTAATACTTGCTTAACAACATTTCACCAACTCATGGAATACTGCAAACATTAATGTCCATAAAGCACGAGCAGGAGACTGATAAGACTTACTATTCCTACTCCAAGACCTCCCCCAGTGGCTCATTAGCAGTTTACTTTATGCAATTTTCCACATGGGCCACCTCCCAGGGAAAACAGATGGTGAGAAAGAGCACTCCTTCCCCTTAGCAGCAGCCCCCCAAAGAAGTTACTTCTCCATTTTGACAGGTATTTTCCCACGATTAACATTTAACATCACAAAAAGAAAAAGAAGTATTTGTGTCTCTTGGACAAATAAATAGCTACACACAGGAGAAACTAACAGGTTCCAAAGAAAAGGGGTATTTCTTTATTTGGAAGATTACCTATGTATTCTTTTTTTCTTATTTTTCTTTCATTATTATTTCATTATACTTCCAGGAAGCCTGCTAATGTTAGAGACATATTTGGTCAGTGCTTCCACTGGATCATAACACATTACTATACAGTACATCACAGAACCACAGAACAGAATCGCTTAGGTTGGAAAAGATCTTTTAGATGATCAAGGCGAGCCATAAACCTAACACTGCCAAGGTCACCACTAAACTATGTTCCTACCCACCTTTTAAACACCTCCAGGGATGGTGACTCAGACACTCTGTTCCAATTCCTCACAACCCTTTTGGTGATATTTTTCCTGATATCCAATCTAAACCTCCCCTGGTGCAACCTGAGGCCATTTCCTCTTGTCCTGTCACTTGCCACTTGGGAGAAGAGACCAACAACCACCTCACCACCTTTCCAGGAGCTGCAGAGGGCGATGAGGTCTCCCCTCAGCCTTCTTTTCTCCCGGCTGAACAACCTCAGTTCCCTCAGCTGCTCCCATAACCTCTGGGCTCCAGCCCCTTCCCCAGCTCTGTTTCCCTCCTCTGGACAAATTCCAGACCCTTAATGTCGTTCTTGTATTGAGGGGCCCAAAACTGAACAACGGATTTGGGTGATGGCCTCACCAGTGCTGAGTCCAGGGGGACAATCCCTGCCCTGCTCCTGCTGGCCACGCTATTTCTCATATAAGCCAGGATGCTGTTGGCCTTATTGGCTACCTGAGCACACTGCTGGCTCATGTTCAGCCACCCTCAACCAACATCCTCAGGTCCTTTTCTGCTGGGTAGTCTTCCAGCCATTTGTTGCATGTGGTTGTTCTGGCCCAAGTGCTGGATCCAACTGTCAGCCTTGCTGAACCCCAAGATGGCCTCAGCCCACTGACCCAGCCTGTTCAGATCCCTCTGTAAAAATGACAGTTGAAAATTTTTTTTTTACATATAGTTGCCTTATACATGTCCTAGACTTTACAATTTTTTTCTCACAGACATAGAACACAACAGAACTAAAATGCATAGCTAGTTCCAACAGGACAATTCTGTCTTCTACACAGCTCAGGTCATATCTGTGTCATATCTGGATATTTTACTCAGACTATGGAGAACTTTGTTTCACATCACGGCAGTTGCTCTAACACCAAGGAGGGCAAATAAAGCCTCATGGTCCTCCTCCTATGATACAGTAATGCCCATGTATGAGACAAAACCACATATGAATCACTGGGTCCTATTTTCTCCTGACACAGACCTGTTGATTTAGATAAAGTCACAAAGTTTCCTTCTTTAACATTAACACAAAACATTCCAAAAAGACATTAAAAGGAGAGACCACCTATTTCTGAACAGTAGGGAGGTTCTCCCCAGGTCATCTATGTTCAATATATGTTTCTCCACTTGTGTTGTAACCGATTTAAAGGTATTTTTAAAAGACAAAGATTTTATTTGCAAAACCTATTGCACAGCTTTCAATAATTAACTACTTGTACCTTTGAATGGAAAAGGATCTGAGAGGACCATCGCAGGTCTGACACTTCAGAAATTCTCCACCTCCAGCAGTCCAGGACTTATGCAGAAGCACACACACTAATGAACAGGCTAGCTCTTCAATAACAGCTGATTTATATAAACTACAATGGTTTCTACTGAGTTAAGTGTATTTATAACACATTGCAACATATAAATATGCAGCAGGAGGGGACCCCATACTTTGCATGTCTTTTGATCAGGCATTGTGTTTATTGTCACTCATTTTGAAATTAGATGCCAAAGTAGAAGGGACTTCAGTCACAGTAACCCTATCTCATGGTGGTTTCAGAGAGCGCCCTCCAGCAAAATGCCTAATGAGCAGCTTTTTCTGAAGAGCTGGGGAACCCAGCTTGAGACAATCTGTGTCTGATTTCCCGAAGTGCTGAACATTCACAGCTCACACTGCATCAGCAACAGCACAAGGAACCTCAGCCTAAAAAGGCAGAGGCTTCAGAAGATTGAGCATCATGAGACATATAATGGGTGGTCACCTCAGTCTGCATCCACAACCAGCAACATGAGAAAACATTACACGTTGCCCAACTACACCAGCATAAAAATAAGCTTCTTGTTAACAGACAAGTAAAAAGAAAATTAAATCTCTGGTTTGTGTTTGAATTGATGTTTTGAAGACTATGGCATCTGTTGGTAAGTATATCTGTTGAAGAGTTGAGCAGCATCCCATGCACAGACTCATTTATCTTAATATGTATTCTCTATAATTTAAGCTGTTTTCAATTTCTGTTTCTTTCCCCAAGATTCCTTACGTGTAGAATTGTGATCTTAGAATCATAAGGTACATCCAGGCATTAGGTTAAAGTAACTCTTAGAGAAAAAACTAATTGCAATGAAATTTAGGTAAGTTTACAAAATGCCTTGATAATGTCAGAATTAAAGGATACAGGAAGAAAGCAAAGAAGATGTTAAGATGGCCGAAATGTATCACACAAGTAAAATGATCACATTTCTTTTACTTACAGAATGCCACAAGATAGAATACTTACATCACCAAAATACCTACATTTAGACAAACGAGGGAAGAAAGTGCTTTGTCTAGAGATTGTGGTAACCTTTTCCTGGTGAGGAGGTAATTTTTGTTATTTGAAAATCCGGTGAACGGTACTTGCTTTATAGCTTCTTCTACAGGTGCTGGTAATGCAGCTGACATGACTGTCATTGATAGGAAAACACGGCACTGATTTTTATTAATAAGAGTAGCAAGCATCCAAAGGCTGATCCAAACAAAAATTGTGTCACGATTGCAAAGATCTGAATTCTCATTTGAATTTAAATGCTTGCAATTATTTAACTGCATTTGTAATTTTTGGCTACAGGGTGATGTAGGCACAATGTTAAAACAAACCGCTGGGGGGGGGAAGCAGACCACAAACTGTAATGGTGGTCTTCAACCTAGAACTGTTTGAACTGTTTCAGACATGTGGTCACAGGAAAGGGAAACACAGTGTCCAAATTTAGACAAATGTTACTAAAGCTACAGTTTAGCTAGCAAAGTTCCTGCTTTAAAGATAAACATTAGGAAGAAGTCCTTTCTTGTGAGAGTGGGGAGGCCCTGGCACAGGTAGCACAGCTGTGGCTGCCCCATCCCTGGAGGTGTTCAAGGCCAGGTTGGATGGGGCTTGGAGCCCCCTGATGCAGTGGGAGGTGTCCCTGCTCATGGCTGGGGGTTGGAACTGGATGGGCTTTAAGGTCCCTTCTGACCCAAACCATTTTATGAGTCTATGATTTCCAATCCATGCAATGAAATGGACACTAAAGTAACATAAGGGATAGATCTCAATTCCCATGCACATAAACCAGTCCAGCTGAAAATTTCGCATAGAGACTCACAGGTTTCATTGCTACAGCAAGTGACTGGCAGTGTAATCAATATCCTCTGTACCCACAGAAGTGGGAAAGGAAAAATAAGCAGCACTGCACTCTCCAGTAAATAAGAAGCAGCAGCTGCCAGGACCCACAGTTGTTAATTTCTTCCACTAAAGAATTATGAAGAGGCAAGTAATACATAGGAGACTGTAAACTGTGCAGCCAGCCCAGGAAGCTCAGTTCAGTAGCATTCCACGACACTGGTGTGGCCATGGTGTGACAACCTTAATGGGATTCTTAGGGAGGATGTCAGGATGAGGAGGACATCAGGATGAGGAGGACAACTTCTGCAGGCAATTCACAGCCCACAGGCATGTCAGCTTCTTATTCCCCATATTACACAGATAATTTATAAAAATGCCTACCCAATCATAAGGGGTTTTCTCACAAGTTGCCAAGTGTTTGTTAAAGGCTGATCCTTGCTCAGAGAGCAAGAAAGTAGAGAAGAAACCCATTCCACAGGGCTGCCACGACACAGCCACGAACTCAGTCACGTAGGTGCTGAAGTCTAACTGTCAGGGATCATGTACAGAAAATGGGGATCTCCAGCAGACGAAAAGACACATGTCCACATCAGAAACCTAAAGCAATCCAAGAGGTACCCTACAAGGGCCTCTCTCTACTTGCTAGCAGCAAAATCTCAATGTGGCTGCATCTTTCTCCGGATTAATTCACCCATGAGTTCAAATGGATCTCAGCTTGACCTCCTCGTGCTTTGTAACATTTCTCCCTGCACTATTACCCTGCTAAAACAAGGGGTATCGCTGCTCCACAATTTCAAAGGAGCAAAGTCTATTGTAGGACAGAATCTCTGGGTTCAAAGTTGGCAGAAATGCAGACCGTTAAATTCTGCTGCAGCAATGTTCTGCTGGGGTAACACCAGCCCTTGCCTTGAGAACAGATCCACAGCTGGACCTCAGCTCCACCATAGAGGAAGCCCAAACCAAGGGGATAAATGTGATACACGCTGTTCAATCCACTGGAACAGGCCGTCCAGGAAGGTGGTCGAGTCACCATCCCTGGAGGGATTTAAAAGATGGGTAGATGAGGTGCTCAGGAATATGGTTTCGTAGTGGACGGTACAGCTGAACTCAATGATCTCAAAGGTATTTTCCAACCAAGCAATTCTACGGTTTGATGAATCACCTCACAAAGATTAAAGAAGCAGGTCAATTCTATCGGGAGGGAGCAAAATATTCTCTATGTTTCTACTACAATTAGTAAAACAAAGCTTGGACTTCACATTAGCAACTATGATCTGAAACAAGAAACAAAGGATGTACACAGTATCGCCCTCCATACTGCACATCTAGGAATTGTGAAGAGAAGGGAAAATCCAGTATGCATTGCTGGGGAAAGTTATAAAAATTCAGAAGTATTTAATAATTTATGCAGTTGGACCACTGACCTTAAAAGTTGTGTTAAAAATTAAGAACCTCAAAGACAAGTTATTAAAAAATACAGACTGTACTTAAAATAGATTATTTCCCCAAAACTATTAAATACGACTGAATTTAATAACAAATTATATACGAACACGATTATGTGTCTAAGCAAGTGAGATCAGATCTGAGCACTTCAGAGCACAGCTATGCAGCATCAGGCTGAGGCAGTGAGTGAGTGTGACACCAGAAAAAGCCTTGCTGAGGCACTAACAAGTCTTATCTGTGCTCAGCTGCTGTCTGGCACAATAATGACAACATTTGCAGCCTGGCAAAATATTTATTATGAAACTCATCTGAATTTAGATTTCATTATAATGAGACAACATCTCCATCACACCTCACATATGAAAAATTATCTCTAGATGTCGGATTCTTCCCCTCCATCTCATTACTCCTAATCTATCCACCAAACAGGCCAAAGTAAAACATTACTTGAACAGTGATTTAAGGAACCTGGGTATGATCTGAAAGCTGGTATAAACGACAATGTGTTTGTTAAGTGTCACTAACACGGCATTCAGTAGAACAAACGTTAACATGCTACCCGAACAAAATTCAAGATGCAATTAAGAAGGAAGAAGACACTCTTCACATCTCATTAGAACTGTTCTACAGGTTTACTGGCACAGAATATCAGTATTTTGGTCAGTTGGCCAATGACTAATCCCTAGATACACACTCTGTAAAGCACTTCATGATTTGCTGCGAAGAAAGCAGCTTTGGACTATTATTTTACTGAACACACTGCGAAGATAACAAGCCCTTCACTTGAGAGGAATACCTTTTTGGGTTTCAGTAAAAGAAAAAAAAGCGGTGTTAACCTGCGTGCATGAGAAGTGCATCTTTGATTGTCAAGAGCTGAAATAGGTTGCTCAATTTGCCTTGACTCAGGAAGTGCTCTCTGATCTCAAAATTGTCGATGCTAAAAAAGCATTGTCTTAAAAGAGCAAAGCAGACAGTACTATAAAAATAATGAGCTGGGAAGACTCTTAAGGCTTTTACATAATAGAACCTCTCACTACACTGATGAAGATTCCCTCAAGGCCCAGTGTAGCGCTTTGCTTTTATTTTGGCTTAAACAGACAAACACCATAGCATCAATTAAAGAAGCCACTTATTTACTAAGTATTCAAAGTCTACAGCAGTTAAGAGGATTAATTGTCTTCATGCATATAAAATTTAAACATAAGAGATTAAAGGCAAACCAACCTGGTCACACACAACTAACTTCAATTAACCTATCTGCCCTCCCTAAGCATTTTTGTTAATAAGCACAGACCACCGGTCTCAATTCAGATTCTGATCCTGCAACAAGTTTTCTCCCTGTGAACTGTGAAAGAGGCAGAAGTGTCAGAACAGAGCTTCAGAAGGAAAGGAAATGGCAACTCTTGGAAGAAACCGCAAAGCAGAGGCTGCAATAGTGTGCCAGCTAAACCAGTGGAAAACATATGTGGAGACATCCCGAGTCACCTTCAGAAACTACTGGCATTTCAGCATCCAAACACTGAAAGCAGCCTTGGAGTAATCTAAAATTTGAAAACAACTCTGCTAATGACAGACCAGGAAAACATCTGATGCTACAAGGTATGGCCACTCTATTCCTTTCACTGGAGTCCCTGTGTAGAACGATTTACACCTATCTCACTAAAAATTCCAAAAAGGGAACTAGAACCTCTTTATCTTTGTGTAATTAATTTCATTTCGGTCTCAGGCTTTATGTCTGCCTGGTCAGGACCCATTAGGCCCTGTTCCCACCACCGGGTCCCCCCATTCAGTCCTTTAGTGTCTGCGGCATATTGGAGACCACAAACGCCCCAGGGTAAATCCAAACAGCGTCTATTTTGGGTACAGCCAAATCAACAAATCGCTATTTTGGTTTTTTTTGGGTACAGCCAAATCAACAAATCGCTATTTTGGTTTTTTTTGGGTACAGCCAAATCAACAAATCGCTATTTTGGTTTTTTTTGGGTACAGCCAAATCAACAAATCGCTATTTTGGTTTTTTTTGGGTACAGCCAAATCAACAAATCGCTATTTTGGTTTTTTTTGGGTACAGCCAAATCAACAAATCGCTATTTTGGTTTTTTTTGGGTACAGCCAAATCAACAAATCGCTATTTTGGTTTTTTTTGGGTACAGCCAAATCAACAAATCGCTATTTTGGTTTTTTTTGGGTACAGCCAAATCAACAAATCGCTATTTTGGTTTTTTTTGGGTACAGCCAAATCAACAAATCGCTATTTTGGTTTTTTTTGGGTACAGCCAAATCAACAAATCGCTATTTTGGTTTTTTTTGGGTACAGCCAAATCAACAAATCGCTATTTTGGTTTTTTTGGGTACAGCCAAATCAACAAATCGCTATTTTGGTTTTTTTGGGTACAGCCAAATCAACAAATCGCTATTTTGGTTTTTTTGGGTACAGCCAAATCAACAAATCGCTATTTTGGTTTTTTTGGGTACAGCCAAATCAACAAATCGCTTTTTTGTTTGGGATTTTTTTTTTGTTTTTTGGGTACAGCCAAAATAAAAAAAACGCTATATTTTTTTGGGCCCAGCCAAAACAAAAAATCGCTTTTTTTTTGTGGGCCCAGCCAAAATATCGAATGAAATACTCGAGTGCGCTCCGAGTTGCAACTTCCCAATATCTGCAAAAACAGACCCCAAACTGTTCAGATCCCACTCTGAGACCCTCAAGGCAGCTGCACGACACAACACAACCCGGATCCGATGCACAGGGGCACCATAGGAAAAAAAAAAAGAAGGGAAAGAAAAGAGCGAGAGGAATAAGAGCAACAGGGGAAGAGGAAAATAGTCACCTCTCCGTAGGCCTCTGGAAAAGGTGGTCTTCAGAAGCCCTCGGGTCCAGGGGGTGGTGGGCACACAGCCCCTCTCCACAGGGAAAGGCTCTGCCCCCGCCGTTAGCGTGGGGGGGGTCTTGCTGTGAGAGAGTGCTTCGCGAAGGTTCTGGAATTGGGGCTGGGAGCTCTGAGGTCGCCCGCAGTTCAACACGCCCTGGCCGGAATAGCCTCAGCCAGGTGTGGGCGGGGCAGCACTTCCTCCCCTCCTCTGCAGCAGCACAGGAGGCCCCGCAGGAGCCACCGAGCTCGAGGAGACATTGGAGACAACAATACAAGGAGAGTCAGACGATGTTTAAGACAAAAGAAGGAGAATCGGGATGTTTAAGACGACAATACAAGCAGAGTCAGTCTTCACATTTCTTTCTGAACTTTACCCCAGCAAAGAGCTGCAGCAGTAGTAGTCAGGCTTCAATAGCACACACTTCTTAATATGGGGCTTTAGCATTAAAATCAAGTTCACTTCTTTTTAGTGAGGCCTTTTTCACAACCAATTACTATCTTGAAATCTTCCTGTGCTGTACTACTGCTGTCATTGCTATGGAGAAGTGCTGGGAGAGGAAGGAAGACTGACATAGAATTGACACCATGGGGTTTATCTACCCAGACTGTTCAGGATTTCTCCATAACAAATACAAAAAATTTAACTGAAGCATAAGAACAACACTTTTTTTCTTGTAATGAAAGTTGAGCATGGGAACACATTGCCCAGAAGAACTGCAGAGTCTCCATCCTTGGAGATATTCAAAACCCAGCCAGACACAGCTTCAAGCAACCTGCTCTGAGCAGGAGGGTTGCACTAGGGGATCTCCAGATGTCCCTGCTCACCCAAGCTTCTCTGTAATTTTGTGACAATAGTTAAAATAGTGGCACCGGTTGCTTCTGGTCTCTCAGAACGTGCCTTGGCCACCGAGCAGAACAACAGTAACACAAAACCCACGCTCCCCAAAGCCAGAAACCTCTCTAATTCATCCATGGCATGGAAGTTTCCATACTACCCAGCTTCTGATATTTCTGCTGCCTTCTGATTTCAAGCCACATCTTCCAACAGCTCCCCCAAAATCATCATAACACAAGTCCCACATTCTACACAAGATGAGCTGATGATGGGATTTTTAACCTTTTCTTGTGTTGAACAGGAGCAGATTCCCCTGAGGGCTCTCACACCATCACTCTGTTCTCAGGGAACAGCAGGCTACTTGCATGATAATGAGGTGACAAAGAAGAGTCACATAGCAAAACTAAACCTAGTATCTCCGGTTCTCCTGATTCACTACAAGTGGTCTTGAGATAATACCAGTTTTAACCAATAGCTTAATTTGCAAAAGTGTCCATTCAGAGAGATATTGTTCCTGCTCTTCCTCCTGTAATCACCCCGCTCAGCTGCACAGCATTGTGAACTTTACTCCTCTGAACTGCCAGCAGAATTATTGACTAATTTCACTGAATTCCAACCCATTACATATGTGCAAGGGTTCTTCCGATCCATTACACCCATAGGCTCTTCATAGATGCAAGAAACATCAGAATTTGAGCTGATGAATCTTTGTTGCTGGTGATGGCACACAATGAACATCCCACAGGAATTGTGCAAATTGCCAATGCAGAAGGGTACAAATGGCTGTCGCAGTACTCACCCTTGGAGGCAGGTTTTTCCTGCTACACACCTTTCCTACCAACTGGCCATCTAACTCCAGGTACCTGGAGAAATCCACAGTTCTAGATTAGGAACATTTTAAAAACAAAAAAAATCTGGTTAGATTAAAATCTCTTTTAAATAACTATTTATTAGAGCAGGACTGTATCTCTTCATCTTCTACACAGCTGCTCCAATGGCTGGTCTCAAGTGGTTTTGCCGGTCGGAACAATTAGTACATTTGTGAAAAAACAAAGAGTTTCAATGTAAGAAATTGTATGTATGCTGTCCTGCCACATTTTATAGCCAGCCAGCTGACTGTGTGATTTCAGGGCATCTAAATTTTGGAAGTAGAAAGATTACAGTGAATCTAATTGGGGACAGATGGGCTGTGGCACATCTCAGCAGTTTCTCAGTGATTGTGACTTTTCTGCTAATAAATAAATGCAGTAAACCTGTGAAGGTTCTTTAAAATAGAAGTGGTTATATATCCAGTAGAATATAGACTTCAAGCAGGAGAGCAGTCTGTGTACCTGTAGCCTATAATTTCTCTATATGTTCAGTTAGGAACAGGGTGTTTGTTGCACCATTTTCAGTGGAACAGGATGATGCATCTTCTGAAGACATAGTCTGCACCTCCTCATGTCCTTCAGCTTTTATCTATTCTAGAAATCTTTGGTTTATATTTCTTTCTTGAAGGCCTCTTCAGCATTCAAAGCAATGAAACACAAGGCTTAGTTTTGTTGTCCAATATTATATGTGGTAACATCTGGAAGTGCTGTAAAACTATTCTAGAGTTAGGGAACTGGTTTATTGGTTTGGATTTTTTAAAATGTAGAGCTTCAACAATGTAAAAAAAGTCCACAAAAATATAAACAGTACTCAATTACAATAATTCTCTCTCTTTTTCCTACTTGCAAGCTGAATACATTTCATGTAAATATCAGCAGCAGAGGGGGAAAAAAAAGCAGGAGCCAGGACCTAAAAAGAAAACCATAGACTCAAAGGCTGGTTTGGGTTGGAAGGAACCTTAAAGATCAGCCAGTTTCAGGCAGTTTGGGGCAGAATGGACCTTAAAGCCCATGCATTTCCAGCTCCTCTACCAGGGGCAGAGACACCTTCGGCTGGATCAGGTTGCTCAAAGTCTCATCCAACCTGGCTTTGAACAGGTGTGGTGGGCTGGTTGTTAACCAGAGAGTGTCACCAACCTTCAGTGTTGCACGGTGAAGATTAGGAGGTGTTCAGATGCTGCGTTATGCCGGTAGGGACCGTGCAAACATTTCAGCCAAGTGCAAAATGGCCTCACTAAGCCAGCTGCAGAGGTGTACTAAACTGGCAAACTTCCACGTAACATAGTTGTGATTTGATTTACTATTTCTGTTTGGATCTTTATTCAAAACCAGCTGTTTTTTCTTGATGAATGCCCAGCTTTCCCAACATGAAACATAACTGTGAAAACATTCGCTCTTCAACACATTTAGTCAGATTGTTTCTGCCTAAGTACAGAGTTGCTTGGCAAAGGTGTTCTTAAATGAATAATTGTAGTTTTGCACAATTTCTTATATTTCTCTCATGATTTTGGCATGATTTGTGTAACACAGAAAACCTTACCTTTGTGATTAAGAGTTTCAGTTGTGTAAAATCAAGATGTGATTTCTTGAACCTGCTCAAGGCCAGGCTGGATGAGGCTATGAGCAACCTGATCCTGTGGAAGGTGTCCCTGCCCATAGCAGGGGGCCTGGAAATGGATGGGCTTTAAGGTCCCTTCTGCCCCAAACCGTTCCATGATTCTTTAATTTGGACAGCACTGCACTCTACATGAAGAAAATCTTTTGTCCATAATGCAACATGTGCAACTTCAATAACAAAGACCTCTTTTTTTTTAACCTTGTACTTCACATTTGCTAGACTGGCAGAACCACTTTAACCCAGAAGTCTTTGGATGTAATCTTCATTTCTTGTCTGTCCTCTTTCGTTTTTATCTTACAGTTTATGTGTATACAGCTGGTATATAAAGAACCTTAGCCTGAACAGAACTAAAAATCACTGAGAAATCCTCACTGAAAAAAGAAATCACTGCATTATAGGATTAGTCTATTGAAAAATGTGGGGTTTTTTAAAGCTGCAAAAAAACGCAGAAGCTGACCATATGTAAAGTCAAGGTCAGCTGCTGCTTTCATGAAAAAAGACAGAATGGGTTGTGTCATCAAAGAATAGATTAGTAGTTTCTCAGTCCTAGAGTGTCATTTCACAAATCTTTGATAACCTTATCAAGTAAGATATCTCAAGTCAGTTCACATTTCAAAGAAAAAGCCCTGAATAATTGCATTACTAAGAGTAATAAGGATTATAAAAACTAGAAAGCTATGATTTTATCAAAACAAACATACACAACTCTTTTTAAAGAAGTACATATATGTACTGGTTTTCATCTGTGCATTTAACATCATATTGCACATTTACAAATCTCAAAAATCCCAAATAAGTCAGCTTTTCTTTCTAAACCTTTGCTTCAGCTTGCACAGAAGTTCAGATCCAACTCCCACGTAACAGTAAATGATAGGATCCTTTAAATTCTGTAGAGCACAGACTTACAGCAAAGGAAGCGGCAGTCACTCACATGCGTTGCGATGCTGATTACCTGAGCATCAGTTATCCAAAATCCCTGCCAGCTGAAATCAGGTTGAGCACTGCTGCATCGAACTATCAGGGGAACTTATTTAACATGATTAACTGAAACCCTGATCCCCAGCATTCGTGTTCCCTCTGACATTTGGATTATTAAAGCTATAACTGCTCTGAAAAAGAAAAGGCTAAAACGAGCTAAGAGGGAAAGACTATCCCAATGGCTGTGTTATTTTATGCCAGGTGCTTACCAGGGCCAGTAGAAGACAGAGTCCTCTACTTTGAATGGCCAGGAGTAGCCCCGGACACGATGCTCTAAGGCACAGAGAGGCTTGAGATGAAAGAGTACAAGAGTTACAGTAATACGATTACACGGTTGCATGGCTAAGGAATGTGAAAATCTTGATGGTTCAGTTGCAAGTCTGCTGGTCATTTTGTATGTGTAATTATTATTGATTTACTTCTTGATAGCATCTCAGAGAAAGCACGGCAAAACGATTTGCATGAGAAGAGCCAGATGTAAATGCAGATTTTAAATGGTGTTTTCACTTGGCATTAATTATTTTAATGGCAATTTTAATTCTGTTTTCTAAGATATGGGGTTTTTTTCTTTTTTACTTCAAGTTATGTACTCTGCTTTAGCAAAGTAAAACGCTCGAGTGTGGAATGGGCACTGAAGGCAAAGACTCAATAAAAGAGCAGCATGCTTTTCAATCCGGCCTTTTAAAACATCCACTATCAGAGGGCTTTGGAGGTTTAAGGGATTAGGTACCATGACACATCTGTCAGATTATTATGTAAGAAAAGTCTCCTGCTGTTTCCTATGGGCAGAATGTCTGTTGTAGAATATTTTAAAATAGATTTAAAAGCAAAATCACACAAAATAGACATTTCAGTTGCTTCAAAGTGTGTTTTCATGGGAAAAACAATGAGAACTTTTTTTTTCTGTCCTGACAACCAGTTATTTTTAGCACTTTGACTGCAGCCCTGTATCTGACCATGGATTATCAGAATACACATGCTTTTACTGTTCACAACAGAGATTATACAGAAACATCAGGATTTGTAGGTTGGCCTAACTTGGCTGTAATTTGCAGAGGCAGGAATCACTGACAGCAATGCAATATGAAATGATAATTCATGTTACATTTCAATTATACGCTTAAAAGCATTTTAAATGGCTGCTGATCTCAGGAAGCTTTTCTGTATAAGACAAAAGCCAAAATAATTTCGTGACAAATACCTAATACCACCCTACTGCTCACGTGCTTTGTTGCAGTATCACAGTTCCATCACGTCAGTGGTGTGGCAGCAGTGTCCACGTCCTGCTGCTGAGGGCACTGCAGAGCAACGACCTGTCTCCAAATTCACATTAAACATGGCTGGAAAGCTGCAGCTTCATTACAATTATTACGAGAAGCAAAAATCTCAAGCTATCATCCACCAGCAGTTGGATACTACAGATTTAAACAATTATTGTAAGTTCTGTATTGATCAATTCTGAGCTTCAGGTTCTGCAATTCTTTTGCCCCTGCTGTACTCGTCCAGACATCTCATCCTTACAGCAGGGGAACAGATGATGCAGGGCTGTTTAGGTGTAAAAGCTAGAGTACTGTGTTACACAAACAAATCACAGAAGCAAACACAGCAAGAGTTGAATTGGAAGTCTCTCCCATTCCAATAATTTCTTTCCCTTTGCAGCTGAATTCTACCTTTGCCAGAAATTCCATCATCAACTGCACAAAGCATTTTAGGGTCTGCTTTGCATAGAGAGATGAGCAGAAAATAGTTGTCAATAGACAGAAACTAGATAGAGGCAGACTAAATATCAGCAAAGATCCGGAACACCACTAGAGCTTTGGATCACTAATAAATATGGCCAAAATATGGGAGAACAGATGGCAGACTGATTTTTTTTTTTTAAATACACTTATCACAGAATCATGGAATGGTTTGGGTCAGAAGGGACCTCAAACCCCATCCAGTCCCACCCTCTGCCATGGGAGGGACACCTCCCACTGGATCAGGGGGCTCAAAGCCCCATCCAACCTGGCCTGGAACACCTCCAGGGATGGGACAGCCACAGCTTCTCTGGGCAACCTGGGCCAGGGCCTCCCCACCCTCACAGCAAAACGTTTCTTCCTAAGATCTCATCTCAATCTCCCCTCTTTCAGCTGAAAACCATTCCCCCCCCATCCTGTCCCTGCACTCCCTGACCAAGAGCCCCTCCCCAGCATTCCTGGAGCCCCTTTCAGTACTGAGAGGCTGCTCTAAGTTCACCCCACTGCCTCCTCTTCTCCAGGCTGAACAACCCCAACTCTCTTAGCCTTGTATGGGAGGTGTTCCAGCCTTTCATCATCTTCATGGCCTCCTCTGGACTCACTCCAACAGCTCCATGTCGTTCCTGTGCCGAATACTCCAGAACTGAATGCAGGGCTCCAGGTGAGGAGAGCAAAGCAGAGGGACAGAATCACCTCTTTCAAGTCACACTTCTTTTACCTGTGTATGTACATATAAAATTTCTCAACGTGACCCTCACAGGAGGACAGTATGACCATGAAAATCATTCTCTTCTCAGGGATCAACTGGCTTTTTATGATGATGTTATCACAGTTTGAAGCAGCAAGGCTCCAGTCTCAGTCACCAGCTCATTACTCTCAAAGGGTGCAAGCTAAAGCAAGAGACTTGTGTGCAGCTGCAGCGTAACAGGGCACTGCCTGAGCACAAGAAGCTCTCAGCATAGACTCACTAATTCGTTTACAGCTTTAGAAACGTCATCCTGTCTACACAGTAGCATTCATTTTTTAAAGCTGCTCCTGCTTTCAACCAGTGAAACCTGAGGGCAGCACATTCTCAGCCACAGAAACTCATTTTGCCACAACTTCTCAGAACTTTAGGTCTAGGACTGGTTTCACTGTCTGCATTCCTGCAAACCTGAGCATTGCAAGTGGAAGGTTCTTACTGAGTAAACAACAGAGCAGTGCTAGTCATGAAAATTACAGACTTTGCCATAAATAAGAATGGTTCGATATCAGCATTGCAGATTATATTGACCAATACATAATTTCTCTTGTGCAAATTCTCCTTCCTCAGCTGGGTTGCCTGGCCTGGCTGTAGAACCCATGATGAACCTCATTAATTCAGAAAGAGAGAGTACTCTTGTCATGTATTGGGAGGCAACAGTAGGAAAGCGAGTTCAGTCTATAAAACTAAGTGATCCATAAGGTGTACAGCTGCCTGTCTTAACACAGCCTTTTAAACTATGCTAAACACCTTCAATTTGGACAGAATCAGTGTCCCCCCACTCCGCATAAAACTAGTCAAGATTATTTTGCAAGAGCCCATACTTTTGAAAAAGGTGTTTCAGAACTGCTCTATTTTAACTCAGATGTGAAGCATCCAGAGTCCTAAGCCTTGAATGCTTTGGCAGCCTCAAGATTATTAGTCTGTGCTTCTTTCAAAGGCTTATTTAGTTTGAAAACATTTGGAAAATGGATGATGTCTTCACTAGTAGTCAGAAAAACATACTTTTTTATTGAACAATCTATTCTTCTGAGTTTTGGATTTAAATATTTTGAGCAAAATTCATATGTGTACCTGCATTTAGATCTGTAAATATATACACATTTTGACTTATTTACATGCAGTGCCTACATTTAGATTTTGAGTAGTTTATGTAGACATCTCTTCTAGCAGGAGTGAAAAACAGGTTCAATCCAATGCTTATGTGCAGCTGGCAAAGAGATGTGAGAGTGGCTCTTCAGGGGCAGAGTCTGCCTGGCACACACAGGGTCACTCTCTGTGCACACAGGTCTCAGATGAAGAGATCCTTCTTCCAACAGACACCACAACAAACAAACACAGGCTCAAAGCCTCAGGCACAGCCAAATCTTGCTGTATCTTTGCTCAGCTCTCCAGAGCCCAACATACTCTCTCTCCCACACCAAGCATCTATCGGTGCTACCTTTTTGTTCTTCGCAGGGAACTTTCACAGCATACTGAACTCTGAAATTAACTATTTTCTGTTTTTAAATAGAAGTAAATAGGGGCATATATATTAAAAAATCCAGGCTATAGAAGAACATAATTTTATTTCTAGTGACCCACACACCTAATGCTTCCTAGCTCCAGCAAGCCTTTCATGTGAGTTTTCTAACTATTAAAACCATACTATCATTTGTGTTGCCTCTGGCCACAGTTAGATTCAAACTCACTCCTATTTTGCATACATCTCATGTTTCATTTCTGTTACTATGCATCATCCACGTTCCTAATAAACATGATGGGATGGTACAGCAATTCTTCAGCATCTCCATTTTTCCCGATTTCCTGCTCTCTGACCCCATCCATCCTTGCCTGGGCCTGAAGATCTCATTCACCTGACATTTTGTTGGACACCCTTAAGCAAATCCTAGTAAATCCATTTGGACTGGAGGATCTTTTCAAGAGTGTCTGCAGGGTTCGGGACTCGCCTGAGGGCTCCCATGCTGTTGAGCCGTGCGTGGGCACTGGCACAAGCTGTGCATCAGACCTCCAGCACCACCACCACCCGAGGGCCTTGGTTCACAGTATGTCCTCCCAAACACAGCTCTTCTGTGTGCCATCAGTGTCACTGCCATGAAGAAATGTCTATTACTGGGACATTGGAAAGTTTACAGCACGTAATTTCTACTGGCTGAGCAGAAAAATAGCTGCGACAAACTTGGATCTGTTTAATTTCAGCCTCTGGACTACACAGGAACTGAAACAAGGAGAAAGGAGTCAAACTATTCACTCCTTTTCAGCCTGGGATGGGACAGACTTGCTTGCTCGTCTCCCCCTTTCCCTTGCCTGCTGCAACAAAAGCCACGCTTTTTCCAGCCTGTGTAGATCATAGAATCCTGGAATGGTTTGGGTTGGAAGGGACCTCAAAGCCCACCCAGTTCCACCCCCCTGCCATGGGCAGGGACACCTCCCACTGGATCAGGGGGCTCCAAGCCCCATCCAACCTGGCCTTGAACACCTCCAGGAATGGGGCAGCCACCACTTCTCTGGGCAACCTGGGCCAGGGCCTCCCCACCCTCATTGAGAAGAATTTCTTTCTAATGTCTAACCTACATCTTCCCCCTTCCAGTTGAAAGCCGTTCCCCTTCATCTTATCACTACAAGCCCTTGTAAAAAGTCCCTCCTCGGCTTTCCTGTGGCCCCCTTCAGGTACTGAAGATCCTAGATTCTAGGAGAGGATCCAGCACTGCTTTAAATGAGGACACAAGACCATGTCCCCAACACCTTCATGCCAGCTGAGGATCACAAGGTATAGTAACGTACAGACATATAAACAATATAACACGTAGAAAATGTAAACAACCAACTTGCAATCCCAAATCCAAGTTATGAGGAATGAAATAAGTAGGTTTTGGACATTGCAGGTTATTTTCTGAACACAACCTTGTGCCTTACAAATCCCTTGTTCTTTTATTTTGAGGATTGCTTATGTCAAGTTTTGCTTTAAAAAATTCAATTGCTAGCTCAAGATATAATGTAATATTTTAGGAAAGAGACTTCAAGGAATTTCCACATGCTAACCAAAATACATATCCTTACATATGTGAATGCATTTAATAGAAGGTATTTTTCAAGTCAATCAAAATATATCGCTGATACCATGCCACAACATTTAATAAAATTAAAATTGTTAAGTAAATTTAAAAGACTTTAGCCATAAAGCTGATAGGAATCGCAGCACATCCATCGCTCTCCGAGGCAGCTGAAGAGGCTCTGAAGCTCGCAGGGTAAAATGGCCCCTTCCCTGGAGCGCCTGCCGTGGGCCTCTGTTGCTCTCTTTTGGTCGATGTGCAGTACTGACACAGATTTCTCCGTGCAACAATCCCAGCCGTTTAAAAAAAATATATATTCAACTCTTAATTCCCAAACCGTTTCTACAAATAGTTTCTGATTTTAAACACTTTTTTCATCATCATTTCAGCTAAGAAATGGCTGATGATGTGAAATATTCGCGGCCTTTGTCTGAGCTCCTTCAGCAGCTCTAAGGCTTATGTACTGCAGGCTGCTTTACCAAAGTGATCAATAACATATCTACACACACAAAAATATTAATCAAAAATATGCATGTTGAAAGGGAAGGATAATTTTGGACAAAAGCTCGTACTAATATGTTTGCAGCTGTACTTACTGCTCATGAGGTTCAGGCAGGAACAGGAAGGCCCAGCAAACAGTTAAGCTTTCACTGACAATTTCACTGTAAATATGTTATTTAAGCACAGCAGCAGAATAAACAGGATATAATAATTATAACAAGCTGGTCCACTCACTCCATGTTCTATTTTTCTGAGAGAACCTCATCCCTGTTCAGGCACAAGAGAGCCCGCAGGGCATCCTAACACAGCCCTTCCCACTTGGGATGTTCTCCTGCATCCCACCCTCCATGGGCCATCCCACCCACACAAACCACCTGGTTTAAATTCCTCCCTACACCACACCTTCTCACCATTGATATCTGTCTCCTTGTTTTCATCAGCTGTTGTCCTGTTTTGTCCCCTCTGTGTTAAGACTGTTTGCTTGTACATCTGTTGTGCTATAAAAATGTTTAATAATAATCCTTGTCCTTTCCACCTGGGCTGCACAGAACTGCACTAATGATGTTTATAAGCAGTTCCATGTGGTAGTTATACAGGGCCAAGTAACCTTCAGGCTATTTCTCATTCAAGGCAAATAATCTAAATTAAAAGAAATAAATTAGTCCTCAAGGTAAACATGGGCTTACGAGTACTAAAGGAGGGTACCTACTTTTTCTCCATTTATTTTTGTGAATAAGTTTAATAAACAAAGGACAATCTTCTAAAAATAAGCACCAAAATAAAGAATTCAAATCCACATTTGTAAAAATAGATGAGAATTAGTCCTTATTATCCTTATTCCTTAGATTTCAGTGGCACAAAATGAAATGCTTAACACCTTTAAATCCTGTCTCTTTTACTGCAATGTATTCATACCTTTTGTCATATAATTTTAGCCACTTCAGCTTTAAAGCTTTGTCCTTCTTTTTCTGTGAGCAACAAATAAAGAAAAAATAGATTTTTACATAATCATACAAAAAAATAGCTACTGAAAAACTCCTTGAGAGTTAGAAAACACCCTACATGAAGTCTACAGGAAAGCTGTGGAGGGGCTATTTATCAGGGAGTGCAGGGACAGGATGAGGGGGAATGGTTTTCAGCTGGAAGAGGAGAGATTGAGATGAGATCTTAGGAAGAAATATTTTCCTGTGAGGTTGGGGAGGCCCTGGCCCAGGTTGCCCAGAGCAGTGGTGGCTGCCCCATCCCTGGAGGTGTTCCAGGCCAGGCTGGATGGGGCTTTGAGCCCCCTGATCCAGTGGGAGGTGTCCCTGCCCATGGCAGGGGCTTTGGAACTGGATAAGCTTTGATGTCCCTTCCAACCCAAACCATTCTACAAAAAATCTCATCTTTTACTGTCTTTCAAAAAGCTGCCTATGCTACGTGATCCAGATGTACCCACATGATCTCTAAATCAATGGAATCCACACCAAGAGATGAGACAGACAAATCAGGCACAAGTTTCTGAGCATCTTTAAAGCTTCCCTAAAAATCTGCTGGTAGCTAAATTCTGCATCCATACAAAGAACAGATTAATAGCAGAATTGTTGTGACCGTGCCATTTGATTAGTATTCCCAGTACAGCAGCTGCCCCAGGAGTAACTAGATGTTTTTACTTAATGCAGCTATTCTGATGAGTGAAATTTTAAACTAATTATTACATATAAATAGTGAAGAGAGATTAATGGAGCCATAGTTTAGTCAAACAACTCTGTAAAAGTCATAAATGGTGAAAATGTAAACTGAGTAATTTATAAATAGCCCCACACCTCTGGAGCAGACATGTAGCTGGTTTAACTAACTGCACTGTATTTGCAACATACAACAAAATCCAAACAATAGGGTGTTTGGGGGAAAGTAAATCAGACAAGCTGCAACAATGGGAACTTTGATATCAAGAGTACCACAATGAAAATATGATGGTCTGGAAACCTGAAGTTATAACATTATAGAAGACAAAAGGTGATTACTAGTAACACAGAGAAATTATCACAGTGGGAAGAACAGTTTTAAAATAAGATTAACTATTGCTTATTTAAAGTATTGTATGCATTAAATAAAAATAACAAAACCCAGGTTGGATGGGGCTTTGAGCCCCCTGATCCATTGGGAGGTGTCCCTGCCCATGGCAGGAGGGGTGGAACTGGGTGGGCTTTAAGGTCTCTTCCAACCCAAACCATTCCATGATTCTATGAATCTGTAATTTATTTATAATTCAAGTTTGATTTGGACATAAAGCACATCTAACACGAAACTTAAAACTGGCCCCAAACAAATGGCTGTGAGGAGATATGGGAGGACCCCAAGAAAGAGTCTGCTGCAGCTCTTCTTGGCCCCCTCCTTGTGCAAGCAGTTTCAGGATTCTCTCCACAGGGATGCAGATGTGGGACCAAATCTTGGACAACAAAACATACAGAGGAATCATTTGACTCAGCTCTCACATCAGATCTCTACTCTTTCAGAGTACCTCAGGGCAGAAACCAAGGAGATACAAGGGCCCAGCGCAAGGACAAACCTTGTGGGGCACAGCTGAAGAGCTTGGTGTCTACACTCACTGCTTTCACTGGGTACTCCTGCAGTTTGCTATACAGCCAGAAGTCATTGTTCCTCACTTGAACTCTGCCTGCCAGCACCTCGATGGGATTGCACAGTCACTTAAAATAGGCAGAAGGCAGCATTGCTCTAAAGGGAAACTGTATGCATTCCCACAAACTAACTCAGAACCAGCATTTCTCGCTTTCTGCCGCCCTCACATAAAAATTTGTCACTTATGAGCTCAACTATAACACAAGCAAGGACATTGCAAAGCTGCATTGTAAGAGCCCTTAGTATGGAGTGGCCTCAAGTTGTGCCAGGGGAGGTTCAGGTTGGATGTTAAGGAAAATGTATTCACTGAAAGTGTTATCAGGCATTGGAATGGGCTGCCCAGGGAAGTGGTTGAGTCACCATCCCTGGAGGTGTTTAAAAGACCAAATGAGGTGGTCAGGGAAATGGTTTAGTAGTGGACAGGTACGGTTGGACTCAATCTCAAAGGTCTTTTCCAACCAAACGATTCTAAGAGTCTGTGATTCTGGGTCACAGTGGTGTCTACACGTCCCGCTCTGAGTTTGGAAAATCCCTTGTTCCGTGAATACCACCCACTTCTGCATCTCTCTGGAAACCAGCCCCAACAAACTGCAGAGCAAGTTTCAGTTTTCTACTCGACAATACTGTCACTTGATCCCCTGGAAGGACCACCCCACACAGCTCAACATCCCACCCCTCTTCCCTCTCTGCCACCCTGCGAGCCAGCTTGAGAGAGCAGGTGAGAAGCTGCCACAGCCTGGAGACCAAGGAGAAGGGAAAATAAAGGCTCTGTTCTCTCTCTTGGTGCTCACTGCAGCTGGCGGGATGCAGGCTGTTCCATCCATGATCCCTCACAGTTCAGATGGGATAATACACTGATGCTCATCTCAAGGACACTTTAACCGAAACCATTTCAGTTCCAGTTGAGTCCCAAGATGAAAAGAAGGCAGAAAGTTGCTGCTTACAGTCCCTGGTGACACAGCTGGTGTATCTGAGAGCAACTTTCTACCACCAAGGTTTTATCATGGGTCACTCAGATTATTTAGCCTTTTAATTTATGGTTTACAGAATAAATGCAAGGTTAAATACCAAATCCCAATAACCCATAGTAAGTGAGGAAAAAAACATCCTGAAATACTGCATTGTTAAAATTCAATTAAAAATATAAATAAATAAATAGTCAATCACTGTTTTTGTAATTATTTTAACTTTGATCTTTAAAGTTGACTTCTATTGCTACAGAAATCAAATCACTTTTACAGTTGATAAACACTCAAGTTTACTAGTTAATTAAATCCTTTTTGGATTTCAACCCCCTCTTTCAATTTTAACAGAGAAAAAGTTTAAGCTTTTAATAGCCAAATGGAGTGGCATTATATAAATCTTTTACTTGATGTTCTTAATTGCAATTACTGGTTTAAACTAGAGAACTCCTTTGGGGAGAGCTTGAGAAGAGGTTGAGTTTTTCTCCCTTAACTAGAGCAGTAATTAGAAAATACTTGGCTTTTCTATACCTCTAATAATCTGCTTTTTTTCTCTTCCATAGAACTTCAAGTTTCCCATATCGCTAAGATTACATGAATTAGGATTGCAAATTAATCCCCAGATTATCTGTGACATACATAGTTCATCCAAGTTACACGAAAGTGGCACTTCGGGCTCCTGAGTCACACTAATATTTTACATTTTACGTATATTTATGTATTATAAAAACACACTAAAAATGTAATTTTCAAGTGATACCACACAACTCAAAACATGCCAGAAAAAGAAGCTGCTTTTATGTATGAGTAAACTTAAGGATGCCTTTTCTGATTTGTATTTTTGTATGTGACAATTATAGGCAGGGACAGGGGGGCTGGATTTGCTTTTGGTTACCTTTGAGGGCAAACACACCCACCCTGAGGGGTTTGGTGAGTGTCTGGTTGTCTTGTAGTTCCTGTAGGTGAGCGCTTCTCAGACCACTGTCCCAATACTGATTGATTGCAGAAATGCTGCTGCCCCTTACATTCCACTGCTTTTTCCCAGAGAGTGCAGGGACAGGACAAGGGGGAACAGTTTTCAGCTGAAAGAGGGGAGATTGAGATGAGATCTTAGGAAGAAATGTTTTGCTGTGAGGGTGGGGAGGCCCTGGCCCAGGTTGCCCAGAGAAGCCGTGGCTGTCCCATCCCTGGAGGTGTTCAAGGCCAGGTTGGATGGGGCTTGGAGCCCCCTGATCCAGTGGGAGGTGTCCCTGGATGGGCTTTGAGGTCCCTTCCAACCAAACCATTTTATGATACTATGCTAAAATAATGCAAGATTTAAAATATATATAGGTCCTTTCTTGATATTAACTTACAGCAAACTACTGTTATCTACCTTAAGAATTTCTAAAACTATCTTAAGAATTGTTCCCCGTTTAAGGAGGGGCAGGGTTGTTTACACTGTTTGATTAAAGAGTGTCTGCAGGAATTAAAGCTTTCAGAAGGAATTTTCCCAGTAACAAATAAATACAAAAAGGCTGGGTTAATTATTTCTAGACTGCTCGCTCAGTTGACCTTGGCAACAAGAAAAAAGTTAAGTTGGGAAAAAACTCCCTCCCTTCCCCAGAGATTTTTCAGAAAACAGTAAAAATAATAGTTAGGAAAAATCATCATCAGTAGCACTGAAGTAATTCTTTTATTGCCATGGCACCACGAAACCTCAGTACTTTGTGCTGAAGGGTTTGAGGCTGGAAATGGTGTTTTGAGGGAGCGTATCCTGCAGGCTGACAAAGCCCTCTCTTTCTCAGAAAGGAGAATTATTTTTTCCAAGCTTGCCCATGCAGAATTAGAGACCCGAAACAGAAGCGAAGCCCAGCATTTAGAGGGGTGGGAGGAAGGGGGCTTCCTGCAGGTGACAATCTCGCCCTGGAGCAGACCCTGCTGGCAGCGTCTTTGCTGTTGGAAACGCTGCCACGGGCAAGGGGCGACACTCCCGACCTCTGCTGCTGCGCGGAGGAGGGACAGAGCGCTGCACAGGCGAGGAGAGCACGCACAGCTCACGGGACACTGGTGACTCTGCTGCTGCCAGACTTCCATAAACGATTCCCAGAATTAAAATCATCTCAACATACAGTAAAGACCAACATAACCAACCTGTGAGGCCGTTTCTCCCCACACAACAGCAAAATTTGATATTCAATTTTATAGGGATACAACACACACACACAAAAGAGTACTGCTAGGCTCGAGCTGCCACGCTGTATTGAGGAGTGGTTGTTCCTCTAGATATGCAGTGAAGGCAAAGTTGCTTTTGAAAGACACAGTGTTTTCTTTAAAAAGAGTAAAACACAATGGAATAACACAGTAAAGTATAATTTATTGTCGATTAAATAATTACAGTCCAGTGCTACACTTCCTGCTGAGATTCTGCAAACTAAACTGCAACTCAGGAGAAATACAAATTCCTAAACAACAAAAAAATGCTGACACAGCAATATGCATATTAGCATTACTGGATGTTATCACTGTTGATACAAAAAGAGATATACAATTGTCCTCCTCGAACTGTAGAACGGGTTATAAGGCAGCCAGCTAAAACAAAAGTGCATTCCAATTTTATTTACTTGACTTGACCGTAATTACCCCATAAAGCTGTCCCCACTGCGGTGTTGCAGTCTGTGCAGGAGAAAAATAAATGACTGAGAAATAGATGCCATCATTCCAAAAGCCCATCTAAGAGCCAAACTTCTTCCAAACATGGGTCTTTCTCAAGTAAGAGCAGCCATCCAATTCCTTCAGCTTTCTAATCCCGAGTAGGTTTTCTATTAGCACTAATAATACGTGTATTTTTTGAACTTGAAAGAAGATACGTCACAGGCAGAGATGTTACAAAGTGCATTAACTGGATAGTGTTTGGGTGAGTCAACCACATTTTCTATAAGAATATTTACATTCAAAGGCAGCTAAGCCCATAGACTGGAATGGTTTGAACACTGGATTCACATGAGATGATCATTCCTATCACTATTAAACCTATTTCCTGTTGGAGAGAGTCCAGAGGAGGCCACGGAGATGATCCAAGGGCTGGAGCACCTCCTGTATGAGGACAGGCTGAGGGAGTTGGGATTGTTCAGTCTGGAGAAGACAAGGCTCTGGAGCAGCCTCCCAGTACTGAAAGGGGCTCCAGGAAAGCTGGTGAGGGGCTCTGGATCAGGGAGTGCTGGGATAGGATGAGGGGGAAGGGTTTTCAGCTGAAAGAGGGGAGATTGAGATGAGATCTTGGGGAGAAATGTTTTCCTGTGAGGGTGGGGAGGCCCTGGCACAGGTTGTCCAGAGCAGTGGTGGCTGCCCCATTCCTGGAGGTGTTCAAGGGCAGGTTGGATGGGGCTTGGAGCCCCCTGATCCAGTGGGAGGTGTCCCTGCCTATTGGAACTGGATGAGATTTGCGGTCCCTTCCGGCCAAAACCATTCCATGATGTGGCGACAGGAGAGGAACGCGCACTCTGAAACCAGTGCAGACAAAAATAAAGGGAGGCACAAACTCTGTGCTTGACATATGACAGAGAGAAGTGCACTCTCAGTATAACCCAACCACACAGCTGTAGGCAATCACGTTGATTAATGTGGCAAATCACTCCGGAAATTAAGTCAATTAAAGATTGGAAAGATGTTGTCAGGTCCAGCTTACCAATGCTGGTAGAAATTATTTTAAATCCTAGAGGAACTTATTTTTCACTACGCCAGTGAGCTTCTAGAATCACCTCTGGTTCCACAGTGCATTAAACACCAACGGAATCAACAACAATGTGACTATATTTAAACTGCCCTGCAGCACATTTGTCTGCTATGACATCATTTTGATGCAGCTGCTTTATTTATTCTCTGAATCAGAATAAAAGAAATCACATGGCTTGAATCCTATGTGACCGTGAGAAAGAAGAGCTCAGTCCCATGAAGAGCACAAAACCTGCCCGGCAACCTCAACTCATAGGGCTGGATGGGAAGGAATAGCTGGACAGGAGGAAGATCCAACTCTTCCAATCCTGACATATCTCCAGGATTACTGACCATTTACCAACATGGTCAGTCACTAAAAATAAGTTTACACTGCGCGATGCCCCCTAATTCATTTGGTACCAGAGAAAACACCGATCTCTGCACAGGACAATTTACCCGAGAGCTCGTTAGCAATGCTTGGTTGTTTGGCCAATTTACTGCCTCTGTAAGGGATATTGTGTATCAGTTACTGGACCAAACACAGCCTCGTTCCAAGGAAGCCCTGCAGCTGGATGTGGCACGCGAGCCTCCGGCAGGGAAGCGACTGCAGCAGGAGCTGAGAGCGTTCGGCGCTCAGCAGAGGTGCAAGGGCTGCTCAGGGCACAGCTGGAAACACACACAGAGTTCTCACCTCTGCCAAAGGCACTGCTGCTATGGCCAAATCCACCTGTGTGTCCATCAGAGCCGATTTCTCTTCACAGGGTAAATTCATCCCTGCCCTCTTGTGCAATAACCAGACTGCTCCGATGCCTGAGTCAGATCAAGAAATCTGTGCACTGCATAGTTTGTAATGAAGGTATTCCATGACACTTTTTTCACCCTGAAATTGAAAGCATCTGTTTAGAACATAGAGTCCTCTAAGTCCTTCTGAGAAGCTTCCAAGAGAGAGAGTGGATTGTGGGGAATTGTGGCAGAAACAACTGAGTGGGTATGATGCTGCTGATGGTCAGATGCCACCATGCCACTGAGTGAAAAAAATCATACAGAGCCTTAAACGAAAGTGTTTTGTTCTGCTGCAACACAGCAAATCATTTCAACCAAGACGGGCACAAGAAAACCTTTCATGTGAAACTCACTCCAGGATAATGCATTTTCACACCAGATTTCCTGACCTCTCATAGCCTTTCTGCGCTCCACATCGCTTCACAACTGCTGCCCCCAGCCCTCAAAGCCAGTGCTGTCAAACACTGTGATGCTGCTCAGCAAAAGCGTGTGACAGTGACCACAGAAGTGGTTTGGTGAGGGCACAGCACGAAAGGCAGGTATTTAGTGCTACAGGTATTTCATAGAATCATAGAATTGTTTGGCTGGGAAAGACCTTTGAGATCATCGAGTCCAAGCGTACCTGCCCACTACTAAACCATCCCTGAGCACCTCATCCACCCATCTTTTAAACACCTCCAGGGACGGCGACTCCAGCACCTCCCTGGGCAGCCTCTGCCAGGGCCTGCTAATCCATTCAGTGAAGAAAATTTTCCTGATATCCAATCCAATCCTTCTTTGGTGCAATTTGAGGCCATTTCCTCTCGTCCCTGTTACTTGTTACCTGAGAGGAGAGCCCAGCACTACAACCTCCTCTCAGGGAGCTCCAGAGAATGATAAGGTCTCCCCTCAGCCTCCTCTTCTTCAGGCTGAACCACCCCAGGTCCCTCAGCCACTCCTCATACAACTTGTGCTCCAGACCCTTCACCAGCTTCGTTGCCCTCCTCTGGACACGCGACAGGGCATCATCTCCACACCAACACAGACTCTTCTACATCAACAAGCAATTTCAACATTGGGAGCTGCACAGAGGTGACTGGCAGAGAACAAAAAAAACACAGATGCAGAATAACAACTAATGCATGGGAGTTTTACCACATACAGAAAAAATTACTGATGTTTTTAGCAAATGCCAGAGTGAAAGACTTTCCAATGAGGTTCCATTTAAACAGCAAATTATTTCCTCCGGAAAATGGGAATAAATGCAACAGCTTCAAGTTAACTGTTTTAACACTGCACACAAAGCAAACTCACAAATGTTCCCATTTGCTAACACCCAAATTAGATGTTGTAACTGTCAGGGCAATTCAATCTTTTCACTTCAATATACAGAGTAAGTCAAAAGCCATGAACTTACGGGTTTAGATTTAAAAGTGAATTTGTTGTAGAACTCCCAGCCCAGCTAAAGAACCATTCAGATGTAGTTTTAAAAGCTGATGCATTTGCTTACTCTTCTGTACAGACAATCAATAATTAGAGACCGATTTTTCTATAACAAGGATAAGACATTCCTTTCAAGGCAGCACCCGAACTCAAGGCTGAGGTCTACTAAACAAATACCTTTTTGAGATACTTTGAGAAATGTTCCCTTTAACATAACTCCTGCAAAGAAACGCTTTTGAAAATGTATTTTCCTTGCTCTCTGCACTTTGTATTTGGAATTCCAAACTTGCTACAAATACCTAAAGAAGCAGTTTTATATGCACTTTCATTAAGCAGAAAACTCCCCATCTTCAGGCACAGGACAGGTCCAGCCACGTTGAGAACACAGGCAAGATATGGATTTGGAGCGCAGCATCCCGCTGTGGAAAGCAGCCCCCCTTCTGGCCAGCCCTGGAAACTCGTGTCACAACCCTGATGCACACAGCTCCTGCAGGCTTCAGGAGGTGTTTTGCTCCAGTAAAAAGAGCAGATGTCACCAAGCCATGCTCTCAGAAGCTAAGAACTATTTCACACCACTAACAAAGCCTGGTGTCTCTGTAAGGTTTCCTAATTGGCATTTCTGAGCCCAGCCCTGCAGCTGCCCCTGCTGCCCTCACACCCACGGAGGAGAACTGGGACACAGAGTAGCGAACCAGCATCCACACCGTGAGTCACACCACAGCAGGCTCCTCCTGAACACCTTCTCACACGTGAGCTTCCCACAAATATGCCATTATACCGTGAGCTGATTTCAGGACACAGACAGGGGGCACAGGCAACGTTCATGGATTATATTTTTTTCTATTACAGTTACCTGCAGCCCCGCATCTTACAGTCTCCATGGGAGCCAGGGAGCTGTGGTCAGCAGTCGGTTCCACACCAACAGAGCAGAGTGGACCTGCTCCTCCTCAGCCACCCTGTACCTGCTGCTGCCTCCCAGAAACCCAACCACTCTCCAGCTTTCCTCACACCTCCATGGCTGCTGGGGTGGGGCCGGGTGGGATCCACCAACCCAGGTGCACTCCTGCTCCCACCCCCTCTCCCCAGGGATGCCCCAGGAGGCACCCACAGACTTTTCTTAGCCTAAAAATACACAGTTCCTATGCTACAGGTACCAAGTTCTGTGTTACGGGGATTCTTTTTAAGTTGCTAACGTTGTACATCATTACAAAATGCATTATTTTATTCATGTCTTAACTGGATCAACCTATAGGAAAACAATCATAGAGTGGTTTGAGTTGGGAAGGACCATAAAGCCCATCCAGTTCCAACCCCCTGCCATGGGCAGGGACACCTCCCACTGGATCAGGGGGCTCAAAGCCCCATCCAGCCTGGCCTTGAACACCTCCAGGGGTGGGGCAGCCAACACTTCTGTGGGCAGCCTGGGCCAGGGCCTCCCCACCCTCACAAGAAAACATTCCTTCCTAAGATCTCATCTAAATCTCCCTCTTTCAGCTTAAAACAATTATCTATGTTCTTTCCCTTCTAATTACAACTCTCATGTAACTTGGAAATACACTTGTGACCCTGTTGTACCATGAAAGGCATTTAGTAGGTTTGTCTCACCTCCAAGTTTGATTAATTAGTTGCCTCCAGACTAAGGTTTCATGGGGTTAAGAGGAGGGGGCAGTAGATCTGCTGGTCATCAGGCTGAAGGTTCAGCTGCAAGAGCCCAAGGCCAGAAGTAATTACCATTTACAGACTCATTTAGTAGGACCACTTATCTGATCACGAAGGAAATGCTGCTGTTTCACAGAAAGAAAAGAGCAAATGCTTCCACCTATGGCACTCCCTGGAGTCAGACTGTAGGTACAGCCCATAACTCACCTGCAGAATACACAGGGACTTGTTCAGAGGGGCTGGCAGGGAAGGGCAGCACTACATTGATTGCAAGTATTGATTCACATGTTATTAGGAGCACAGCAGAATTCAGGAAGGGTTATTAGGAATGTGAATACATCACGCATAAACCAACCGTTTGGTCCACTTCTGTACATGCCACGTGTAATTTTTCCCTTGGATCTGTCCATACCACACAGCTATGGTCAGGAGCCCTCATTCTATACAGACTGATCTCTCAGCACTGGCTTCTGAAAACAGAGATCATGATGTAGTTTTATAGAGGAAAAAAAGGAGGGGAAAAAAAGGCATGTGAACCTACCAACCCAAGGCTCTGTTTGAGTTTGGCAAGCGGAGCTGGAAGCTGGTTTTACCCCTATGGCCAAAAGCAAAATAGAATGGAAGCCTCCTCCCAGAAGAGAGAATTTACAGCTTTTATTGTGTTTACCAGATAACCACAGTATGCTTTATCAGCAGTCACTGTAAGCACCAAAAGAGATGGATGATTAATGTGAACATCCTCTATTCTAACCCAGTATTAGCACAAAAATAAGAAATACTTCTCCAGCCCAGAAGACTGCTGCTATCTGGCCAATCTCAAGAGGTGTTTTTAAGTGTTTACAAAGAGTCTCACTACCACATATCCTGCAGTTCTCGAGCTGAGGCACTACAGCACAGGCATCAAAAACATCTCACTCAAATTCTCAATTTTACATAGACTATGAGTAAAATCTTAAAAAAATAATTTCCAGACAACTTCAGTCTCAAATCTCTTAAGTCTCTTAAATTCTTCTTATATCTCTGGATATCAAAACCCTCTAACGTTCTTGCTCCTGAGGATAATTAGCCCCCAAATTATTGTACTAAGTATACCTGAAATATATTGATAATTCAGGGCTACACGATTGGTAAGTAAACAAGTCTTTGGTAAATAACAACTACTCTGTTCTTTACTCAGTTAGAAAACTTAATTAATTTTTTAAATCTAGATTAACTGACTTCTTAAATAATTATTTCTATAATGAACAAGGCTCACATGGCACAATGCTGAGCAGGATGGATGGGTGTGTGTAGCAATACCTGAATGATATTTTCAGGTTACAAGTCCTGTTAATAATAAGTACCTGCTTTGGCTCATTCTCTTTTTATGCCCTTCAGCCAGACCCAGGAAGCTGCATCAGAATGAGCTTTCTACTGAATTAGATTTCCAATATTTGAAGGTATCAGCAGTCTAGAAAAGTCCATTGCAAGGATACATTCTGCAGTAGGTACTGGATTGTATGCTAAAAGCTGCAACAAACCAGTTAGTTTAAGGTTGAATTAATACTTTTATAGCTGCAGTACTTCCTACAAACAGCTGCTTTACCACATGTGCAGTAAAACTGTGCACTGTGCATGCTTGTGTGAGCTGGAGATGGCTGCTTGCTCCCAAAGGAAACCTAAAGGCACAGGACATAGGAAATGTGAATAAAAATCTGGTTACAACACTGGCTTCTGTGTGATTACAAGAATCCAATTAGAAACTGAATGCCTAAACTGATGTTTTTATTGTTTGTGCACTAGATGTCTTCACTTTGGCTAGAAGATAGTGCACCAGAAGAACAGTGGCATTAAACAGATCTTATATCAGAAGAGAACCAAAAAGAAGTCTGCTTTAGGTTTGGCTTACATAGTTTTGGGGATTATTTTAAATCCCTCCAAGAAATGATCAGATTATTTTCAATGACTGTTGCAGTTTTACTCTTTACTACAGGTTTTTTAATCATCTTCTTTGTTAAAGTATCAATTACATTGGAAACAATAAATAGTATACTTTACAATAAATAATACCCAAGTCCAAGTATTGTACTTAAATATAATGTAATACTGTAATAGGATTTTCAAGATCAATTCCATTTTATATATTCTGCAGCAAAAATAACATTTCTAGTCAAAGGAATTACTTATAAATCTAGCAAGACCTACCCATTCACGTGTGTGTGTAAACAACTTAACAAGGTTTATTATGTTTCCAGAAAAGCTATGCTTTTACAGCAGGTTTTCAGCTAAATGTTACCATAATATGGTAGTAAAGACATAACAGTGCTTATATTTAGCTCCATCACAAATTTTGTTTTGAAAAAAAAAAAAGGAGTGCCATTATTTACAAAGAGCAGCAACTTTTCTCTTGCTTCACAAGTGGCTGTATCTGCGTGTGAACAAAATGTTAGGGCGAGGCATTCCAGAGGAACCGCAGCTAAGGCTGGATGAGGATGGTTTCAGGATGAACAGTGAAGGTCCTGGCAATAAATACCTAGAAAGGATATGACAAATTTAGCAGAGTTTATGGGCAAAGTGACGTTCAAGAGTGAAAGAATTAGTTGTTCTTGTGCCACACCTTCAAACTGTTGGATGCAGGAAATGATGTCCAATAAATACTATTTATCGGCAGTAGTGAACTCAGACAAAATCTTATCAGAATTAATACTCCTGTTCACTCTCTTCATGATATACAGTGGCTTTACAGTTAGGAGATGGGATTGAATAGAAATTTGAAAATGAAAAAAGAACTCTGTGGCTGCTTTCATTATTGTTTTTCTCTGTCCCTGTCCAAATAAATTTTCCCAGCTAAAGAGGTATCTATTTGTAATCTTTGAAAGCTGCAGTTTCACAAACATTTTTCATAAAGACAAGGAAAAAAAACTGGTTTGTGCTCAGAAAAAAAACGTTCTTCAAATTGGGTTTTATGAAGTCTTGCAAAATTGACTTCTTGTCCATTTATTAAATTATACTCTGATCTCTTCTTGCACTTCACAAAATTGTACAAAGAATGAAGAGAACTGTTATTAGCAGTGCAGATTCTTATTTAAAAACAGAAACCTAGATGAAAAGTGAAATTCTACTGTAGTTCTCCCATTTCTAGAAAAATAGCTCATTACCTGACAGTCCTGGGACATAATGTGCAAGGGCATTTATTTCCATACATATCTTTCATTTCACAAATTCAGAACATCACAGTTAACTAACACCTGCTGCATGGGTGTGACATTTGTGGAGAGTAATAGAACATTGTAATTTTAATCAGAGTTGCCATGATGGTCCATTGCTGCAGACATACTGGAATTTAGGATACAGAGGGCTTAGACTCCTCTAGCCTGTGAAATTATGAATAAATTTCCCTTCAGCATCCAAAGAAACAGAAATTGGAGATGAGAAAGTTCTCTTGGCCCTACTCTTTCACTGCTTTCTGAACACAAGCCCTTTAGCTGCAGCACATTAGAGTAATCCCATCAGTTTGAATAGTTTGTGGTTGGTCATGATGAAAAATGTTCTGCAGTATTAACAGTAAAAGAAATAAAAACTTCAAGGTTGAAGATTTTCTCCTCTTAGCTAATCCAGATGACTTTACCATACTCCTGCTACAGCTCAGCTGATGGTGAATATGATTTGTTTTGTGGCTAATATACTTCTACTTGTGCTGTGACCAAACAAATCCAGTTTCTGGTTGGTTTTAAATGATGTTAAGAGTGCCTTAAGATCCCTGTGACAATAACAAATGGGTTCTGTGTGCCAAAGAACCAGTCTGAGATACAGCGAGTAAGCAATTAAGTCATAAAATAAGTGTAACAGAAAATATATCACAGGTTCCCTTTCCACGTAACGTTTAACTCATGAATCCCTCCTACGAAATGATGTCTGTAAGATCTTTTATATAAACAAAGCATTTGTAAGCTTATATAGAGAATAATTCAAATGGCCATTACGGATAGAATTTGGAACCTAAGTAATTTGAAACTGATATTTAATTCTCCACCCAGGACTGTTTTTACATTGCAGATCGTTGGCTCCCACAGTGGGAGCACTTTCAGTAATCCCTGCTCTGACAATATTACAACCCCTGTTGTATTGGGCTGGAGAACCAAACCAGCTGATGGAGAATCGGGTAAGTGCCAAATATTTTTTTTACTATATGATGCTGTTTTGCAAGGTTTGAAAATGTATTTATTCTCTGTAAGATGAAATAATAAAACTTTCAATGCGCAGGTTTTGGAAATCAACTTTGCAAAACTGTGCAATACAGTAAATCAGATGGCACTTACCTGACCCTTGGCTGGAGCTGTGCCCCAAAGCATCCCACTGCGAATGTGAAGCCAGAAGTATCATACATGTTAAGATACCTCTAGGAATGCAAATCTGGAATCAGTGACTTTGAGGGATCTGAGAAGGGGAAGAAAGGAAATTTTCAGTTCACTTTACGGAAAGCCTTTGCTGCAACCACTCGGGCAGCAGGCGACCAAGACTTCAATAGGTGTAGTTTCACACAAAATGTGTGCATCTTGTCTTCTTCCAGTAGCATTTCATGAGTGAGCTGGAGAGACTGGGACCAAAGAAACTCAGGATCAAGGGGAATGCTGGGACTTTTGCCTTTTTCTAAACACATGGTGAACTAGGCTTAAAGAGAAGTGGTAGCAACAGACTGAAACCTCTTCCAATTTATCCTTTATACTTATAAGTTAAGAAGAGAATATTGAAATGTATACCTTGAATTGTCCCAGTGGGTGCTAAACCCAGTTGGGGATCCTCTTGAGTCTGATGAATACTTGTAAACCACCAGCAGGCAGTGTTTACAAAGCTCTACTATTCGTTGGCAACACTGGAGTTGCTCAGGAGTCACCACCTCTGTGCTTTTATTGAATATGGTTTCCCAAGAGCTCCTGTTATGGAAAAAGACAGGACTTCTTGTTTTCTGTCACAAACTGCAATCCAAGAGCTTTACTGCTTTATATCAGATTTAAAAATAGAGGAACAAGAGAAAAAGCTTGACCTTGCGTGTTTACAGGAAAGGTCTAAACTATTTAACACAAATGCTGGCAGATGCTGACTCCAAAAAACAAATTACGAAGTTAATCTTCATGTGAAATGTCCAGAGCCATTTTTCACTTGGTTTGTTCTCTAAAGTGTTTATAGCACCATTACTTAGGTTTAGCACATAAAGATTTACTGTCAAATAACTGTATATATACGTCTTACAACAGGAATAACAAAAACCACTTATTATTTTTAACAGGCTACCACCTGAATGAGAATACCATGTGATACTAAAGGAATTAATACAAATAATACATTATTTCTAAAGTCTACACAGCATAATAATAATAGTCTTCCAATTTAAGTATGTGATACTAAGAAACCAATAGGAAATTAATTTACAGGGGATTAGTATGTGTTCTGCTTCCTTATGCAAATAATCACACAGGGAGAGTTCCTCAGTGTAGTCAGTCAAATACTACTTCTTATTCCATCTTATTTCATCTACAATGAAGTGTAATTTGCAAAGTGTATCTACAGCAGCAGAAATGCAGACCATCAGGCTTCTGTCTTCTTAGAAAGCCACTTCTCCTTCCATAAAAACACCAAACCTTAACAAACCCAGGTAAACCAGGCATATTTTAGCACAGAAGGTAACAACAGTTCTTTGCACACACCTCAATACCTCTGTTTGTGCAAAACTCTGACCAGGTCACAGATCATTACATCTATTACAAAGACAACGTGGTCCCTGTGAAGACCTTGTTTTCGGTCAAAACATTATCCAGTAGCACAGATGGTTTGTAAGCTTGAGGGGTTTGTTTGTTTATGAAAGAAGCACTTCATAGAGGGAGGAAAATTTGCTGCATCTGGCTTGAACGCAACATCCAGGATGATTTAGCCTTGTCCACTGAGATCAGAAGTAGATTTCGCATCCCTGGTGTTAGAAGTTTGTCCTTAAAATAACATCAAAGGACCAAAAAGCTTACTCTGCCTAGTGAGATTTTTAAAATTACACTACATTAGGATGGAATTATGAACATTAATGACTAAAAGATAAGTTGGATGTATAAAACTCACTGATTTTTCAGCCTGACTCCTCAGTCTAGCTAATATCTTCTGGCTGAAACTGTTCAGTCCTACGGAATTTCCACTGCACACATAATTTGCAAGTATTTCTCTAATTCTTACCCATTTAATTAGTTGTTTAAGAAATATTGCTGATAAGGCATCAAAACTGTTTGATTTAATGAACACAGTAATTCTACTACTTGAAGAGCTACTATTTGCTTCAATATATTTTTCTAAATACTGTCTCCTCTCTGGGAACTTTCGACATGTATTTTTTACATGGAAATTAACCTACTGTCATCATTCTTCCCTCACGAACTCACGTGATGGTTGGCAGAAAACAACAAGATGAAGGCTTAAGTATTACATTCCTTCAACAGATTCGCAGTGTCACACATAATTATATTCTAATTCAATCCATAAATCTTCAAAACCTTGTGGAAAAAACTCTGTGGCAAATTCCTCAAGTTCTGAGCTTTGAGGTTTGTGACCACTTTTCCACAGTAGGGAGAGATTTTCCCAGTAAAGAATACGTGCCTTGCTATACCTATGGTCAATTATAAACACAGTGGAATACAGTTACCCTGTATATTAGTTTCCATATTAATAAGACATCATGGAGTCCTCACCAGGTCCAGATAAGAGTATTACACTTGATTGTGCAAGTACTTACACGTTGTTCTTTTTATAACCACCTGAAGTCAACTAGTTCTACCGGTTCTAAATACACTATTAAATATCTAATTCCATTACTGAAATGCTTGGCCTGGATTATTTAATTTCTAATTATGCTATATCTTCCGATGGTTTTAAAACAAATTCAATGTATTACAGCATTCTATTGACTGAAAATGAGGAAAAGCATGCCAGCATTGATTGTAATTGTGAAGTTATGAGTAAGACTAAGACAAGAAAAACAGGCTTACCCTGAATTACAGAAACAGTTCCACAGGCCCTGACCGTGGCTCCAAAGCAAGCGATTAAACACACGGTTAAAGAGACGGTACAGGTGTAAGTTTTCAATGTCTGGGGCCTTCCAGACACGCTGTAGAACTGCACGAACACTTGTCTTGACTATATCCAAAACCTAGGGGAGAATATTGCAAGCAAATCAAAGGAAAGGCATGTTGCAAACCCCAACCCCACTGTTGGCTGACTCGGCGCAAACACCCGCGCACACAGATGATGGCACAGCCATGAATGCCCACAGATGTCTGTCTTTTAGTTCTGTGCATTCATCAGCAAACTTTTATGCTACACTGCTTCTGTCAATAACATTTTGCAGAACTAAATCAAAATATTTTATTTTTACTACACAAAATTTCATTTCTGCTTCTGTCGGCCTGTTCAATCCCAGCTCATTTAAATAACAAAAAGAGTTTTAAAAGAAACAAAATGGACGCAATTACAGACTAGAAGCAACATAATTAACAACCCAAACATTAAATACTTGAAAATTATCTCTTCTTTTCCCCCTCCCTTTTAAACTATCATCCATTTTATAAAGAACTAAAACGTCCTGAAAAGCTGCAGGCTGCTTTTGATTTAGTTGTTGAATCTCCCCTAGATCAAACCATTTAACTTACCTTTCATGCAGGAAACAGTGTGGTGTAATCAGTAACAAAGAAAGTAACCAGTAAGGTATTTAAAATAGCAACTTTTATAGAAATGCAACAAATCTATTATACACAGACTGCATTGAAATGCAAGTATGTAAAAGTGTGGATGAACAAACCGTTAAACTGCAGTCATTGTAGCACTGAGTTTTACCCAGCCTCAGTGACCCAGTGCACACACACACTTACAGGCACTTGTGCATCCAACTCAGAGTCCTCTCAGATGCACCTTTGCACATCCCACTGAATTGGGACATGGAAGGTGGGATTCAACTTGTCTGCACTTAAACATCTGTACACTCTCTTAAGTCAAACCTCTGGGTTCCTTCCGTAATCACTGGAGAGAAACAGGATCCAGAGTGTCTGGGCTTCCATCTATTTAGATACCACCAGTGCAACTGGGAACAGCTCTGGGATCGAAGCTGTATTCAGGTCACACTCTGGGACTCTGAACAGTGTAAAATCTGTCCTAAGCAGAGGCCTATGGTGCAGGTAACCTATTAACAAAAATGGAACAGGTTGCCCAGAGAAGCTGTGGCTGCCCCATCCCTGGAGGTGTTCAAGGCCAGGTTGGATGGGGCTTGGAGCCCCCTGATCCAGTGGGAGGTGTCCCTGCCCATGGCAGGAGGGTGGAACTGGATGGGCTTTGAGGTCCCTTCCAACCCAAACCATTCCATGATTCTGTGATTTCCTGTCTGCTTCTTTTGCAGAACAGCATCTTCCAAAAAAAAAAAACAGTCAGACTCAAGTGGGTGGTGACCCAATGGAGCCATTCACTTACTTCATAAAAGATGTTACAAATCCCAAGCTTTAGAAGGGACAGTACTTGTCCAGGAAACTTCCAGATGAGCACGACAAACTGATTCACACTGTTAAACATCCAAAGGGGATTTAGTAAAGCAGTAAAGTATGGAAGGGCAGTGCAGAACTTCTATTTTTTGGCCTTGGATAACAAACTGTTGTTTGTAAATAATCTGATTAGACGTGATGAAAGAAACAAAGCATAAATAAACAAAATGCTTGCAATAGCACAATGGAGCTGTGCAATAAAGAGAAATGCTTAATGGGCAGAAAGGACATAGATGCCTAATAATGACAGCCTCAATGAAATATGTAATTTACGTGTTATTTAAGCTCTTTTTTGAAGACCTAGGATTAGTCTGCACTAATTTCAGGCACATATGCACATGTATGTGAATACAACGCTGTCCTCTCTGCTCGGAATCTTTACAAATGCAGTTAAGACGAGGAAACCACACTTGGGGTTTCTTCCTTCTGAAGAGGAAGGTTAAAAGAGGAGTAAACTAAGAGTGGTGATCTTGTTTAGTGACTGCAGGAACTAAACCCAGGTTTTGGACTGCCCCATTCTTGTGGAATGGGTTGAGATTTTCAGATAGCCCCTTAGCACAGTCAGCCTACGGTCTTAATGCTTCATTTCCTTGTGTCTTGCCTGAAAAGGCTTTTCCACACACCTGGGGTTGTATAAATCCATTTGAACTAAGTCCCAAAATTACATAAAGCATCAACCATACATTTCTTCACAACGTTACACTAATAGTAATTTATTCCCTGCCTAAACCAGAAAATTTCCACTCTGTAGAGAAAGTAGAATCATGGAATAACTGAATTCGGAAAAGACCTCTGAGATCATCCAGTCTGACCATCAGCCTAACATCACTGTGCCTACTAAACCATGTCCTGAAGTTCCATGCCTACTCACTTTTTGAACATCAGCAGGGATGGAGACTCCACCACTGCCCTGGACAGCCTCTGCCAGTGCTTGATCAAAGATGCTCTCACTAGTCCAAAAGACATGTACTAAGAACTACAATGACAACTGTCTTTTACTTTAGCACCTGGTGTTGGAGAGAACTAAGGAGTAAACCTTGCATCCTAGACCAAGCTGCAGAATGCCAGGTACTATGGAATAAAAGAAGTCCTTGCTGTTTTCACTGTTGATATTGCCAACATGCCAGAGGGGAAAACGTCCCAGTTAATTGTTCTTAATTTGCAAACATGGCCTCAATCATCCATTTAAGAGAAGAGACAAGGCATTGCACGAGAGCTGGAATTGCATGAAACCTGCATCCCCATTTTCTAAGTTGATTTCCCTAGTTTGCCTTCATCTTTCTGTTTACTTTAATTCACATCATTTACTTTAACATAACCAATTACCCAGGTGCAACAGAACAAGATGTTATGAAAGAGCATATTCAAACCAAGATGTAGAGACCCTCTGGTAACCATCAAAACACTTTTCAAGAAGTCATTTAAAGTGATGCAACACAAAGCAGTCACAACTCCTCCCACAGAAAAGCCTCTTTTTCCTAAAAGTCTTGGGGGACTAAATTTCATTTTAGCACGTATCAATTTCTCAAACTCTAAACTTGCTTCTCAGTGCCTCCTGCTGTAAGGCTGGAATATTAGACACTAAGAGTATGAGCAGGAGTTTAATTTCTATACATCATATTGGATAATTTTTAAGAAAATATACCTGTCAGAGATGAACACCATGAAATCTGGTACATTGCCCAGGTATTTTTCTTCTCACGTTTTAGAACTTCCCAGTAAAGGAGACTGAGTTTCTGGTTTGTATTTCACAAAGTTGCAGAAGGTACCTTTGAGACAGATTCCTTACTTGCATAAATATTCTCCACCTTGAGCTCACTTCTGCTTTACCCACCCCATTGGAATATAAAACATACTTCTTTCAAATCAACAAAAGCTTACACATTTGGCAGTCCTCAGCTGCAATGTCATTGTCAAAGTTAATCCGTTTTTATAAACTACCCTTCTAAGAATAACTATCTGATTGCTTGAAGGGATTGAGGTTAAAAGCAGTTTAACAAAAAAAAAGGCAAATCATTTCCAGTGCAAGCAAAGATGAAGGGTCCTCTAGTGCTTCAGGAATTATAAGTGTCCTAAGTTGTAAAAGATGTCCTCAAAAGAAGAGCAAAGAAATCCCTATTTTTGATTGTGCAGGTTTTGCTAATAACGACCTGGCAGATCAACCTGTATCATCCTGACTTTGTGCAAGTGCCCTTGGTTTTATCACACAGTCAACTAAAGGACAGAACCACCACTTTATTTTAGGCCTTTTGAAATAATGCTTAAAGGAGAAAATTCTGAATAAATTGAAAAGACGCAGGTAAATTAAGCCAGATGGGCAAAAGGAGCTTAGGAAGAGCAAGTGAAGAATCACAGGGAATGGTTTGGGTCAGTAGGGACCTCAAAGCCCATCCAGTTCCAACCCCCCTGCCATGGGCAGGGACACCTCCCACTGGATCAGGGGGCTCCAAGCCCCAACCAGCCTGGACTTGAACACCTCCAGGTATGGGGCAGCCACCACTGCTCTGGGCAGCCTGGGCCAGGGCCTCCCCACCCTCACAGCAAAACATTTCTCTCTAAGATCTCCCCTCTTTCAGCTGAAAACCCTTCTCCCTCATCCTGTCCCTGCACTCCCTGATCAAGAGCCCCTCCCCAGCTCTCCTGGAGCCCCTTTCAGGACCGGAAGGAATATGTGGTAAACAGTCTCAGTCCCTCAAAGGGCAGATGTATCACTCACTCTGTGGCAATTTCTTCCCATAGTTTTGGGGAATGATCTATGGTGAAGGACTGAAAGAGGCACCTTGACTTCTGTTCTTTGAAAGCCCTGTATCTCAGTTGCAATGATGGGCCCAATCCGGCAACTTCTTTCCACACCTGTGGCATCATAGATTAAAGATACCCCACCAGTTCCAAATTAGACCTCCACTGCAGCAGCAGCAGAGTCAATTTTGGGCCCTGTTATCAATGTATCTTTCTATCCCTCCCTCCCACTTTGCAGCTCTTCCCCGATATCACCATTTTCTACAAGTCTCTGCCAAAACTCTCTCTGATTTTGGGCAAAAGGTCACATGCACACAACAGGAAAGACCTCTGTGCATTTATATTGAGATTACAGCACTCTTCCCTGTCATTAAAAAGAAATCAGATACCACTTTAAACAAAGGACCATCCAGCAGAACAGCTGTAGATATCAAACAAAAAAATGACACAATGAAGTCGGTTGCTCTGCTGCTTCCAGTCAATGGCCCAAGAAATAATTCTGCTAAATTATAGATTTGTGCTACCACTTGACATGGTTTGAGAAGAATTTTGATTAAATTATAGCCTCCTACATTTCCAGTTTCTTCAGTTTGTCATGTCTGATTTAGTTTTAGAAAGCTGTGTGGACTTACATTCCATTTAATACCTGAACTTCACTTGCATAGTCAAATATGTTTATATCCAGATGACATCACATTAAATGGACATGTTTTCTCTGTCCAGTATGAAAATACAAGCATTTAATGTAGTAGTCAATAAAATACAATTTGAAAGGCTGAGGATCATACTGCTGATTTTATAAAAAGTACTTTGAGATGAACATCTGAAATCATTCTTCCATTCTTCTCTAATAATCTACCAACCTTTTCCAATTATAATATTTATCATGTATGCAGCATTTCGATTAAGTTACTTTCTTTTATGGTCTATAAAAATAGATTGTGAAACTGAGACACACAGAGATTAAATGCCTGGAACTGATATGCTAATCCACATAATGTTTCAGTGCCTGAGGCAGAGAAAGAGTCAAAATACTGCTTGAGGGGCAGAGAAAGTATTAATAACAGATATAATTTCTGCTACATTAAGGATAATAAATATTACACTGGGAAGATGGTTTTGACTGACATTTGACATACAGATATGACTGACACATGTGACCAACACATCAGGCTTTAAACAGATTAAAAGCTCTTTAGATGCTCTGCGCAACAGTAACTCCTAAAGAGCAGATGAGTGAAGACAGAATGATAAATATAATTAGTCCTTTGCAAGACTAAACCAGTTAGTTAAATATTATAACAATGTCAGTAATCTTTGCTTGGCAGGTCTATTTTTTATTCAACACGATCTGTTGTAGCACTGTGGGTCAGAGACTCAAAGAGCTGAGTGTGATATCTCTAACTTTAGTGGAGCTTTAATGTGGCCTGAAACTGCTGCCTGGTTTATCCCTTAGCAATCAAATCTGCTGGATCAATACACTTCCAAGAATGTTTGCTACAAGTCAGGTATGTAAGCACTAATCATTTATTTGTTTGCTTTCTTTCAGCAGACTAATTTTTTAAGAAACTGTTTATGACATTATATTCCAGGATAATTATGTTCATCTAAATATAGAGCAGCATCACTTCCTGCAATGGAATTAATTCATATATATGTTAGCATTAGTAGCTGGTATTTTAGTATCTCAGGTCAGTGCTAAACATCAGTAGAAACCCTGCTATGTGTCCACTTCAGATTATCTTCAGAAAATGAAATATATGTACTTACTTTTCTCTGCTTTACAGAATCCAGCTTTATCAACCAATAGGATGCCACTTTTGTTTTATGATACTTCCAATTATCCATAATCTGCAATCATTGCAAAACACAAGATAAAAGAAATACATATAAAACCAATTGAAATCTGGCATTTCATTCATGGGCATTCCTAAAGCACCTAAAAGATCTCTGTGGAAAGAACTTTTCTCTAAAAAAACAGGAAAATATTTCCAGATTTATGTGTGGGAACATTTGCAAAGACGTGGGCAATCATTCAGTTAATCCTGCCCTCTTTTCCACTTGATTTCTGACAGTCAGCACTACAAACTGCAGAGAAACTTGTCTGAACTGACTCAGCTGGGATTCCTTGAACACAGCAATAAGTTCAATAACACATAACTGTTAATCTGCTTAAATAGTGATATTTGGTTCATAAAAAACATTAGAGATACCTTGAAAACATCCTTTCTATAAATGATTGTACATGAACTGCAACACTCTCCTTTTATGATGTCCAAATGCTACCAAAACAGCTCGAGCTGTGAACATATATTTTTATTTTCATGTTGTTATTTTACTTTTTGTTGTATTCCAGACCTATGACAGGTTCTGCTTTCCAGACTACTAATATACCACGACGTGTTGCCTTCCATGATGGAATATTGCTTCTCATAAGAAACTAGTTAAGGCCAGACACGTTTACAGAAGAATTCTGCAATAAGAAAGTGCATTTACAACCAAGCTAACATGGTATGAGAAAGCACCACTAGATGGAGTGCACACACATTCTCAGGTCTGAAGGAGAAAATTTAATGAAGCATTTTATTTCTGACCCTAAGATGAGAAATGCAATATACAAGTTATGAATGCCATCTTCCAGAATCACCCAAACCAACCATCACTGCAGAATTCTTTTCCACTGTGCTGTAGCTGCACAGATGACTAGAGACATAATCAACATTTTCAAAGCTCACGGAGCAAAGGACATTTCCAACCAGATAGTGAATTAGATTAATTTTAACACACTGTGGACTGTGTTTCTGACATCAGAATACAGGTGTTAATTTAAATTAATAGAACCATCCATATCTCTTCTAGACTGAAAAAAGAACTTCTATCTTCACTATTTTCTTTTCCAAGCCAAGTTTCTTTGCACTAGACATTTAAAGGGCATTTAGATACCACGTATTTTCTGCTTATATGTCTGAGTATGCATAGAATAGAATCATAGAATAGTTTGGGTTGGAAATTACCCATCCAGTCCCACCCCCTGCCATGGGCAGGGACACCTCCCACTGGATCAAGGGGCTCAAAATCCCATCCAGCCTGGCCTTGAACACCTCCAGGGATGGGGCAGCCACAGCTTCTCTGGGCAACCTGGGCCAGGGCCTCCCCACCCTCACAGGAAAACATTTCCCCCTAAGATCTCATCTCAGTCTCCCCTCTTTCAGCTAAAAACCCTTCCCCCTCATCCTATCATATATTAGGCATTGCTTTTTAACTGCGCTTTAGACTGGACATTGCTTCATGTCTTTGGTACCAAATGATGAGGCTCAGGACAAAGCTGGATGTAAGAAAGAGCCAAAAAGTGTGTGACTGGTGTTCTTTACGACCAGCAAACGTCCAGTTTGACTCAGAGCACCCCATTCTGAGTACTCAACAGCGAGTCAAACGTGTCAGGATCTGCACTAACAACTTCAGATGAAATATAAACTGGTAACGAATTGTAACATTCTTTTAGCTCACTTAAAAGTTTGAATTTTCTCCACAATGAAAAACTGGATTTTTCTGACCTTTCTGATTGTTTCTCATATATTTTATGAGGACACAGGAATGTTTTCAGTGCTGCTCTTTCAAGGTCAGAAAGTATGCAAAGCTCCAAGCTTTTGAAATCTTTTGAATTATCCTGAGTTATGGAAGTTTTAAGGCCATAGGAGCTCATGAATCATAAAATGAGCTCTCTGCTTTCCTTCATTTTAGTGGCCAGAACAGTGAGTGTCTCGCTCGTAAGTCTTCTTTTGTATTTATAGGTACTTACATCTGCTATAATTAATTCTGATTCTTCATTTGTTTTTCCTGGGAACTTCATTCTCATGTCATTGATAATGAGAAGGGTCTCTTTTGTCAAAGCAGCTTCTTGCTCTTTTGTTTTGTGTTGCAGCAAAGACTCACTCTAAAAACCAACAGGAAGCAGAGGCATGTCATTAGATCACTACAAAGGTGTTTCCTTGACAAAAATGAATTCTAAATAGGGTGATGTAAAATATATTAAACCTATAGACATAATATCTAGTACATAACATACGCCTCACGTACACTAACACATCACCATAGTTGTTAAGAAATTAAACTGTTCAAATATAATGTGTTTGAAATAGAATAAACAAATATATATTTGATATTTATGATGCCCACCACTTAAAATATAGATTTGAAATACAGATAACAGACTTTGAATTTAAATTCAACATAAGGAAAATAAATTACTTGTCGAATGCCTTCCTTTCAGTTCTGCACTGCAACAATTTAACAGAAACTATTCAAAAGTAAAGATGTTTTGTTCCTGCTCTGGTCAGGAGGGGCTGTGACAGTGTCTTTGCTTAAAACATCAGTGCTTTTTACACCAACACCACCTGAACCCTTCCAGTGTCTGCAGAGGACCATCTCTGGAGCGTCTGGGGGGTTTCTTTACATCTTACACACTGGTTAGAGGTATTTCTGATCCTCTTTCTTTACTCCTGCATACTTTTGGGCTTGCAAGAAGTGGGCTTCATTGTATCTTTTTTTGAAGAGTGAAATTCAAAATCTATAGGCATTTCTAAATCTCAGTATTTTTTAAGAACTACAATAACTAAGGATACTTTTGCTTAAGTAAGAAATAAATATTTTTAAGTATAACAAAATATTTTTCTATAAAATGCATAGTAACATGGCTAAAATAATAAGATAGCAATTACTTCCAAATGCACTTCTGTTTATAACTGCTATAATGCATCAATGATTCCTAATGGTAAACGACTTATTCTAAACTTAGTTTCCTTACCTTTGGATCTCAGCAGCCTCCAAAAATGGCAATACACAGCTCTTTTCTTTCCCAAAGGATAGATAAACTAATACTTTATCACGCACAAATGATTTCTTCTTAGGAAGTTATGGTTTATAAATTTAAATTTTATTCTAGCAGTAATATATAGCATATTATTCTTAGTTGCAAAAATAATTATGAACAGAGTTCCATCCACAATACAGTGCTAAATTATGGGTAGTTCTCATCCATTCTGTAAGTAATTTTATTCACATTACTTTAAGAAGCATGACCTAAGCTCTATCACCCAACATAATTGTTCTGCATATCAAGATCATTTCTGTGGCGGAGCTTTGCCAATGAAAAACAGAATATGGCTTCTTCCTAATGTTAATTTAAGTGAGTAGCCCATTTTTAATGTCAGATGGTAAGACACTGTTTTTAATCTTTTAGTAATTTGTATTTGATATAGAGTTAATGTGAATAGAAAAATCTATATTAGCCCTGTCTCATTAAACTCTCAGAGCACATCTTGATGATGAAAGGGCACTTTTTAAACTTGAGATAGCTAATGTGATAAAAAATATCTTTAACACATTGTGGTGAAGACACAATCTTAATGTCTTTCCAATTCTATTAGCTGACTTTAAAGATGGAAAACCATGTTAAGGAGTATTTCACAAGATGTCAGCCCACAATTTTAAAAGGATCTTTTTTCATCATTTAGACAAAGCCTCACAGGCAAAACAGATAATGAGCGTTCTACCAGATAAAAATGATGATTAGAGATAGTAAATACTATGAAGTAAGTTCATTAGCATCACAAAAGGATTTCTCACAGTCAAAGCTCACCACAACAGAGAAAGGCTGTGAATATGGTTTTGCCCCATCTCCAGAATCATTTGGGTGATGAAACACACAGGTCAAGCACCACAGCATGGATGGAAACACACCGGCACCAGCACTCAATACATCACTGAGTGAGCCTGGGGAATGAGTCCAGCAAACACTCTCCAGGGATAAGTGGATATCTGGTCCACCATGCAAACACAACTGAACACACGCCTGGGTTGTGAAGGAGATACCAAAGAGGAGGACAGTCTGGTCACAAAGGAAAATATGTATGGTTTGGAAGCACACGATGAAATTACAACAAACCACACAAATTCAGAATCATAGAATTGTCAAGGTTGGAAAAGACCTCTAAGCTCATCCAGTCCAACCGTCAGCCCAAGCCCTCTGTGCCTGCTAAACCATGTCCTGAAACACCACATCTACATGCTTTTTGAATCCCTCCAGGGATGGAGACTCCACCACTTCACCAGCTTGTTTCAATGTTTGACCATTTCTAAGCAGCTAAAAGTGTTTTATCTCAGCTACTTATACTATTAATTATTTAGTTAGACCACCTGAGTGTCTAAATGCTTGTCTGTCTCAGGGATGAGCTTCAAAATGAAAGAAGTTTCATCTTCACTTAAACAAATGGCTTCTGAGACAGTTATTGCAGTGGCAAATCCTAAAGATGCCAAGGGCTATCTACAAATTTTAAACCAGTCACTTTGGAATCAGGGCTCTACTGCAGTGGTGCAGTGTGCACCAAATAGGTACAGTAGACTGAAACTCAATTACACCTTCTACAACGGACACTCCACACAAAGTCTTACTAATAGAATGGGTTGGGTTGGAAGGGACCTTAAAGATCATCCAGCTCCAACCACCCTGCCATGGGCAGGGACACCTCCCACTGCATCAGGCTCAAAGCCCCATCCAACCCAGCCTTCAACACTTCCAATAATATTCAATGATCAAGTACTGCTTCTTTAGCACTAAATGCTACCTATAAGCATAACAGATCCTGTATTTTATTCTGGTACAATGTACAGTACACACTGGTTTTGAAATATCGATGTATTTTTGCTACTGTAAAGATCTGGAAGGCAGGAATGTCCTTATTTCAGAAGCAGCAGTCCCCAAAGAAATCAGAGAAACTTTTTAAGAGAGATAAAAACTCTTTCTATCTTCAAAAAACTATTTAAGAGAGCAGGTCTCCCAGTCACAAAACCCCAAGATTTCCATTCTCACAAGACACGACATCTGTATTGCTGCACCAGACACATCACAGCTGGCACTCACTGGAAGTCACACACAGGTCTAGAGATCTCGTATTCCTGAGTTGCTATCAAAATAGCATTGCCCACAGCACTCCAGGTTTCCTGACACTAAAAATTGGTCAGGTATTTACTGGGTTTTAGAGGATGGATCACGTTTTGACTGGAACTGCGGCGTTAACTCACCCCCGAAGAGCTCAGCGTTCCCAGGCTGGGTGTGTGAGAGCCTCTGGCCGAAGATGGGCTGCGATTTAAAGAATGAGACCTACTGACAGGGGACGGACGCTGGGCTGGGAGAGGGGCTTTGGCTGAAAAGGGCCGTGGCTCAGCCTGAGAGGGCACAGCCAGGCCCGACATGGAGCGCGGGCAGCTGACGGAACGCCGGATCGGACCTGGGCCTGCGGATGGCGCGGGGGGGGAACATGACGGAGATTTTGCACTTTTAATCGAAGGCTTCCAGTTCATTCTACCTGCAGACAAATTAAATGAATGATGCAATTACTTATTACTCTTTTCACACCTAATTTTCAGTCTTTTTAACTACCAACACGTGTGCTGTACGGTGACTAACAGCTATCTATGTGGCAGTCAGTCAGGTCCGATCACCCTAACACATACTTTACAGACTCTATAAGAACATTTATTTCTTCCTCCCAGTCAGTTTTGATCTGGTAGATTCCAATCCTAACACACAGCAGATTTATGACAGAGTGCATGCATCCTGTAGGTCACAAAAATATGTGGGCACTCTGTGCGGCTTCCTGACTGTAAGAATATGGAAGCAGGAGATAAAATTTGGTTGATGGATCCCATATTTGCAGATCTGGTCTCACTTATCCACTCCTGCATAGCTGTACAGCTTTTTAATTCAGTCTTCTGCTAAATAAAGGATGCTGCTGTGAAAAATAAAATTTTAGAAGCAGTGTTATATGTGTATAATTACACAGTGAAATTCTTTGAGACAATGCACCGCTGAAACAAAAAATAAGGTGCTATATCTACCACGCTCAACAAAACATGCTCACACTAATCACAGAATCATAAAATGATTTGGGTTGGAAGGGACCTTAAAGATCATCCAATTCCAATCCCCCTAATGCTCTGCAGCAAGCGAAAAACAATCAAAATATATCTGTGCAAGGATCTCATCTGGAATGTATAATCTTCACTTCTTTATCTTTTCTATATCCCAGCAAATTCAAGCTCAATAAGACTACCTTTTACAGGGAAAAAACTGCCAATCTGCTAGAAAAAATATCTAAGAGGAACACTCCCACCATTTCCAAGTGTAGCCCAGGTGGTTTTCTGTATTTATAATTCTTGGAAGAAGAATATTTATCTTTTCCTTTTTTTAAAAGATTCGTTTTTATTTATTTAGAAAAGATTTTAAAGAAGAAAAAAAATGAGCAAACCAGTGTTTAACTCTGAGTTACAAATTATATATTCTACAATACTGAAGCATTTTGTATAAATCATCATGAATGCCAGCCTGACTTGGAAAAGTGAGAATTTAACTTACCTGATCGTTCCAAAGATTTGCACTTATTTTCTTCAAGAACATATGAAACTTTTTTCTCTTTTTTTTCATTGTGATCTTCCTTTTCAGTTTCTTCTCCTGAGTCTGACACACTGCTACCACTATCACAGCTACTGCCACTAGTGTAGTTCTTCAGTCTTCTTAAGGGCTGGGCACTTTCTGGCATTGAACACAAGGGCTAAGGAAAAAAAGAGAAAAAAACCACCCAAGAAATGAAATTCCTTCATAATCCCAAAAGACCCCTTTGCTGTCACGCTAGGATCCTGATTTGGGCAGGTTAATTTGTATATATTTAAATCCTCCCAAATTAGATGGGAAGATTGTCCTTAATTTTAAAATAAATGCTTGAATATTTCATTAAATTCAGTACCCAGTATTCCTAATCTCTTTCACATGGAGAGCAGCATAACAAAAGGAAGGGGAAAAAGTTTATTTCAAGTGTGAAGTTGCAGTCTGAAACCATAACTCAGCTTTCAGAATAACATTGACAATCCATTTCAGTCCCTCACTGCAATAACTGAAGCCACAGTTTAACAATCATCAATGTAAAGTGAAGGAATGTATCAGAGAACTTCGGCTGGTCCACTTCTGAAAGAGAAAGTGATTAATCCACATCCTGCAGAAACAGAAAGAATACAGCAAGGTGTGTTTGAATACAGCTGGGTGTATCTGGTGCCCCATATGCACGTGGGATTCAGGGTCATTAGGTAATTAATCTTGTGTCATTACCAAGGATACTGAGAGACAAAAAGCAGGAGTCTGAGAAACTGATGTGAGAACGGAAACTACAAATGAGTTTTCTCCTACAGGCAGATAAGAAAAATGCAGTATCCTCCATCATATCTTATTGTAAGAAGGCTCCCGTGGTCACTTTTTGTTTCCCAGTTCCTCTTAGATATAAGCAACAGTGCTGGCCTCATCTTCCTAGGCACCTACTGCATCGCAATTGAAACTCAGATTTAAAAAACATAACATCACAATTTCTGAACATATTTTGGGTCACAGTGAAAGAGAACTCTCAGGGTGAATTTCAATTGCCCTGTTATCTTTGCATAATGTAATGCACCAAGCTTTATCGTGCACAAAGCCCCAGATCTACTGTTCCTGCCCGACACCCTTGTAGTTTAAGTTACCTTACTCATCCTGAATTTCTGTTCTAGCCAAGGAAGAAAGAGAGATTTCTGCCACTAACCTAAAAGTGACAGCACATTTACACAAGCCCAAGCTTGGTAAGGAAGAAGCTGAAGAAGTCCATTCCATTGAGGAGAGCCCTGGCAGTTGTTCAGATTACACAAAGACTATTTTGCTATTTATCTGCCTGCTAAAAGGACAAATTAAGGTGCCTCAGCACTTACTGTTTTCTCAGAAATAGCTTTCCCAATAATGAAATGTTGTGTATCATGGATATATTGATCAGACATTCCTGATGAGTTATAGAAAGTGTAATGAACATTTTCAATCCACCCTCGTAAGGTCTTTAAGGTAGATTTCACTTAAGATTCTCATGTTCCCATACACTCTGCACTAAACAATAAGAACATCCTGACCAAGACTTCACATCAATTAACAAAGAAGAATAAAAAGAAAGGTCAAATAAATTACAAAAAGCAATAATGACAAATAATAGTTAGATCTGGATTTAAACTGACCTTAAGATAAGAGATATTTGATTGCTTAGCAGTTCTAATCACCTTGATTTTCCCCTTATGCCAAGCTGATTTTTCTTTGATTAAACTCATCTGATTTTATATCAGAAGAATAAAAATAAAAGTAATTGCTCATTTCCTCCAAAATATCTGTTACTTTATTTCCTCAGTTCTTGTTCCTGCACGAACAAGTGCAATGCAATGAACGTGCAGGAACCTCACAGTGTGTAAGGATAAGGTGCCCTCTAGAGGCGACAAATAAACCAAACATTTCCAGAATGTATTTCTCAATCTAAGTAGAATTCAGTAATATTTTAATTGCAGCCAAAAATACCTTAATTCTGGAAAATTCTTGACCTGTTTTCTACTCCAAGCTCCTAACCATGTTCAAATAAAACTAAGGCTGAAATGCCTAGCAAATACGGAATTAGTTGTTACATGGAAAGCTTATTTATGCACAGAGCACTCCTCTGCTGCTCAGATATATATATGTATGGAGGAGGATGAGGAGGAAAACATCTCTCTCTGTAGTACTCCAGCTGATCTGCACAGAGTTTTCCAAGTCCTGACTGCTCCTTTTTCCTAGCAAGAGAGTGCATCCGGGGCAGAGCATCTGACTCCCTAACTGCAGCTGTTGTCAGTGCCAGCCACTGACTTTTCAGGGAGGGCAGGACTTTAAGACTTCCTGAAAGAACATGATATGAAAAGTACTGTTCCTTCAGGTTTGTTTTGTCTATCAGATCTCACATATGTTGCTTGGTTGATACGTTAATGAATCTTTATTTGTAGAATATTACGATCACAAGATGAGTTTTCCAGCTGGATTATTCTCTGAACTGGTAAGACTGGTGTGCAATACTAAATTCTACTGCCCACCTCACCCACCAGATTGCTATACAGACATCTATTTAGCTACTACATCTCTCACAGCAGACCCTTTACAAAGAGGTGGCCAATCAAATGTGCTTTATTAGCCACATGCACCTTACCCCCTACAGGAAAGAGGATGCTCTTTCGGTACAAGACACAAGGACCATCCATGATTTCAAAGGGAGTGCAGAGGGTATTATGCAACCAGGGAAGTCTCCAGTCCCATGGCTTCACTGTAGGCATGGTTTAAATGACTGAGAAGTGAATCAGGACCCTAAAAAAGATGCAGGAATAGAGATCTTGTGCAGCACAAAATGTGCACACTGCAAGGAAAGGAAACCATCTCCTTGGATCACGCTAATGTCATTGACCTCCCTTTTGATATCATCAATTTTATGGCAAAAAAAAATGTGGGAATTTTGGTCATATGCAATTTTTTCTTTCTCCTGTAAGTGCAAACAATATTGTAGTGGTGGAGCAGCTTGTAAGCTACAGAATCTATGTGCCTGCTCTAAAGAAGACACGGCAGGGGGGTTGGAACTGGATGATCTTTAAGGTCCCTTCCAACTCAAACCACTCTATGATTCTAAGACCATGTCATATAATTTCACTCACAAATAGATCACACCTCATCTTAAAATGGATTAAGAGGTTTCTCAGCTTGGGCTCAGTGCCCTATTAAATATTTATGGTCTCCAGCTTGTGAAAGGCTCCCGTGCAACCAGTGTAGAGAGGGTAAGAGACCGAGTCTGTGTGCACACAGTCAAGCAAAGAGATGCTCTCTGAGGGCTGCTGGGAAAAGGAAACATTTGACTCAGATGTTGAATTTGAATTTTACCCTGTGTTAAAGAACCAGAAACAAAACCACAAGGAAAAGAGTCTCTGAAGAACGTGAGTTGAGGGTGTTGCCAGGGTGGACTGGATGGTTGGTTTCTCTTTTTTTTTTCCTGTTCTTTATATGAATCCCCCACTCCTAAAGCCTGAGCTCACAAAATCCCTATATTTGTAATGAGGTTCCTGCAAATCTATCTTAATACCAGATAGGGTATGCAGATCCTCTTTCCAGCATGCAGCCTGTAATAAGATGTAGCTCTTTGGACTCTTGCACACGTATAAAGCAGCCCTGCAAGCTCAGGACAATCTTCAGCCTTCATTTTGTACAGAGATTCCCAGATTTGTACACAATATCATCAGAAACATAAAACGCTGTAAAAACATTTACATGCATCCATGAACAAATCCATCAGAGCTCAGGAACATAAATGTAGGCTCTTCTAAGCAGACTTGACCTAAAATGTTTGCAGGATATAAGATACAGACTTACTTTAGCCAAGCCCAAACTATTTATCTGCGCTGAATTACAGAGATATGCAGTTTATTTAAGGCAAAAGCTTGCATGAACACACAATCAGGAAGCATTAGGCTAAAAATATTATATATTCAGTTTAAAAGCAGATTTTGGATACGAAACAGGCTGCAAGATATACTATACGACCCTTATAGCAAGGAAGCAAGCTACAGATACATCATAAGCATAATTAATCCTTTGAGCTTCCATATCCCATGATCACAGAAGTCCTTGGTGGCACCAATCGATTAAAGATGAAAGCTTTCTTTTGAAATAGGCTATGGATATAAAAATCATTTCACACATGGAAATCAAGCAATCTCTTGTACAGCATTTGTTGCCATGCACAACAATTCCTCAAAACAGCTTAGAGAAGAAAAGAAGGATCTCGTATCCAGTTAAATTTTAATGGGATTTAGTTGGACAAATGGTTGTTACGCTTCTCTTTATATTTAAAAAAAAAGGCAAATGGCAGTCAGAGGAAGAAAATTCCCACCAGGTTCAGCCAAATTCCTCACTTAAAATTCTCAGATTACTTTTCTACAGAGTGAAATTAAAAAAAAAAGGTGGATCTAAAACTCAAATACCTTTGGTCCTCGCTGCCTGGTGCATTTTCCCATTAGTTTTTCATCATCTATTTCACACTGCTCCAGAAGATCCAGAATGTCCTCCTCCTAGAAATGGGAATTTCACTACAGTTAATTCAAAACAGGACAGATTTCATTCCTCCCAAAGTTCAAGCACCAACTGGTAGGAATTGGAAATTACTTTGATTACTAACTCCTGAAATAAGACTATGAATCCTTCCACAGGAGGATATAAAAGCATTTTTTCTGATGCATGCATCTCTGCTTGCAGTCAACACGGCACCGGAAGGTAAAATCAAGTTGAACATTTATTAAAGTCTGAAGAAAGGGCTGCACAAAGATTCCTCAAACTGCCAGATGATGCCAACTAAAAAATGGGAAACTATGTCTCAGATTTCAAATTAAATCACATTAGTTGGTTATTTTAAATGTAACCATTTTCCTGCTGTTTGTTTATCTCTGACTATATGAGAAGGCAATCAGGCAGAGTCTATGGATGCCTTAAAACTAGTGGAGCTGGTTTTATGGTACCTCTCATTCCAGTCCATACAGGCGGATGAACAGGCTGGGGACATTACTGGAGGAAGAAGGAGGCAATTACCAGCTCAAAACCAATTCCTGCCAACCTTTGGTTTGGCCAGGGGAAAGGCTGAGGATCAGCGAAATGGAAAAGTAGCTTAAAGCCATCTAGCCTGTCTCCACCCTGGGTCCACTGCAGTTCATCCAGATTCAAGGATCTGGCCCACAAGCTGCACAAAGAATAACAATAAAATGATGAAAACATTATCAAATGCTATTTATTAGCAATCACACGTGATTATCACGAAACTAATCCACGAGGTCATGAAATCCAAGATAAAAATCTCCTACAGGCTATACTTGTTGTGCTTCAGTACCTTCATTCTCTTCAAAGGGTTATTCATTTCCCGCTGAAGTGAAGCTGCTCTCCCAGCAAGAAAGGTCTGGAAAGCAGTGGCTAACAAACTCTCATACTTTTCAAGTAATGTTTTATCATCAGGAGGGTAAATTCGCCTAAAATAGGGGGGGAAAATGAGTTTGAGATAAAAGCTGAACTCATTATCACCCTAGAAACACTCACAGTCCCTTCTAAAATGCATTCACATCCCATCTGTAATAACTACATAATATCATATCATAAAACATATATTCTGAGCATTTCTCTCTAATTTTAACTCAGTGAACACCTTCATTGTTTAAACCAGCAATTAGGCAGTCAAAAGAACCACCATGCGGGTCATTCCAGAGATAGAGCAGAACTCAGTTTGCAGTACTCAGACATCTCAGTGGGTGTGAAGGATGCACACAGGTGAGAATGATTCATGAAATATTAACTAAATACTGGCTGTCAAATTCAGAGCCATAAAAGCATTTGTAGTGGCAATAAAAGGACACAAAACAGTGAAAATCTGAATAATTGCTTTGAGTTAATGGCCATGATGTAAATCGAAGACTGAATATGTTCTGCACTTGAATGCTAAATCCTCCAAAATAATGAATAGGAGAAAATTGATACATTAAGGAAAAAAATATCTTTCTGGTACACAGTTGCACAGGGTGACTCTGATTTTCCATTAGAGCAGCTATGGCATTATTCTCTAAAATCACAGGTAAGGAGACTTTGACAACATCAGAAGCAGGACTTGGTGATTTATTCATGCTCATCAAGCAACAATGGGCTTTGAAGAAAACCACTCCAATCCATTTGTCATGAATGCCTGAAACACAGCCAGAAACAATGAAAGTGGGAGAGTAATTTCTAATTTATTGTAAGGAGCAATCCATAAGTTAATTCTGCTGGCACTGTTGACTGGCATTATATGACATTTATGTTCTTGTGGATCTTTTGTGAACTTTTAACTCTTCCCAAGAATAAACAACTTAAAATGTGATCTGTTAAAAAGTCAGACTTTAAAGTTACTGAAAAAGCATATGTATTAAAGCATCATGATGTTTCTCTTTCTTACAGTCTAAGTAGTATGGAAATAAGTGCTTCATTGTGAGTGCATTTTTGATGTAATGGTTCAGCTCCACATGCGTCAAGAAAGGATGTAATTAAAACAGGCAATTTTGTAAAGAAAGACTGTAAGAAAAATGTGAATTCATCAAAAATTAAAATCTCACAGAAACTGCTATTTGTTTCCATGAGAACTTCACTGAGAATCACAGAACATCTGCTCAAAAAAGCAGAGATGAAGAACGGCAGTAAAGGCATCTGGAGTGATTCGGAATAAAAGATGTGAATTCAGATCTCCAACGTCTTGAGTGAATGTTATAAAGAGTGGGCAAATGCTCCCACCATCTCTTCCTAGCTGTACTCTGCTTCTTTTCACCAAATATTCATGGGCTCTGCTTTCACTTCTCAATGAAGCTAATATCAAGAAATAATAATAACAACAACAACCATAAAAACAACAACATAAAATAAAATTCTTGTTTCCTGGCCAATGCCCATTATAACCAACAAGTTAAATCTTCCTTTCAAATGTATTTTACCAAGGAATCTGAAAATGCTTATGCTTAAGCCTACTGGGATCCAAAATCAAAGTGCAGAAATATGAATATTTCAAATCCATTCTATCAAAAATTGTGGAAACACCAACGCAGTTTCTGAACCTTTGGGGAGCCTCATAGATAATATCCAGATTTTGTCTTTTTATAGGTGAATACTCAGATTTGATTTTTTTTAACACCCCTATATTGCACCTCCCTAGAGATAAGAATCATCACATATGATTATAGAACAGGTTGGTAATGACAGCCATGGTTCTTGGTACACTGAATGTGAACAATCACATCTTTCAAGCAAATTTCTTGCATAAAACTGGCTGATATCATACAAATTCCTAAGTGCATGCAAAAAACTATCTGAAAAAAACCCTTTAATACCTGCTGCACGTGTATCTTTTTTTTCTATAAATGCCCACACAATTTTTGGCAGAAAATTGTCATCTACCACAAATACTTGTTTCCATTATTCCTAAAGAATGCATCGAGTATCTTCCACTAATGCAGAAAAACCAGTTACCTGTAGTTCCCCATGTGCCTATTTTCATGCTCCTCTTTGGAAATCTGTTTACGTACTTGTGCAAGCCTTTCCTTCTACAAATCAAGAAAATAAGAAGATTAAAATAAAGAGACCATAAGCCATGGGGAAGAAAGAGCACATTTTTTTCCTTCTTACCAGTTCTTCTTTTCTCCTTTCCAGCGTGTGGCGCTGCTTCTCCCACTCTGAGGAACCTGGCAACAGTTTTTTCATTGAGCCTTGGCCATAGAGCCTTTTTTGAGCCTCAGCCTTCTGTTGAGCTAAATTCCTCCTTTTATCACTTGTCCTGAAACACAGACGATATTGAGATATGTCAAGCAGAGATGAAATACCCTTTCATCTCAAGTCTATCACTTGTATTTTCCAGTCATGTGCAGTTTATGATATAAAATGAGAACTGAGACACTCATTAAGAAATGTTTTAGAATATTAACTTTATGGCTACAATATTTTCACACCTTAAGGTGGACTCTAATGACTCTGTACTAAAATTTCATGTACAACCATGACTGTATCTAATTTCCTGAAGTGTGGATTTTTATCCCAACTACAAAGTCTTCCTGTGGAGGAGCCCCCTGATCCAGTGGGAGGTGTCCCAGCCCATGGCAGGGGCTTGGAACTGGATGATCTTTAAGGTCTCTTCCAACCCAAACCATTCTATGATTCTATGAAACTATCACCTAAGCAAATTCCCTGTGTGGCCACACGCCCATCACTGCACTCACAGTCCCACCCGCAGACGTGTTTGAAAAATCACTACCAAAAAAAAAAGTATGAAAAACACTATTACCATTCATTTTTGCAAGCCCATGAGCAAGAAGAAAAAAATAAATTTGGGTTAATTAAAAAAAAAGCACAACTGACAGCAAGAGAAACATTTACATTTTGAAAATGTAACGGTGGGATAAAAGGTCTTAATTTTGTCCTAGAACAGTTCACATTTAATAAGTAAATAAACAAATAATTAAGGCTACAGAAAGAGACCCAGTCCAGTTCAAATTTAAATAAATGAATTAATAAAATAATAAATAATCAAGGCAACAGAAAGAGACCCAGACTGAAGAGAAGAGGCCAAGTTTACCGTATGTTGAGAAGCTTTAATGCATTTAGCAGAACGCCTTTTTTTACATCGTAGTCTATTTTTTGATCAGTTCCAAAGCTTGGGGCACGATTAATCTGAAAAAAATGAAGTGTAGAAGACTCAGGAATGTTCAGCTTCACTGGGAACATAACTATTGCAACAAGCTTTGGAGAAACCATTCTTCCAAATGTAGCAGAGATTAAGAGAATACATGTTAAAAAGGTCATGCTTGCTCCAGCTGAACACCTTCCACGATCAGCGCCACTCAATAATTCACAGGTATCTGGTTGAATCTACTCATGATGGATTTTCCAACACTAATTGTGGAGCTGTGGCAGCCTCATGCATTAGGTTTCTTTGGATAAACTATCTCTAAAACTTCAAATTCTCTGATCTGTTGTATACAGCAACACAAAGAAATGAAAAACAGCTTAATAACAAATAACACTCCTGGATGCAACGTTTCTCACACATGTTATTTTTAAAACATCACAGTTTTATCTCCCAAATATCTGCTTTACTGGTAATGATACTGTAGCTTCTTTACTTTCTATAACTTTTCAATAGCTATGGAACTGAACTGTTCCAGTTGAATTCCTCCAACTGAAATCTTCAACGCTGGTTTCATAATTCAAATTTCACTGAATATCACACCCACAATTATTCAAGCCATTCCTAAGCACAGCAGTTGTGTAGCTCGGTGTATTTCATGATGCAATAACTTGTCAGTAGAGGACCTCAGAGCTGAAATGCTTAAAGCTGGAAACATTTGGTGCCACAAGATGGCAATCACGCATCTCTCACAGCCCTCGCTTCAGTAGAAAGTTCCCGAAGTTCAGTAGCATCAAGGAGCAGGAAAGCTACATCACACCAGGGCAATATAAACAAAAGTCATCTCAGGAAAGCAGAGTCATTAAAACGTTGCACAATTTGTTTCTCATAATAGTTTATTAAGCTATTTTTATAACAGAAAAGCTACACGAGCTATGGAAAGATGAAACTAGATTTACCATCCTAATCCTATTTTGGCAATTTTCCCATAATGCTGGGAACATTTGGGGCCTTGTGATTAGTACTTGTTACCACTGTTAGAAAGAATGATTCACTCCCCTAAGGGGCGCTTGGCAAGAGGAAAATGTTGGAAAAAAGATAAGAGTGGAAAGCTGGGGAAGAAGCCAGAACAGTTTGAGGAAATATATATATATATACACACACACAGAGGGTACAGATATTATGTATAGTCTGTATATACACACCGTGTATTTATCTTCACTGCACCACATATAGTACACATACAGTGTGCATACATATAAATATTGGGGGGTTGTTCTGAGAGTGCTGCAAAAAACATGAGTAAGCATAGTTAAAATCAGTGGATGGTTATAGAAACCCAGTTAGTAAGTGTCAAAGAGTGAAATTTCTATTAGTTTAGTTCAATGTCTGGCAAAACAAGTTGAAGGATACCTGCATCACCAAAAGCAGAAAAGGAAATAATTACACTTCAGTATTTAATAAAAAATAGTAAGCAGATACACAACTCCAAGTCATGAAGCGTTCTCCAGCAACTCAAAGTAACAGAGATCCCTCCTGCACAAGCAAGGAGGATGGAATAGTATGGTAGTCCTAGAACCATGGAATGGTCTGGGTTGGAAGGGACCTTAAAAATCATCTAACTCTAAACCCCCACCTCCCACTGGATCAGGGTGTTCATAGCCTCATCCAGCCTGGCCTTGAACACCTCCAGGAACGGGGCAGCCACCACTGCTCTGGGCAACTCCTCTGAGATCCGTTCTCATGAATCAAACCCCCTAAAATCTCCATACTGCATGTAAATACCCAAGGAGGCAGAGGAGCATCCTTCAGAATGGATTCACTACACAGGTTGGTTCATCTTCTCTCACAGAAGAGTCTGTCACCATCTGCTACAAGGCTGGATGAATTGCAGATCAACTTCACCCTGTACTTGAACAACTGCACACACTTACACACACGCTGAAGGCAACCTAGAGATGATAAACTGGAAGTGTAGAACTAAATGAAAGCAATAGTAGGTTTTGCTCAACAAAAAGAGGAGATGTTAATGTAGTACAGACCAAATTCATGTCATGTGCTGCTTTGAGCCAGCACATCAAGGCCAGTAAATATGCCTGTGTCTGCATGGCAACAGTGAAGGAATTTTTCTAATTAAAATTATAGTGATCCCCTGAGAGCAATAAGCACAACAAAACAACTGTTGACAGTATTAATGGCCTAAGAACAAGGTTATAATTCAGTAAATTAATTGTGTATGTTTTGTTCATCAGTAGCCAAATCATATTGATGATTTATTGGCAATGTAGGGATTTTTACTACATCTTGCTTTTTTCCTCCAGCTGTACAGCCTCCCAAGTTAACATAACAACGTAAGAAAATTGGAATAAAAGACAAGTGAATTCTACTTACTTGTTCTTAATAGTGTAATGAAAGAGACACAATAGGGAAACTTCAAACATTCCTGGTTGAAAATACGTTCAAGCACCCCTTAACCTTAACTCTGCCAGCAACACATTTGAGGAGGAATGTTTCTCCCACTCCATGTTTGACAGCATTTCATGTAATGAATTTGTTTCCTCTGTTTATGTGGGTACTTTTACAAGTCACAAGGAGGGGAAAAGAACACATAACACCCCCCAAAAAAAGAAAATTAAGACCATACATACATTCACAAGAGGTGTCAGAGCTATACAGAGGGCCACACCAATGAGAGCAATCTATGTAGCACCCAACTGCTATAAACAAGATCCTTCAGCTGAAGTAATAACTGAATTAACATCACATTTCTAATTAAAACTGTCAGACACATCTGAAATGCAGCATTCCTTCAGGAAGACAATTACCTTGACCTGAATCTCCAAAAATCACTGTTTCCATATGGATGCTGCAGAAGAAGTACCATTTATGGACTCAACAACAGCACCCGCTGCAATGCACGGATTTGGGAGTTTTCTTACATAGACACGGATTCAGCTGGGGCTTAGTTAACTTGACTATTTAAAATTTACATTTGTTTAAAGAGGTTTACCTCTAGGAGCCATGGCTTTAGTTTTCTGTCCAGCAGAATATCAAATCCCAGGACTTCAAAGCAGACGCTGTCGCTTCCTGGTGCTTGCCCTGGCCTGCACATGCGATAAGCGTGAAGAACGTGTGGCTCTGCCACGATGAGGGTCTTCACTACTAACTCCTGCACAGGGGGTGTCAGAGAAATTCATCACGTGAGAAGAAACCAGTATATACTGAACAAAAGAGGTCCATACTATAACCTGATAAATTTCATTAACACATTTACTAAAAAAAAGATTTAAACTACTAAATAAATGGACTATAATAACTTTTATTATACCAAATAAATAGGTCTATAAACCATTCCCCTTGAGTAACAGATATATTTTTATAGAGCTCTAGAGTACATTGTTATACTTTCCATAGTACATATGTACTTCAAATACATAATAACTAAATGCATATTGGCACCAAAGTATACTATAGGCAAGCTTCACCCATTTGGTTTTACAGATAGAATTATTTGCAAATAATTATATAATTTTCAAATAATATTTGAATAATAAATATAGGTGATGCCTAAGCTATAATAATCTCAGGCCTACTCCTCACCTAAAAATGCCTGTAACATAGATACTAACTTCAATGGCATGGGTTCAAGTACACAGATAGGTGCAACAGTGACTACAATTCAGTAAAAACTCACACATAAAATTCACTTTATACTCTAGAAAAGTCTCCAATAATTTATATGGTTCTTTTATATTGTATTACTTCTGTGAATAACCAAAAGGACATTTGTCCCCCAGAAAAAGTTAAATTTATAATCCAATTCTCAAACATGATGATCATTTACAGTATGTCTTTTGTGGCATGCAATGCTGAGAACTGGGATTAATAAATTTTCAAAAATCATTCTGAGTTCCAGTAAAGCGGGTGGCAGAAGCAATTAATTTCCTAAGAATACAAATACACAACACAAAGAAAACATATTAGTTTCATCTTACTGAAATATCACTCCAGAATTTGGAGACATCAAGATTATTTGTTTCCAGAAACTCTGTAAACCATTTTATGGAGCGCTTGCTTCCTTTGTCTTCTGTTTCATCCCTTTCAAAGTGCTCGTTATGTTTATTAACAGAGTAGTTTGTCAGATGCATATACAATTGACTCTAAAAAAAGGGAGAAAAGACATAAACCCCACCTTAAATGCAACTCTAGAATGCTCAATTCCAAATAATTAAAAGAAAAGAAACATGTTAAATCAATAATGACAAAGTCAAACAGTTATATTTGCAAACACACTGTCTGCAGATTTAGTGTTTCTGATTCTTGGAGGTTTCATCTACTGAATGTTCTCGCTTTCTTATAAGAAAATGTGCTCATATTCAGGTGAGTTGCAGCCAACTGATGGACCACTCAACACCTGCCTAGGCAATATAATACATAAACAACCTAAGGAAGTGAAAAGCAATTATCATAACGTACTACATTCCAAAAGAATCAAATAAAGACAGTATTTTGATGTGCTACTTTAAAAGTGCTAAAAACCACTCTGGCATCTGCTACACAGACAACTCCACGTTCCAGTTTCCCCTGTAGTTTATGAATATGAGATGTCCTCGTGATGGTGATACTTTATTTTTCACACACCAACTCATCTGCCACGTTAATATCTGCCCAAATTGCTCAGTTTTGCTTGGCTTGCAGCCATACAGAGAGAGTTAAATTTCCAGGTATAATTTACATAAGTGAGCGAGTGCTGTAGCTCCTCTACGGAGTCAAATGTCATTGGCAACAAATTCATGTTATCAGTTGCACTTCTTAGGAAAAAATACTATCTTTCCAAGACCAATTTATAAATAAATATTTATATCTCCCAGCACAGATATGAATGCAGCTTTCCATCTACACTACCCTGATGACTGTCCTCATCACACTGAAAGTTCTCTCCTTACTTCAGCGTAGTTGAAGTTCTAAGCTGATCATAGCCTTCTATTCCAATTCCTTTTGATACGACAGCCAATACATAACCCAACCCTTCTGCTGGCATCTCCTCACTGCACTTCTTTATTTTTTTGGGGAGGCCCTGGCCCAGGTTGCCCAGAGAAGCGTTGGCTGCCCCATCCCTGGAGGATTTCAAGGCCAGGTTGGATGGGGTTTTGAGCCCCCTGATCCAAACAAAACCAATCAACTCAATTGCAGGGTAGTTAACCTATTATTTTAGCACTACAAGTAATGAATTTCTCCCATGGCTTTCATCACTGCTTTGAGAATCACTCTGAAACCTATTGGTTTTCAGTTGTTATAAATGTCATCTTTCAAGGAAATCCAAATTATTTCACACAAAAGCAACTCTTTTCCAGGCTACAAAAAAAAATGAAAGTGTTTTTAGAACATTTGTGATACATCTGAACTAATCTTTAGTCTGAAGCTGTCTGGAACAATGTCACCGTGGAACAATGTCACTGTGGAACAATGTCATCAGTGATAAGCCACATTATTTCATACAATAGAGAAACTAACATGAACACAGTTGTGAGAATACAGAAACGACTGCTTATTCTGTTTATCCACTCAGAGCATATCCCAGTCCTGCTGATGCTGAAATTAGTAACAATAAAAAATAACACTAAAAGCAAATTATTCCAAATATAATATTGGAACTCCTCCAAATATGCCATTTGCACTGGGCTCCAAATGCTACCTGCATTCTTCAAAGCAGCACTAAGAGACAGTCACAATTTTAAGTGACAAGTAAGGAAAAAGGTTCTCCATGTGTTGTCTAATGCATAATTATACTGAAGCAGCTCTAAAGTGTAGGGTATGGGAAAGAGAAGATACAGCAGCAATGGATTAGAGTGAGGTGTAAGAATCCCAAATCTACTGATGCCTCCCAATGCTTCAAATCTACTTCTTTCTTAACAGACACCTGCATTTTGGCCTGTGCTCAAAGCCCCATCCAACCTGGCCTTGAACATCTCCAGGGATGGGGCAGCCACAGCTTCTCTGGGCAACCTGGGCCAGGGCCTCCTCATCCTCACAGGAAAACATTTCTTCCTCAGATCTCATCTCTATTTTTTCCTCTTCAGTGACAATACAAAAACTCAGACAAATACCAAATTAAACCTCCTTATTTTATCTCCTCCCAACACTGCACAGGTAAAATTCTATGTGCATTAGCAATAAATTCGAATGAACTCCAACTTACCAAATTTGAGTCACTGGGGGGATGATACTTTTCTGTGCCCATTCTCACCAGTCCATCATGATATAAAAATACTTTTAATGGATCACAGGAGGTTACAAGAATATACACACGTAAATCGAACTTGTAGCCTTCCATAAGGAATGGTTTGTCAAGATATTCCTGAACAATCAGGTGATCCTGAGCTTGTAACTTTTCTCCATTTCTTATTAAAGAGATCCTGGTAAAAACAAAAATTATTTTAAAAACATGGAATTTGAGACTACTATTTGAAATAGGTTTTCATTGTCACCCAGCCACGCATCCAGGCTAAAGCCTACCTGGAGAAAGAGCCTTACGTATCTGATTTGTAGAGCAGAGAAAAAGAGCCATTGGCTTACATGGCTTTTTGTTTCCTGTCCTTTATGGTGCTTCACTGGATGGAAAAAAGGCAATGAGCCACTTCAAAATAACTTTCTGCTTTCTTTGACTCAACAGTTTGTAATAATGGGTTCCCTCTACGCTTAGAAATTGTTTGACAGAACAACTCGTCTCCAGTTTTTGTGATTATTCTCCCCCAAGCAGCTCTAAAAATAGGTTTCCAGTCTGTCTTTGCTGCAACTTCTGCTCGAGGTACAGGTTGCAAAGAACTTGGAGTGCTAACCTGACTCAGTGATGATGTACACAAAGCAGGGCACTGATAGGTACAGCTAAGGGAGATATAGATTAAGTTCAGTATTTCTGCATCAGAATGAAAAATGGTTTATATAGACTACAAACTGGCAATTCCTAACGACACAGGCTTTTAAAAAAACTGTAATAGCTAATATTCCCATAGCTGAATTCCCACAGCCTTGTTGCCTTAATCTTGCCCTCTATTATTTATGATACAATTCAGTGTTCTGGTGCTGAATACTAACATAAAAATTACTTTTCAGGTATTTCTCTGAAATATGTTGCTACTTTTCCCTTCCACTTATCTTTGCTCTTTATCAAGAGGGCCGGAAAATAAAGAAATGGAAAATTCAAGAGGCTTTACTTTTACTCTAATTCTGACATATTTTTAATAACTAAGAGCTTTACTATACTTTGTAATCCAAATTGATAGTAAAAGGAAGAAAAGCTACAATCGAAATAGCCACAAACAAGAACAGAGTTAGGAATGAAATTGCAGTATTTGTCCCTTTTTTTCACTGTCCAGTCCTGTCACAGGGAAAATAATTCCAATTCAATTCCAGGTTGCAGCCTCTTCAGGGGGGGTTCCTCCTCCAACATGAGTATCATCTCCTTCCAAGAGTTTACCTCCAGTCCCATCCCCAATAGCATCCCCTCTGTTTCTCCTACACCTCATGGCTGTCACTCTTAAACAGCTTTGTGCTCCTCTGACTGCAGTTTGGCCTTCAGTGGGGTGGCTGAGCAGGTTTCAGACCTCTGGAAGATCCTGATCCTGAAGATGACACTCCTGCAGCCCACGATCACCAAAACCCTGCCATTTACACCCAATACAATCTCACCCTACAAGTCTAAGCACAACAGATTATGTATATCTAAATATGCCACATTGAGGACAACATGAAAATACCACTTCCATCTAGCTTTATATTTTAGCTGTTTCTCCTTGTTAAGCTTTCACCCAATACTTCAACTTTATGATCATGCTACTTTAACTAAAAATTTCTTACTAACACACAGCTTCTGTAGATGGATTCCACCTTTTTGGGTGAGAAGACTGAAGTTAACACCCAACTCACCCGTGTCCCATCGCACCGTTAGCTGGTTTGACTATGAAGGTTTTCTGTCTCCGTTTCTTCTTCAGCTCTTTCACGTAGTTCTGAAACTGTGTGTACTCTGCAGGGAAGATCCACGTTCGAGGGATGAAAGTGTACTCCTGAGGCTGGCTCTTGATCATTCTGCAAAAAGCAGAATTGAGTTAAAATCTTTTAACTACTTTGACGTATCGATCTGGAGGATTAAAAAGCATTTACAATAGTTTGAGAAGGAAAATAATTCAGCAAAATGCTGTAATACAAGAGTAAACTTTGCAGTTGTTTGGTAACAGAGCTCTATAACATTCATGTGCATGCTTTAAGAACAACAAATGCAAACTACTTTGTGCATTTTTGCTTATTATGGTCCTGGCATCCATCTCACTCCAGTTCAGTTTCTGTTCAGTCACTCAGATGATTTAGTGCTATTCCTATCCAAAGTTATGATAGACCATGTGATTATAGGTGTTTTCCTACCTCACAGAGTCTTGTATTCCTCTTTCTTTTAATTATTTTTGCCCTTGAGAGGGGAGGGGATATTTGGCACATTTCATATTGGTCTGTACTGGGGGATGTATGGGCATCAACACACACAACACCAGAGGATCTGAGATATATGGAGTTTCCTCATGGGTATCAAAAATATTAATAACAAGGACCGAATTTAAAATTAAAATGGAAGACATTTAAGAAGAGTTTTTTGTTTTTTTCTAGTCTTTTGAAGGAATTTCAAAAGTAAGAAATTTTAGTAAATATACTTTGAGACAGGTCAAGCAAATGCTCAAGCACCTCCAATACAGGGCAAAACACAGAAGCCTGGGTTTATGTTCGGTACCAGCGTACTGTGATTGGGATTCCCTGGGGTTAAGACATCATAGGGAACAACTTCTGAAACTGGGTCTGGTTAAAGGATGCAGCAAGTTCATGATCCTCCTGCTTTAATAGTTGTGGCAGCTGAGGTAGTGAGCTTATCTCATTTTATAGCTCCATTGTCTGAATGCAGAAAGACAAATAGAAGAGGAAAAATGGTAGAGAACTTAGTTAGTAGAAGTTTACAGCACCCAAAGCTGTGTGTCTGGCAGATAGGAAGCACAGACCCCACCAGCCTGGCAGCATGGGCCAGGTACATAGGGGTTAGCTTTAAACAAAGTTGCTTTAATAATGGTTAACAGCCACACTATAAGAGCAATGTGGACTTGGGACTCCAATACCATAGTCCCCAGCAGAATAAATTTAGTCTTTGCTGAGTTAAATACTTGTTTCAGGTACTCAGAATACCTGAAACTTCATAGATAACATCATATGAAATTGTTTTGAGTAACTCAAAACTACTCTGCGCCACAGGGTGGTGGAGTCACCATCCCTGGAGGTGTTTAAAAGATGGGTTGATAAGCTTCTTAAGGACATGGTTTAGTAGTGGGCAGGTACAGTTGGACTTGATGATCTCAAAGGTCTTTTCCAACCAGATGATTCTATGATTCATTCAAAATACAAATATCCACAGACCAACAGAAAGCAACCGGTTGATTAAAAAGAAACTAAGAGACATAGGAAATTCCCCAACTTTGATTTTTTTTAAAAAAATAGCACTATGATGAATTTTAATATGTTTTAATTAGCTACAGTATTTAGGTATGCTTTTACTTTTGTCATGGAAAGCAACACTATCAGGATAACTGAAATGCAAAACAGACTTGCAATGTCATTTCAATTTTTCATTTCTTCTCTGAGCCGACACAATGATCCTGACACAACATAAGACACTTTTTCTTTAAGTGTCTCAAATATTAATGGAAAAGAAAAGAGCTGCCAACCACATCTGTAAGGCTAGGACTGCAGCCAAGCCCTGCTGGTATAATAGATGCACTGTCACCAAAGTGTTTTAGCCAACTACCAACAAACCACAACAGCTGTCCTAGTCTTGAAGTACTGTGTGAGTTCAGTGCTTCTGCAGCTTCATTGGAATTACTATTTTTACAGAATCACCCAACAGTCAGGGTTGGACGGGACCTCTGGAGATCACCCAGTCCCACCCCCCAAATCTGGTTTAATGAAAGACACCAAATGGCCAGGAAAAGTTCTTAAAGACATAAATAGATATTGTAACTCATGATTCATCCAGGTTTTTAAAATACTCTGCATCTGCTATATTCTTACAAATGTTATTACCTTGCTAACTAAACAGCTTGTCTAGGCAGAAATTATCCTACTTTTAGGCAAAAAAGCAATTTCTGTGCTGGTTTCCACCCACCTCCAAATTACTTATCATACACATCCACAAGAGCTACACGACAGCAACTTGTCATTTAACTTACTGGAGATATATTAATGTTATTTTGTGACTACAAGTACATCAGTTCTATATTTTGCTCCTATCTTAGGCATAACTGATTACAAACAACAATACAAAGTGGAATACAAGTCCTGGCGCTCACAACAACTTTCAAGAGAAGAAGTCAGCTCTGTTCCTTCCCTGCTTGGTCCTATTCACAAGCAGCTTAGGAACATCACCAAGTAGCTCATGGAATCAAGACCTATTCCATCACCATAATGCTATCTTCCATCACATCTGCTACGCACTCCTGTGGGTAACCACTTCCTCACTGTGCTGCTCCATCCTTCAGCCTCTGCAGTCCTTACCAGGAGGGCTGAGAATTCAACACAAGTTATTGTCCTTCTGAGTGCTATTTTAGCTCACAGGTGCAGTCAGACCGTGTTCTTGTTTCTCAAGAGTGCTTTCAGTGCAGGAGAATTCTGGGCAAAACATAGGTTACTAAAGACAGGACTTGTCTAACAGCACAAGTTCCACTGCCTATGTTTCAAGACCCTCTGCCCACACAGGGGACACGCAGACACCACAGCAATGCACATATCTGCAGCATAAGAGTTGTTCACATTCTACACACTGTGTGTTGTAGGTGCAAAACAGAAAAGTAGATAGAGAGGGAGAGGAGATACCACATTAATTACACTAACATATCAAAACAAATTCTGTTCTGGTAACAGGGAGTGCACTGTAGGTAACACTAATGGCCAAAAGATTAACTCTATTAACAATCATTCTTTAACTAATTTAAAGTAGAAGAATCAAAACATTAACACGTGTTTCTCTATATACCTTACTACCAGGCTGTTGAATCATTATTTAGTATTGTTTTCTTACTCACAGACTCTCAGCTAGGATAATTCCTAAGAACTCAGTTATTCCACTAGAGTGAGAAGAATTTATAACTGAGATAAATTAGCCTCTCTGGTAATTTCTTATATAAACAGTAAGACTCTTCACCTTTTTTAAATTTGATATACACAAAAATACAGCCATTAATTATTTTAAACAAATAATATCCACTAGATATTTTTCCTTTTCTAACATTACATGATATGCACCTGGATATATTAAGTGTATCATGCAATAATTTCAGGTGCTGCTACGTTCTGCAATCATAGAACGAGAAATGAACGCACATCATTTTCCACTGAAATCCATTGGAGAGATACAGTTGCCCACTCCAATGCTACCAAGTTATTAAGGAACTTTGGAAACTATTCTTGGTCCTCTCATAGCCTCTTGGTAAAAACAACCAAACCTGGCAATAATTCAGTATTTCACTGCATGAAATACTGTGGCTGCAAAACTTGTTAATAGTGAAAGAAAAATTACTTAGTCATGTTTCTTGCCAGAAAATCCTTTCTGCAGATCTCTCCCATTCCTGGAAAATGGTTGATTCTCTGAGGAAGGAGGAAAAAAAAAGGTATGTTAGTTGGTACTTTTGTGTTTTCCTGCCTAATACAATTATTTAAAACATTCAACTGCATGCTCAGGCAAACAGTATCACGTATAAATTATTTAAGATAATATCTTGCAGTATGCTCTGTATTCTTAGCCATACTAAAGAGAAGTAAGTTGTATTGTCCTCCACTAACGTGAGTACACCCGTTAAGGATATCACAGTCTTACTCACAAAGCTATCTCAGAACAAAGAATGCCATCACAAAGTAATGGTAAAAAAAAAGGAATTATTTATTCACAGAAACTGGGGAAAGAGCTCTGCTTGTTAGTTTCCTGCTTAAAAGCTTCTAAGCAACTTATAAATGATGTTTTGTATCTTGTTTCAAACCCTGATCATTCACAACACCCAGCTGGCAGATGAAAGCATGAAAGATCAGCCCCAGATATTTAAACACCAAGTGGTGTGTACAAATAACTCTGGATTTTAAAATACGTTGTGGCATAGCCTTATTGCAGTCTGGTTGGTGGTGTTTCAGGGAGGGATTCTGTCCATACAGATATAACTGACCGAAAGTGAGACATTCACTGAACATTTCAGGGTGAAGCAGTTGATTGAAACCCATCACAAACCCCAGCCACCCTGGTACCTGATAGTTCCGAAGCTCAGCAATCTTTTCCTGCTGCACAGCAGAGTCACTCCATATGAGATTAGCTGTCTCATCTTCATCACGTGTTTTCACAAATCCCATTTCTCGTATTACGATGCGTACTAGAGAAAGCACAGACTTAGGAATTTGACTCTCCAGAACAGGTTCATTTTCAAAATTTTAAAAAAATCAATTAAGATTTTAAACACCTCTGATCTTCAAACCTTTTGCCTGAGATCAATGTTAGCATGCAAGTTGTTATTTATCTTGCAGCATTTTCATCAGTCTACTGCTAACCTGTCATTACATTACAGCACCTCGTACTGAGGCTGGAATTGGAGCACAGCCACAGATGGGAACTGTGAAGAGTTTCATGGCATTCAACAGTCATCTCATAAAAGTCCACTTGCACAGCTTTTAGACTTAATCTTGATTTTAAAACAGCAGTTAACTATAAAGGTTACAAGCATGCCTCCTTAGTCAAGTTATGGTAATTACAAAAGCAAACATATGCACTATTTTGATACTAAAAAAAATGAGAAAAGACTGATTATGTGCCAGGTATAACTCAGGTTCTAGGAGGAAAGATATTTCTGAAGTAGTTCCAAGCACTAAAATACCAAACATCTGTAGATTTTATAGAGAAACATCTGTATAATTGTTTTCCTGTAAAGCTGCAGAGGCCCTGGCCCAGGTTTCCCAGAGCAGTGGTGGCTGCCCCATCCCTGGAGGTGTTCAAGGCCAGGCTGGATGGGGCTTTGAGCCCCCTGATCCAGTGGGAGGTGTCCCTGCCCATGGCAGGGGGTAGAACTGGATGGGCTTTGAGGTCCCTTCCAATCCAAACCATTCTATGATTCTGTTCTATGATTTTATAATCATTAGAGTATTCAACATCAAATTTACACTGTTCATCTTTCAAGGTTTTAAGTAGACTTCCAAACACATATATAATTCATCAGTGTTAGAAAAAAAGAGCAAAGGTTTCTTACAAAAGAAAATCCTTTGGAATTGTCTCACTGTCAACTTAATGCAAAGTCCATTAATTCCCCACATTAGTTAGTAATTCACTCATGTCAGTGACTATTAGGATGAAAACAAAATGCATAGCTTCCTACCAATTTCATATTTGGTGCCAGCAATGTTTGCAGTGATGACTCCATTCTTCTTCTTCCTGACTTTTCTTTTAATTGTGCTTTGATAGGGCAGCTCTGAACTCAGAGTCACAGGGGAAGTGCTGTGGTTATCTTTGAAAAAATAAACGTAACTATCAACATCTTAATCTCTGGAATAAGGTTTACAAATTAACTAAAAATACAAATATTTATTTAGACATACAAGCATACTGAATAATTAAGAGGCTATATTAAAAATCCAAGACCAACGTACCTCCCTCATTGGGCAAGGATGGCATTATAACCTAGGAGAGTGCAGAAGCAGAGTCCAAATTCTTATCCAGGTTCTCAGAAACGATGGAGCTGCCAAAGCCAAATTATTTTCAGCTCCAGTCATAGCATTTCAGTCTCTGGTTGCAGCAAATATTTGTTCTGGAAGGGATAGGTACCTGTGTTAAAAATGTGAGAGAAAATCTATTATAGAGAAATCCTGGAAAAACATAAACAGGAGAAAACTAAATATGGAAATGTTTTTATTGAGCCAAAACCAATGATTATTTTAAAAGATTTATCAAGTTATTGTAAATACTAAACTCTGTTCATTACAACTCAACTGTTTTATTTCTAGGAAATCCATTTTGCAATATTAATTTTCAAAATTAGACTATATTACCTCATTTTCTTATGGGAGATATTGGGCACGGAAACAGGTAACACTGTTAATACTGCAAACTTGAATCTCCACAAACCTCACTGAATTTGTAGTAATATTAAACCATATTTTAATTAAAACTTTTAAATCAGACACACAGTATTACACATTTTCAGGTACTAAATGGGAAATAACTGAAATCATCTTAATAATCTTTGTCCAGTTTTTAATTTATTCATATATTTTAAAGCAAGTGTCCCATAATCTCTTGGTGCTACATGGCTACAATCTCATGATCCTTTCCTGACACAACAGACATGATTTCAAAGACACCTTGCCTTGGCAAATATGTAAATGGTCAGTTTCTAATATAAGTCATGAGTCCCTGGCCCAGGTTGCCCAGAGCAGTGGTGGCTGCCCCATCCCTGGAGGTGTTCAAGGCCAGGTTGGATGGGGTTTTGAGCCCCCTGATCCAGTGGGAGGTGTCCCTGCCCATGGCAGGGGGTGGAACTGGATGGGCTTTGAGGTCCCTTCCAACCCAAACCATTCCATGATTCTATCATTTGCACAAAATGCTATTTTTCATGTCTACATCGATGCAAAATTTCACTTTTTTTCTCTATGAGTGCACTTACCACATGTGACAACTCCACGTGGTAAAATAGTTAAGTCCAGCTTAAGCACATAAGAAAAATGGCCTAAAATATTAGGAAGAAACCTCAGGATTAAAATGCTTCTAAACACACCGCTACATGACTTCAGGCAGGCAGCACTGTTATAACGAAGTGTGCAAGGAAATAAATGCTGGCTTTGGCAGCCTGCCTCAAACAAATGTACGAGTTTTTGAAACATATACAATATAAGTCACTAATTTTTAAACACTTTCATTTCTTGCCACACATATAATTGCAGAAAAATGTTCCTTACTCTACCTTCAGATTGGTTTATATTGCCACCTCCGGTGACTGCAAAACTGACTTTAAATAGCTTTATAGAGAGCACCAGGAATTTCTTCTGATATAAATAGCAGTAAAGTCAAATTCAGCCATGATTTGTGATGTGAAACGTATTTGATAATGAGATTGGATAGGATGTGCATTAGCAAAATGACCAAAACACCACTTATAAATAAATCTCAGTTTACTTGTGTGTGTCTGTGCAGACACACATCAGAGAGAGGAGAGAGATACAATTAATGGCCTCAAGTTGTGCCAGGGGAGGTTTAGACTGGATATTAGGAAAAAATTCTTTACTGAAAGAGCAGTGAAGCACTGGCAGAGGATGCCCAGGAAAGCAGCGGAGTCTCCATCCCTGGAGGGATTTAAGAAGTGCATAGACATGGCACTCTGGGACATGGTTTAGCAGGCACGGTTGGACTGGGCTGATGTTTGGACTTGATGACCTTGGAGATCTCTTCCAACCTTCACAATTCTATAACTATATCCTGGACAAGTCACCCTCTTGGTAAGAAAACACAAAAGCAGATACCTTGAGCTGCAAGTTCTTATTTATTTTCAAGACAGAAATTCACCCTAAAAAATCCATTAACACAAAAGAAAAAAGAACAGATTACGGTTCTTTCATGACTAGGGGCAAAATTATGCTTTGTAATAAGACAACCAAATCCCCCTCACACACATTTAGTGGAGTGCCACATATAAACAATAAACTGTGACCCTGTGTATTTATCCAGAAAGACCAGGAGATGTTTTATACACAAGATCCAATGTTTGACAGCTCAGTAGTAACTCTCAGCCACTCCTACTCACACCATACTTTGCTGAACCACAACACGCTAAGAAAATCCCCCTGAAATGAACTACAACCAGCAGGTCATTCTGAAATTTTAATGTTTGGATGCCATTAAAGAAGGTGGCCTGAAAGTCCTCCTGCCTGCTGGCCTACTAAAATTAGACCCAGAGATGGGAAAGCGACGCGTGCATCCTCATTAAAACCAGTGTGAAGGAAAAGCACTGCTAGGCACAATGACTCACGGAATATTGCATGTTATCTGTTCCTCAAGCTAAGAATACCACCAGAGGACAAGACATGTTTAGTTCCTGGGAATAATACTGAAGCCAATTAAGGACTTGTATGCACATGCCCAAATGCAGAGCAGTTGTTCCTCCGCTGTACTGGCTAAAAACTTAAATAAATTTGGAAGAACATCAAGACAACTAATATTTCCCTGTGAGAAACTCCAGCCCTTGCTAATACAGCAGAATTTATAAGCTATGATAAGTTAATAAAATCCAAGCAGCTCGTAGAGCTTCCATTCAGCTTAGAACCACAGAAATCTGCCCAAAGTTCCTGTAACACCTTGTATTCTGAAGGTGGACCATAAAGCTCCAAATTGTGCTATTACTGTTTTTATTTATATAGAAACTATTCTACTCTTCTGAGAAGAACATTTTTTAGGATTTAAATATTATAGAAAGCACCAACACTCAAGGTCTGTGATTTTCAACCAACTTTTTAGCACGCATACATGTTGGTGGTAAAGATTTTATGGTCACTTTTAGAGAATTCCATGGATGTTTTAGTGGTTTGGCCATATGGAAAACAAATTAAGACTGACTGACTCTCACCAAAGTCTCTGCAAATTGATCATTGAAGCAACTCTTTTCCTGAGGAGATTATGGAAGATAATTTTTATCATCACAGCTGAAGCATACGCTCCTCTAATGATGTCAGAGCTTGTCACTAAGACATATGCAATTTATTTGTCAAATCCTGATTGAAGCTGAATTTTCTTCAGGAACAAAAGGGATCACTACTGTACTCTGCATTCAAACTTACGCTAGGATTTTGACTTTTCACAAGCACCATTCTACACCAATGAAGTTAAACTGTACTCTGCCTTAAGCTTGTGTATAATAATTCAAAATTGGTTTACAATTGCTTCAGTTCTCTTTAGTCACCCAACTCCAAACAACCAATTCACTGAATACCAAAACATCAGCAGTTCCAAATTAGTAGTTTTCCAAAATATTTTACAGATTTCCTTTGTTCATACTGGAATCATCTCCTCTCCAAAGGACAAATACAGCTCTGAAGAAACTGGGAGTCCCAGCTCATCTTCTCACCACATCAAGTCAGAGATGAGAGGTACAGCACCTCATCCTGGGGAAACTGCAGCTGCTCTTCAGATCACACTTGAGATGAGCAGCTCCCTAACTGGTGGAATGGGTCACTTGGGAGAGGCAGGAATACATCTCTCAGAGCAATAAATGATGGGCTGTTGCTGAGGAAAAGGGGCTGGAAGGAGAGGGGCACACACTGAAAGGGCACAGAGGTGCAACACTGTGATGCCAAAAGCCCTGGCAGCCACGAGCTCCCACATATCTTTCCTCTTTTTGACTTCTATAGAGCAGAAATCACCCCAGAGTGACTTCATTTTCTGACCCAGGCAACGTTTCCTAGCTCACATCTCTTGGTTTGTTACTATTGGCCCAGGACAGAGCGCAGCCATCTCAGGCACCCTGAAGGAACAAGCCTTGCAGCGCCAACTGCTCAGCCAGGCAACCCCTGCAGCCCCAACAGACCTGATTGTTCCAGGGCAAAGCTTACTGCAGGACCCACTGGATTGTGCAACAGGAGGGGCAGCAGCATTGTTGAGCAAGGATTACATCAAATTTCAAGTCGGTTCTTATAAATATGGCACTTTTTTACTTATAAAACAAGCATAACCTATAACACACGTTCAGTTACAACCACCTAGAGGTCTATCTCTATAGTAACCCACCTGAAAGACCTGCTTCTAAGAGATTGCTTTTAATAATGTGGAATAAAGTAGTCTATTTCCAAACTGGGACTGACAGAGCTTGCTTAACCTTGGGAAGTCAGCTATCAGGAATCTCTGAATTCACACTCAGACAAAAAAGGTTTCTGCTATGTATATACTTTCCCTCCCAAAATCATGATACACGCAAATTGGTGAAGGTTTGTTGCTCACCCATCCTGATTCAAAGGTGGCTGAACAAAAAGGGTTAACTTCTAAATGGAGAAAGACTAGTGAAGAACAAATCAATGCATCCTCATCAGGTTAGCACATTCTTATACAAACAAGCACTTTGAATAAAAGTGTTCTACAGAAAATAAGATGAGATGTTATCTTTCCTGTTGCCTGGCAAAGGTGTGAGAGAGCCAGCAAGAGATACACTGCACACAATACTGTCCTAGAAAAGAAAGAGACAGGAAAAAAAAAAGAAAAGGAGATTTTTTTCCTAAAGGGACAGCAGAAGGAGGGGAAGGTACTATTGCTGGAAAAGGAAGAACTTCATTACTGTGAGGGTGGGGAGGCCCTGGCCCAGGTTGCCCAGAGCAGTGGTGGCTGCCCCATCCCTGGAGGTGTTCAAGGCCAGGTTGGATGGGGCTTGGAGCACCTGATCCAGTGAGAGGTGTCCCTGCCCTTGGCAGGGAAGTTGGAACTGGATGAGCTTTGAGGTCCCTTACAACATAAACCATTCTATGATTCTATGCAGACAACTAACATTTCTTAAATATCTTCCCATTTACTTAGGTGAAATGCTACAAAAACTAGACAAAATCAAAAAATGCTACAAAAACTAGACTAGTTTTATTTTAATTTCCTGCATTCTTTGTTTACAGACAAGTAATCACTCCCCAACAGTGGAATATTTTAGAATAGATTTTAAAACCAGCAGACTGCTTTCCTCTGAGCCCATTAGTGCAATTTACTCAGCGCTGTCAAAAGCGTCTGGAAAGGCACAGTAGCTGGGAAGAAATCCACAAAGCTCCTGACATAAGGAGCTTTCACTCTGAAATGGAGACACACTGAAGACAGAGTTACAGAGGTTGGCAGATGACCATAGGGAGGGATGGACATCACAGCGCTGCAATCCCCACTTCCACTTAGCTGAAAAATTAACATAACTAAAATTTAACAGAAATATGAAGAAAGAAATGAAAACAGTCCTCAGAGCATTAACCTAGCAAACATCCAAGCTCTGTTTTTTTCAATCTAACCTAAATAATTTAGTTTTCTACTCCCTTAGCTCTCAGAGTGTGTGTGGATGTACCACAGAGAGGGTGCTGTTATTTATTACAGTTATGCAAAACTATAATCAGTTGGTCTGGAATTAAGCTACAAAATGCAGATTTGAAATTACATTATCAGAAATTATAACAGAGAAAAATGCCTTTTTCAGTACCACCTTCAAACATCAAGATAATAACAAGGTAATTAAACCACACAATTAAGAGTCTCATATCCTCTCACAATGTTTTTTAATGTGTCTTGACAAAATGCATGTTGAAGTGTTCCTGTAAGCGTAGCCAAGCATTTTATTGCAATATGATAAAAAACAATTTGGTGGCAAGTTCTCACTCCTACTGAGAAATTCCAAATGTAAAAATCAACTCTTATTTTGAGGCTCAATGTGTCAAAGTGTTTTTAAGCTTGTTTTTAAAAGGCTATCTGTCAGCCGGCTTAAAAATGCACATGCGTCAGGGTTTGGTTCAAAATGTCCTCAAGTCAAATGAAATCTACTAATTCTGACAACCTTTGCTCTCACCATCAAATGAGATGAGTTGTGTATTCAGCAATTCTTTCAGATGAACTGAATATACAGAGTTCTCAGGTGTTTGACTTACTAACCAGACAGCTACGACCTATACAAGAATCCAAACAGCTTTACTCACACAAGTTAAATTATTTTTAGTGCAGTTCTGTAAAACAATTCTCTGAAGTAATATATCCTTTAAAACTTCCAAAAATTTTTCTGAACTACCAGGACCAGGGGGAATGGTTTTCAGCTGAAAGAGGGGAGACTCAGATGAGATCTTAGGAAGAAATGTTTTGCTGTGAGGGTGGGGAGGCCCTGGCCCAGGTTGCCCAGAGCAGTGGTGGCTGCCCCATCCCTGGAGGTGTTCCAGGCCAGGTTGGATGGGGCTTTGAGCCCCCTGATCCAGTGGGAGGTGTCCCTGCCCATGGCAGGGAAGTTGGAACTGGGTGATCTTTAAGGTTTCTTCCAACTCAAACCATTCTGTGACTCTGCAATGCACCGTATATAATAAACATAATTTTACAATGCCTATTTAGTAAAACTAAAAGCACAAACTATCCTGACCCTTCCAGTCTGACTTCAAAACACAATGCAAAACAGAGCCTGTGTCACCATTGTGAACCTGTATCTTTTGCTGGAGGACACAGAAGCTGGGTTATCTTAAATGGTTGGAGCCTGATCAGAAGATGACCCTTCAGTGCCAGCCTCAAGGCTCGGCCACGTGTGTTGGCACAGAGTCCCAGGAGCTTTGCAATCTCAGTTCATGGGACATTCTCTTTTGGTCTTTCCTGACTTTGCACTTCACAGCTTTTGGTTGGGTTTTTTCACAAAAGATCTATGAAATGATAAGTATACAACCCTGATTCAGAAAACAGGAGATGTATTAAAGCTGTTAAGATGGTGGAAGTGTCACGACATAAGAATTTAGCAGGAATTAATCATTTCCTACTCACAGAGATCGGAATTGGGCACAGAAACAATTTTTTTTTCTTTTCAGTGTTGTCTTGGAGCAATACTGCTTCTTTTTCCATTCATCCATTTTTCAAGAGGAAACTTCAAACCCTTGGCCAAATTTAAATCAATGTCAAAGCTTTCAAAGCTGAAGATTGATTTTCTCTTTTATAAATGACCTCCAAAGTGTCTTTCATAGCAGAGCACACAATGTGACTGTCTGTTGGCTCATTCTCACCCTTCAAAAGCCCTTTCTAATGTGATAACATATTTCAGCCTGTTAGCAAATTAGGAACTATAGAGTTTCATAGCTATGTTCTGAATATTGAACTAGATGACCATCAAAGACAATGAGACCGAATTAGAAGACTACAATAAAAAGAACAATGCTAGAACCTTTTTCTTCTTCAGTAACATATATGAAATACATTAATTGACAGAGCAAGTGAAAAGAACCTGCATGATGTACAAATCAATAATTCATAAATAAAATTCATGGATCTTTTAATAAACATCATTAACATTCACAATGGCAAGGAAAAATATTGACAAAATACCCCAAACGACCCAAAGCATAACCATGCTTTCACGCAGTAAAAATCTTATTTTCAGAAAATATACAGCTGCATCACTCACTGCTAAAAGAATATATCAGCTTTTATGTTCTTCTATCTGTCAGCAGGATATTTCACTGTTTCTAAATAGCAAGTATTGTGATCAGGGTCTAGGAATAAATTCCACTGAATGGAAACACACAGAAAACCATGGTGGAGAGGCACTGGCGCAGGTTGCCCAGAGAAGTTGTGAGGTGTCCCGGGAGGTGTTCAAGGCCAGGCTGGATGGGGCTTTGAGCACCCTCATCCAGTAGAAGGCCCATGGCAAGGGGGTTGGAACTGAATGGGCTTTAAGGTGCCTTGCAATCCAAATCATTCTATGATTCTGCTCTATCTCTATTTATTGTTGTAACTCCCCACCTCAGCAACACCAGCAATCATTCTACCTTCATTTAACAGTGTTGGAATGATGTAGGCATTTTCAACCTAGAAACACAGGCTACTGTTGGAACTAGATGATCTTTAAGGCTCCTTCCAACACAAACCATTCTACGATTCTATGATAATGGGCAATAATGATAACATGTAATAGTAATATTGGAGTCTGATATTAACAGTGTGGTTTTAGTAAGGGAAAGGGTAAGCAAGAGACAGTTAGGAGATGAATTGGGTTGTGCCACCAGTGGGAACATTTCTGCTCTGCTTTTGGCTTTGCAGAGTGCCAGCCACGCTCTGCTTTACAGCACGACAACATACACCAAAGTGTATCACAGGGTGTTTTAAACTGTGTACACCCCACACTATGCACTGCTGGAATTAAACTAGTCCTTTCTTTCCCTACCATTCAGTTCTCAAAGGATTTATTTCTTTAGAAAGCACTACAGACCTTAGGGATGTACACCATAGGACAATTTAACATCTTACATATACCAGCACAAACCCTTTAATGAAGCAGATATATTTGCAATGATTGATTGGATTATAAATAGCCCTTAGGGTGAGATTTATTAAGGATCTTGGGGAATTAAAAAAAAAAAAGATATGTTTAGAAGGTTTCCCCTCAAACATGAAATTCTCCCTCCCTTGCTTCAAGTTAGTGTCATTGGCTTGGTGGTGAAAATAGTGCCATGTTCCACAACACAAGAACATAAATACGCTTAAAACCATTTTTGCATTCCTCTGTGTATTGCAATAGCCCCACCTCAGACTGGGGATTAAACCACCCTGATTCACATGCTGCCACATAACAATGTTCTCTAGTTTAGCAACAAGGATGACACTCCCACAGCTGCCTAAAATATAAACAGGCAGACATTAGCCTGCAGTTTCAGCACCTGATGGCTAAATGTTAAACAGAAATCAGGCCTTGAATAAGCTACCAAGTGCACTCACAAGAAATATTTTTCAAAGTCTTCTTGGAAGTACAAGAAGGAGGGGAGATTGAGATGAAATCTCAGGGAGAAATGTTTTGCTGTGAGGGTGGGGAGGCCCTGGCCCAGGTTGCCCAGAGCAGTGGTGGCTGCCCCATCCCTGGAGGTGTTCAAGGCCAGGTTGGATGGGGCTTGGAGCCCCCTGATCCAGTGGGAGGTGTCCCTGCCCATGGCAGGGGGGTTGGAACTGGATGGGCTTTGAGGTCCCTTCCAACCCAAACTATTCTGTGCTCCTATGATTCTATGAAAGGTGCTCTACTATGATCACTCATTGTTTATTACATTATAGTGACACTTGCAACTACAGATCAATTTGCTCAGCTCCACTTGTATGCTTGAATGAGGGTTGGTAGACCTCTAATACTTTAATGACTGTGCTGTACACTTCTACTCTGTAAAGAAGAAATATTCACAGTTGGCCTACAGTATCACTAAGACTACTACAATTGAGACTCAGCAGTAGTAATATTTTACAAGGAGCTGATAAACCCAGTCAGAAACTCCAGCAACTACTAAATATTTCAGCAAAACCTTGCCTTCCTCCCCACAGCTTAGTACTGGGGGCCCGACAGGGCACCACCAATGTGAAAACAGTTTTGCAAATGAAAACGGGAGACAATCAGCAGTTTCCAAAGGATGAGGCCTCAGGAGCTCCCCTAACTGGAAATGACCCGATTTATAAAAATGCCTTTAAAAGGCTGGATGGGCTCCAACCCCTCTGTGTCATGCTATTTTTATCCATTGTAGGGGATCTAAATAGTCACTATCCTCATCAGTAAGGAGATACGACTCCAGTATCCTGCTATAGGAATGGTTTGTGTATAGACTGCTCACTGGTAGAGAAACACAGCACCTAGTCAGAAAGCCTCAGAAAATAACATACCTTAAGTATTGACCTGAAACTGAATACTTTGAATACCTAAAACAAGACAGGAAACTGAAGCACTTCAAACTTTATACGCTCTAGCTTGAATTCTTCCTTAAAAGAACAAAGCATAAAAATAGCCTACCAAAAAGTAATTTCCTGAGATATGCTTGACTTCATAAGATCAGAATAACGTACCTTCAGAATAATTACAGCATTACTGACACAACCCTGTAGTATTGAACAGTTTATTTATTGAGTAATCACACATTGCCTCTGAGCCAGAGACCACAGTGACACTGGCATCGTAGCTTTTAATGTAGTTTAAAATAACTCCAAAACCTGAGGAGATAACTGCCCCAAGCATGCCTATTGGCCTTCACAACTTCAATCAGAGCAGCAGCACAGTGGCAAGTTCAGAACAATATCACAGTTAGTCCTCTCCTCTTCCATCTCGAGCAACTCCCAAAAAGCAACACTTCAAAGCAACTGGCTCTGGAGCGTGCGTTCGCTCTTCTTTAAAAATAAAAAGTCATTGTGTGTCGGTTAAGAGCTACGGATGAGAAATGCACTGAAATAAAAGTCCTCAGGCAGAAGCCAGAGCAGTGGGGTACTCAAGTCTTTTTGCAGGGCTCAATTTGATTTTTCATTGCTTTAATCTTATTTTTTTTAAAGATGTATTCTTAGTGAAGCAAAAAGGCATAAACTTATACAGTCAAATACATGCCAGCTGCAAAGTTAACTGGCTTTCAAATATTGAAAAGAAAAAAATGTACTAATTTCTTATTGCATTTTGTCAACGCTCACCACCAGAACCCAAAATAAATCATGATTGAGAACTGATCCACAGACTTCTTTTTATCATCATATTATCTTAGGCTGAGAATTCTAATGTTCATTGTTTTGTGCTTCTGACTCTCTCAGACATATACTATAGAAGAATGTTTTGTAGCCAGGGAGTATTATATTTACTTGATAACCACAGAGAGAGAAAAAGGAAATGCACCAAAATAAGCCAAACACATTTCTAAATACAAAGGTATGGAAAAGTCACAACAGACCTACGAAGCAGAGGAATAAATCTTTCAGCGAATTTTTAAAGCAAAGTCTTAATACAAATGAGAATGAAGATGACAACCACTGATAATCCAGAAGAAAGCAAGAGAGAATCGACTGGGATTCAGAGTTGGCTCATATATTCAGAAATAATATTCAGAATTCTGAATATTATTTCATAATTCGAAACTTCTTCCCAATTTTTGTACTCCTTTGATTGCCCAAAGGAAGAAAGAGCTTTTCTCCAGGGAAGTTCCCATTTCCATCATTTGGAAGAAATGTACCCAAACAACAAAATCTGTCTCAAGTCTACAGTGAAAATGAGATCAAGCCACAGGTAACAGGATCTCCTCTGTAGTCAATGAAGTAAAGATAGACATTTCTACTGACTTTTGGGGACTTCATCTCACAGTGTTTCAGTTTCTGAACAGCCTTGCTGGTGGCATAATTCAGATAATTAAGACAGACTCATTTGGCAACAAGACCAACCCATGTCTCATCTGGGCCAAAACCACAGTCCCCTTATATCAAACCATCACGGTAGAAATTGCAGCTAAAAATAACTAAGTTGCCTCTGAATTTCTCTCTTGACAAAGATTACAAGCTTCAAGCATCTTTGGCAGAAATTCTGGGCTGTCCAGAGGCAGTGCTTCATATTTCCTGTAGGATTCAGAGGTTCAGAAACAAGAGATTACTGTGCAGGTGATATATACCTATATTGCCAGAGAAAAAGCTTCATGCTGTTCTCCAGCAGCATATTTCATCTAGCTAGTGGATCAAGATTTACTGTATTCCAAAGACAGTCCTGGATCTAGTTCTCTATTATAAGGAAAAATAAACTGTGAGCTCAAGGACGGATGAGAAACAGCATAAAAATGGAGAAAAGGCACAAGAATCCTGGAAAGAGAACTCATTTCAAAATATATGTACTAGGAATTCAAACTGGAGGCAATGTATTTCAATCAACATAGTCTGCAATAGAGCGTAATAGTGAAAAAAGAAACAAACACAACTTAGCAGCGTGTGGCAGGGTAATATATCAAATTCTTCTGCATACAAATTACTGATGAGAGGGCAAAATGTCTATTTATCATGGTTTTAACTGACAAGATTACATAGCACAGAATAAACAACCATACCAGGACTTCACACTGTTATGGAAAGAGATTTAAAATAATTCTGCAGTAGAAATAGCAAAATGAACTCTCTTACCGTTAGTGTTGCGCTGCTGAAACTCTCTCTGAAGAGTCAGCCCTCTGGAAACAGATTTTTTCATCAATAATTGACAGCTGATACAGTTTCAGGCAGCGCTGGTACCCCAGGGAAAGATGCTGCAGCAGCAGCTCCTTCCCATTTAGCCTATCCCTAGCACTTTTCAGATCTCTTTTTTTAACCCTTTCTAGGTATTTTCTCCCTGTGGTTTGGGTAAAAAAAAGAAAGGCGTGGTACATGTTACAAGAAAAGAATGTGTTATTTCCCATTTTAGAGTGTGGCAAGAGTTGTGGGAAGAAAGGCAGTAAGATTTAGTCATAATAATAAGGTAAAGAGAAGAAAAATCTAAACCCAGAAAATGACTCAGTGCCTGGGAAAGAGTTATACCAGCGACATGAGGTGCTGTAACCAGAACAATGATTTCTCCATGTGTACAATTAAGAGGTCAAGACAACAATAAGATAAAGTAGTAGTGGAGAAGTAAGCTAAAGATGATTAATAGTTCATAAACTGCTGTAAGAAAAATGGTTATGGTTCTCTATCAGCCTTGGACCAATGAGATTCAGGTTTTGAAATCAAAGCTATTTGGTTTCACTGAGACCAGGATTGCAACTTTATATAGCAACTTTTTAAACCAAATGAAATCATAAGTTAAGTGATGGAAAGAGAAACGATACTTCCTTTCCTGGGATAACTCTTCCTGTGTTATTGTGAAATGATTCCCATTTCTGAAATTCAGTTGTTTTCTTTTGCAATGTCAATTTAAATCTGTGAGAAATTGTTTTCTGACATTGTTTCACAAAATGCCTTTTCTTCCTTATATTATTTTTCATTAAGAAAAGATTGGTCTGATCTGACAGCTCAGTGCATTTTAATAGGGATGGACTGGACCAGGGAGGCCATCTGACAATACAACGTTTGGAAAATTCTTTTGTTCATGGTTTATTTCTCCTCACAGAAAAAAAAAATGGAGAAATCATAGAATCATGGAGTGCTTTGGGTTGGAAGGGACCTCAAAAATAATCCAGTTCCAACTGGACATGGACAGGGACACCTCCCACTGGATCAGGGGCTCAAAGCCCCATCCAACCTGGCCTTGAACGACTTCTCTGGGCAACCTGGGCCAGGGCCTCCCCACCCTCACAGGAAATCAGTTCTTCCTAAGATTTCATCTCAATTTCCCCTCATTCAGTCCCAGCACTCCCTGGATCAAGAGCCCGTCCCCAGCTTTCCTGGAGCTCCTTTCAGCACTGGGAGGCTACTCCACGGTCTCCCTGGAGCCTTCTCTTCTCCAGGCTGAACAACCCCAGCTCTCTCAGCCCACACTCCATCCCGTTCAGTTCGTTTTACAGCATCCATTCCCACTGCACGTGCTGGACAAGACTGACTGCACTGTTACTGCCACACCTGGACAGCACAGAGAGAGCACTGTGGAGATCCAGATTCTAGTGAGATGGAAAAGGGTATATTCACATAAAGTAGCTGTATTCCTACTAACTGTGGTGCCATCCTTCGGAAATCACAGACAGGCAGAACAAAGCTGGGAGCCAAATGTGCAAAGGCTACAATAAACACAAAAGACATTTACTCTCACTTCCTCTCCCCTTTAGTTTAGGAATCGTAAGAGCCTTCACAGCCAGCCCACATATGGTCAGTGCAGGCAGCTGCAGGTACCTGGACTGCAGGGGCACCAACACTGGCGAGATGAATCCTACCCAAATTGCTCAGCCTAAAGTTCCACTGTAATTCAAATAAACAAAAAACAAACAAACAAAAAACCCAACCCACCTAGGCTTAAGGCCTCTACTTGGACCATGACTAGACAGGAACACCTTCCAAAACTGAAGAAATTAATTCAAGGACTTGGAAACAGTAGGAAATGACAGAAGGGAACTCAGATGCAATTTCCTGTGGAAGCACAGAATTGGTAGTGAAATCCAAACATTTCTCCTAAAGTCTCTTCCCACAGATGACTTCTCCATGGCTCCTCATACTGTTCCAATTTTCTTACATCCAGGTGTTGCAGAGACTCGGCCTCAACTGGACCATTAATCTATGATCCTCAAACAGCTGGAACAGCATTATCCGTGCATGTCCCGTGGCTGACTGAGAGCTGATTCTTTATCAATGAAACTCAATGGTGTGCTGAGCACTTGCATCACACATTCCCAAACACCTACTTCACATGAATATATAATATTTTTATTTTAATTTCTCATAATTTTTTTCTCTCATATATTTTATTTTTAATTTTCATTTCTCATAAATTTTATTTCATTTCCTCAGAAAATATCGAAGGCTTGCTCCCTACATCTGTTTGGATTCCTGAGTGTTGCTTTTGGCAGAAAGGCCACAATGCCCTTTCATTTTCTCTTTCAACCTAGAGGCAAGTGAGGACAGTAATATATAGGCTTTTTTAAGCGCCTGCTTGGGGTCATGAACTGCATCATTTTTCAAGTGGCATCCAGAATTTCCAAACTAATTCTATATCGTTGCCTTAGTTTTCTTCAATTTCTTCACTTGGGGATACTGCTCAATATCACACAAGATTCTCAACTCTACTGAAGATCTAACAATCCAAAGCAGCACTGATTCCTGTCTTGTCATGCAGTAACACTTTATTTTACTTACTGAATATCCTCTCCATCCTCAGAAACATTCTTTTCAGAAAAAGGCTTCCATTTTTAAAATGGTACAAAATGTGCCAAAGTCATGTTCTCACATCACTCTTGTTCATTTTTAAGCAAAAAAAAAAAATCTTTTATTCAAATTAATGCCTAATTGTTAATGCTCACTAGTAATTTAGTCTTTCAAAGACTTCAGGTTGACATAAAGATAAAAATTTAGGATAGCTCTAAAAAGCCACATGAAATAAAATCTAATAAAATAGGGTGGTTTTTCCTGGGTGAATAAATTTCACATCTTTCAGATCTCTTCCATCAATAATTCATATCAAGTGTTTTAGCACATTTCTTCCACCCCCCACTCCACCAAGGTAAGCTTGGAAGGATCAAACAACATAACAAATCCACAGGAATTTCATGTTCAATGAACATCAAACACACGACACCCACAAAAGCAAAGAAAATGCAGACTCTATTCTATATTTTTCAAAAGTCCATTCTGAGCAAGCAAATAACAGCATTTCACCCATCAAATCTCACAACCTTCTACACTGTTTAGGCCACTCTTTTTTGTGTGTTCATAAACACAAGATCTTTGTCTCTTTCTCCAGCATTAATTCGGTATTAAGCAATCAGACTTCATTTTCTCATTCTCCAGTGCTTCCACTGCACCCTATAGGGATATTACTGTGCTGGTTTTCAAGAGCTAAAAATAAAACAAACACATGTCAACTCAAGGACAAAGTTGGAAGGAAACATACTTTAATGTAACCAAAGAAGAAATATATTTAGCGTTTTGCTACTAAGCAAGGATGAAAATAAACTTGTCAACACATTGCAGTGTCTAACTGTGAAGCCCATGTCCTGCTCAATTCTTTCTGTAGCATTTATAATATATAAAAAGTGGATTTAATCTGTCTTTCTTCTTCAGAGCGACTGTGAGTGCTACTGCTGGCCAGAAGGGCTATGTGAACCGCAGCAAAAGCACTTCCATCCTTCTAGGCAGCCAGTTTTTCTAACAATTAGCAGTGATGTAGCCATCTAAGGTGCATTTGAGCAGTGGTGCATATTAGACTTCAACCTGGAATCCTTCCAAAACCAAATACAAGCCTAAGTGGGAACTGGCGTGCCACTTAGCACAGAAAAGAAAGTGAAACGTGAGTCCTGAATCAGAACGTTGTTTTCTTTTGTATTTCTTTCATCATTGTTGTTACTTTGGGCTCTCCATAAAGCAGTACTGTTTCTGTGTCCCTGGAGATGAATGCTCATCAAAAAAACGTGATTATATTCTTAAATATTGCCTTTGAAGCGAAGGTATTTTTAACATTCTAAGCTATTTCAACTTATATATTTAATGCTGGGAAAATAATATTATAACTCTACATTGGTCTTCATTTTGGAGATCTGTATTTGGGTGAAACTGAAAGCAAGAACGATTTTGCCTGCTTTATTTAGTCCTTTAAAACACAAACCCAAAAATTGACTCTATTATGTTAGAGCTTGCTTTCTGGTGTTTTAAAGGCAAGGACAAAAATGTTGATAAATGAGTATAAATTAATGTGGTTGCATTTTAAAACTATTTTGTACAGTTGTATGAACATTTAAGAGAGAAGGCAGAAAAGAACACATGGAACAAGGAAAAAGCTAAGACTTTAACCCCTGCAGAACCTGTAGGTTCCTGCATCCACCACCACAAAGAAGAGTATCCAGCAGACCAAGGCACTAAGGAACGTCCTGGTCTGAAACAGGTTTTGGCTCCACGAGGGTGCTATTGTGGAACAGGAAGATTTGCTTTAATACCCAGTAAATTCAAAGGCTGATGATTTCACTATATCACAATGTTTTACTCCTGTGTCCATTCTCAATCACAGATGATTCTCTTACCCATGAGTGCAGCACATATCAATGATTTCCATTCTAAATTTAAAACACATTAACATTTTAAATATTAATGTTAAAAAGGCTCATTGGTTCCAGTAAACTTTAAAGGAAGCTTGTAATGACTGCAAAAGCAGTATTTGCAAAGTACCGTTCTGGCAGGTTTTTAGGGAAGAATTAATGGAGCTCGAGTGCTTCACAAGGGCCATTTGAATCCCACTGCTGGAAGTCAAATGGCCCCAATAAACTTCCTAGGTTGGCAGAAAATAAAAGTGAATTTGTGGCTAAAGTTCACAAGGGGAAACCAAAATCCAGCTGATATCCTCTGATACCTGTGTCGTGATACTTGTAATGAACTCCCACTCTCTTCCTACAGACTCTAAAATCACGGAATGGTTTGAGTTGAAAGACACCTTAAAGTCCATCCAGTTCGAATCCCCTGCCATGGGCAGGGACACCTCCCACTGTTCTCAAAGCCCCATCCAACCTGGCCTTGAACACCTCCAGGGATGGGGCAGCCACAAATTCCCTGAGCAACCTGTGCCAGGGCCTCCCCACCCTCACAGGAAAATACTTCTTCCTCAGATCTCATCCCAATCTCCCCTCTTTCAGCTTAAAACCCTTCCCCCTCGTCGTGTCACTGCACTCCCTGATCCAGAGCCCCTCCTCAGCTTTCCTGCAGCCCCTTTCAGTACTGGGAGGCTGCTCTAAGGTCTCCCTGGAGCCTTCTCTTCTCCAACTGAACAATCCTAACTCTCTCAGCCTGGAGGTGCTCCAGCCCTCGGATCATCTCCGTGGCCTCCTCTGTCTTTCTCATCAAAACTGTGATAACAAAATGGCCTAATAGGTGATACCAAATCATGAAAGTTTCATCCAAAAAAAAGCAGCACATATTTTGAAACACTCACACTGAAAGTCTGATTCAGCATTGTAGGAAAAGCCCCCATTGGTGCCTTAACCTTTCAAAGGAAAATACAACTGTTCTCTCACCCCTCCTATTGTTACAGAGTCACTGTGTCAACTCTGGATGATGGAAACACCTCCACAAGACTGACAAGCATTTATCTTTTTCTTCAGGGACTGATACAAAGCCTATCAAGTACAATTCAGTCTCCTTATGATTTAGGATTGTCCCAACACTCCAAGACAGTAATAACACAACATTTTCTGAAAGTTTGCAGAATCTTATGAGAAACAAGCATTGTTGGTTCCAATAAGGTGTCATTACACTGATAAAACTATAGCATAAAAAAAGTAACTCATCTACAAATGGTCTTGCAACATATTTTCATGTTCATTTTTTAAGACAGAAGCTTTAAAAAAGTAGATACAAGGTAGCATGAGATGTTATTAATTTCTCTATTATTTCAGATGTTAAGATTTTGCTTCCTTTTCTAAGGATTCCCATATCCTTAAATTAATCATGTCTTCTCCATTCATATGCAATGTCTGCAAGTATCTTTTAAATGAAAAAATACATGGTGAAGAAAAAAAAGCCCAGAACTTCAGAAAATGTGGAAGTTCCAGAAATGACTCATTTGCCATATGTTCCCTACAGAGATCTTTAAAACTTATAATAAATATCTACAGATGGAGATTCAAATCAAGAAATCATATTTCAAGTCCTTCCCTGAAAGAGAATTCAGAGAGCACATTCAGCAGTCAGCCTTAGTCTGCCACTTTTCACATTCAAAAATACGTTTATGGCTTTCATTATAAACATGCAGTATTGTAAAAATCTTAGAAATCTGAAGTTTACAAAAGATTCCAAGATGGTTCAGTGTCCAACTGCTTGTTGACCAATTCATCTTCCAGACTTGTCCACCACTTAACCTACGCTGCTGGCTTTGGAGGAGTATGGGAACAGACCTTTATCTCACTGCAAAACCTGGGCCTCATTACTAAAATGACTGCCTAATTGGAATAATTACCTAATAACTGCTGACAGGCCTGATGATCTAGCCTCTTCCAACACTTCCAAATTGGTGGGCAGATCCCTTCGGACCAAACCATCAGAAATCTAGAAAGGGGTCACTGACAACCATTTTTCTATACTTTCTTACATAACATTGCTGATACCTACAGGTAAAAACACATCCTTTCCTTATAAAAGAAAGTCCATCTTCTGCATGAAATGACTCATGTAATTTTCTGAAGCTTTGTAACACTTGTCTTCAGAGAATCTGGCTTCAAAAATAATGCTTCCATATGTCAATTCGACATTTATTTCCTCACCATGTAGGAAAACCCCTGGCAAAATAACTGCTTCTGTCAATTTTTATTCAAAGTAGCATTGGCACATATCATATTTCTATTAAAAACTGCATCTTAGTAAAGGGACAAAAGCTTCTATTGATGCCAAGTCACTGTATATTTTGAGATATCCTGTAGAATTAGGGAGACAACCAATTCCCACCCCAAAAAAGTGCTTCTAGTCTTCCAAGTGTGAAATTAACCAGCAGGATTTCTCTAGGTATTATTTAGATAACACTAAAATTACATAAAATTAATGAAGCATTTGGGCAGAAAATTATCCTGAACCAGATGAGGTTTGCTTGGTTGGTTTAGGGGTTTGAGAAGGCATAAAATCTGCTTTTGGTCCTCAAACTGCAAATGCACAAGAAAGGCACCGAAGCAATTAATACTGAGACCTTAAAACAGTTCAGAGAGTTCAGCACTACGTTCAAATTCCAGCATCCATTGCTTTTCCCTTTTGCTTACGATGATGTGTGGTTTCAACAGCAGAAACAGCAAAAAAGATCCCACAGATTATCTGGAAGTACAGGAAGCACATGAAGAGATCTGACTTCCATCTCCAGAGATTTAACTTGCTCCACATTTCAGCCTCCATTGGGTACCACTGACAGCAGATGAACCCATTTTAACATCAGCTGGCTCCAGAGAGACCAGGCCATAAAGGCGATGCGACCTGCACCAACGATGGACTTTGCATGCAAAATTGGGAGTGGAAGAGCAAACAATACCTTTAATCCCAAGACGCCTTCTTGTTCCTTATCCCTCACACTGTGCCAAGACACCAAACACAGAATCGTTTAGGTTGGAAAAGACCTTTAAGATAATTGAGTCCAACCATAACATCAACACAGCCAAGTCCATCACTAAGCCACATCCCTAAACACCACATCTACATCTCTTCTAAACACCTCCAGGGATGGGGACTCCACTGCTTCCCTGGACAGCCTCTGCCAGTGCTGGACAACTCCTGAGGTGATGCAATATTCCCTAAGATCAAGTCTGAGCCTCCCCTGGTGCAACCTGAGGCCGTGAACGGCCCGCAGCCCATTATCCTCCCTCCCCTCCAGCGCCGCGGGCTGCCCGAGGCATCCAGGGAACTTCCCAAGGGCACCGCATCCCCCGGCACCTGGCTGAGCCATGCGGGCACCGCTGCTCCACGGACATCGCTTCTCCGCATCACGCGGGACCGGAGCTCAGCTCCAGGGGCATCGCTTCTCCGCGGCCGCGGGATCATGATCAGGACCTCGAGCGGGACGCGCTTCTCCGCAGCCGAGGCACCGCGACTGAGCCCCGCGAGCGCCGCTTGTCCGCATCTCGCGGGACCGGGACCGAGCTCCTCGGGCACCGCTGCTCAGCGTCCGCGGAACCGAGGCTGGCTCAGAGGACACCGCAGCCCCCGGGACCGGGACTGAGCCCCGCGAGCATCATTTCTCCGCGGCTGCGGGACCAGGATGAGCTCCGCGGACACCGCAGTCCGTGGAACCGGGGCTCAGCTCCGCAGGCTCCACTGCTCCGCGGCTGCGGGATGAGCTCCGCGGGCACCTCGAGGCGGGTAACCCGCTTCTCCGCAGCCGTGGATTCAGGGCTGAGCTACACGGAACCCGGGGTGGCTCTGCGGGCACCGCTGCTCCGCACCTGCGGGTCTGGGGCTGAGCTCCGCAGATACCACTTCTTCACGGGACCAGGTTGAGCTCTGCGGACACCTCGAGGACGCTCCCGCACCCCGTGGCCGCGGGACCGGGGCTGGCTCAGCGGGCATCGCAGCTGGTGGGACCGAGGCTGAGCTACGCGAGCTTGGCTTTTCCGCGGGCACCGCTTCTCCGCGGCTGCGGGACCGGGCTTAGCTCCGCCGGTACTGCTTCTCCGCATCCCGCGGGACCGGGGCTGAGCACCGCGGGCACCGCAGCCTGTGCGGTCGGGGCTGAGCTCCGCAGGCACTGCTTGGGCGCGGGACCGGGGCTGGTCTGCGGGTACCACTTCTCCATGGATACCGCTTCTCCTCGGGACCAGGCTGCTCCCTGTGGGCACCTCGAAGAAGGTCCCGCTCCCCGCGGCCGCGGGACCGGGTCTGAGCCCCCGATGCGGGTCCCGCCCCCGCTCCCCGGCGGTGCTGAATCACGCCGCCCCGCCGCCCCTCCCCGCGGCCCGTCCCCCCACAAGCGCGGGTGCAGAGGGCGAGCAGCCTCTTGGCCCCCTCGCCGTTACCTGTGTGGGCGGGGGGGCCCTCGGGCACCCCGTTTTTCCCGGTGGGACCGCGGGACTCTCCCGGCGGCAGCATCCGCGCCGGGCACGGGCGGGAGGGTGGGATGAAGGAGGAGCGCGAGGGTACGGCTGGGACAAACCATTCCCCCGGCAGCGGGGGGGGGGGGGGGGGGAGGGAGTCTGGAAGAGCGTGGGGGGCCGGACCGGGCGGGGCGGGGCAGGCCGGGCCCGCCCACACAGGTCGGGCGAGGCGGGGGGGTGCGGGGGTGGCGCAGCAGGGCGGGCGGCGCTAAGGGCAGGGGTTCGCTGTGTGTTCGCCCCCCCCCGGCGCTGGCAGTGGGAGCGGCCCGAGGGCGCGAGCGGCGGAGCTGCCAACGGCGCCGGCGGGGGGGGGGCGGGAAGCGCCCGCAAGGGCCGTGTAGTGGCAGCGTGGAGGGGCTGTGCCATATCGGGCCTCCCGGTTCCCTGGGTACTCGGCCTCCTGAGCCACCAGAAAGGAGGGGAGAGCAGAATAAAGCTCCAAAAAGCCAAGAGGAAATGGTTACAATCATGGAATGGTTTGGGTTGGAAGGGACCTCAAAGTCCATCCAGTTCCAACCCCCTGCCATGGGCAGGGACACCTCCCACTGGATCAGGGGGTTCAAAGCCCCATCCAACCTGGCCTTGAACACCTCCAGGGATGGGGCAGCCACAGCTTCTCTGGGCAACCTGGGCCAGGGCCTCCCCACCCTCACAGGAAAACATTTTTTCCTCAGATCTCAGTCTCCCCAGTTTGAGAGGTCTTGTCATATGTGCTGTTGCTTAAGATCTGAAACAACGTTTTCAATTCTTTCATGTAAAGCTAAGAAATTTTTTTGTGAATAATTTCTCCCAAAAGTCTAATCTAAATCTTCCCCCTTCAAATTTAAACCTGTTCCCTCTTGTCCTATCACTCGAGGCCCTTGTAAAAAAGTCCGTCCTCAGCTTTCCTGGAGCCCCTTTCAGTACTGGGAGGCTGCTCTAAGGTCCCCCTGGAGCCTTCTCCAGGCTGAACAACCCCAACTCTCTCAGCCTGTCCCCATAGCAGAGCTTCTCCAGCCCTCAGATCATCTTCATGGCCTCCTCTGAACCTGTTACAACAGTTCCATACCCTTCTTATGTTGGGGATTCCAGAACTGGACACAATAATCCAGATGGGGTCTCAGGAGAGCAGAGTAGAGGGGGAGAAGCACCTCCCTCAAGGTTAGAGACTTGCTCAGCCAAATAGACATTCACAAGTCTGTGGGATCAGATGGAATCCACCCAAGGGTATTAAGAGAGCTGCTGGAGGTGCTCACCAAACTCCTTTCCACCATCTACCAGCAGTCCTGGCTCACTGTGAAAGTTCCATTTGACTGGTGTTTGGCAAATGTTACACCCATTTACAAGAAGGGTCGGAGGGAGGACCCGGGGACCTCCAGGCCTGTCAGTCTGACCTCAGTGCCAGGAAAGGTCATGGAGCAGGTCACCTTGAGTGCTATCACCACAGAAAAAAAATGTATGGTTGGACTCAATGATCTCAAAGGTCTTTTCCAAACAAGCAATTCTATGATTTCCCTGCAGAAATGCTGCTGCTTTGGCAGGTCCTGTTGGCACCTGCTGGAATCCAGGAGCTGCATTGATTTATACACTTTTCCAAACCATTTTTTCCCCTTCCTGCTTGATTTCAGAATGAATGTTTCTCCTCCTGTGTGCGTAACTGCTGCTTGCCTCTCTGTAAAAGGCATTTCACACTTCCCCTGCAAAAATTCGCGTCCCAGCATAAGACATTTTAGTCCTTCCCTGCTATGCTTTGCATCCCAGCGTAAGGCATGTGACCTAATCAGATAGATGCATTAAAGATTAAAAAATACAGAGAAATATTTGTCAAATGAAGATTTTAAAGAATGTTATCAGAAGAATAAAAAACTTGAAAAAAAACTTTTTTGAAGAGAATAAATAAAAGCCCAACTGAAGTTTAATCCACTAGCTCAATAGATTACACAGTATCCTCTGCTTATTAAGGCTAGGATCCAGATTCACCAGCAGGGGAAATCACATGGCATTGGATTTAGGCTGATTTATGTTTGCTGTGAAACAACACATAATCTTAATACTGACTTATTCTGGTTGCTGATGTTTGGGGTTTGTTCTGTTTTATCAATTAAAATATTTTAGTCGCACTATTACATTCGCAGACCTCATATTCCTCACTCCTACACACCTTTAAAGTCCATTTCAGTCTAACCTTTCCTGCACACTTTTGGCTAAAACAGGCTTTCCGTAAGACTCTCTACTGCTCCCTTCCTAAGGCAGTTAGACATAAAGTTTAAAGCTTTCTTTTTCTTGGTCAGAAAGAATTGGAACAGAGAAAGTTGGGGCTGCGCCATTCCTGGAGGTGTTCAGGTCCAGGCTGGATGGGGCATTGAGCAACTGGATCCAGTGGGAAGTGTCCTTGCCCATGGCAGGGGGCTGGAAGTCAAAGGGCTTTAAGGTCCCTTCCAACCCAAACCATTTCATGATTATATGAAAGCTGACAATGTTAAATGACATGAAGGAAGTTGTTATAATTAAGTTCTCAACCATGCTCAGTATTATATTTTCTGGTTTACGCTAACATCATGCAAGGTAAATGGTATTTTAATAGGAACACATCGTGGGTTTCTTGCAAACATTAGAATGCTTAAGGACAGAAAGGCACAAGAAAGACACATGAAAAATCCTTTAGGGATTCTCTCACGTTATATAGATTTGCAGCTTACAAAGTTGAGGAATTTCTTACTTTTACAGACCTGGTATTTTTCATTGGGTTTGATTACAGTTTACATTGTGGTTTTTACCGAGATGCAGAAATTGTTAGGCTCGTCAAAAAGATCTGCAGAGGTATGATTTCTGCCTACAAACATGTAATGTCATGGAAATCCACATGTTTGTTTGTGTAGGTGTTTGTAAAAACAGATCTAAATTTTAATGAAGAACTCTCATTGCAGAGGCAATGGGATCTAAGCTTGCCTCCCATAAGCTTGCTTTGTTTTCCTCGCAGCTGTGAGAAGGCTGCATTACAGGATGCTCAGAGGGGTAGGTTTGATTTTCTTTCCGTTAGTCATTTGGAATGCTGCCACTGCCTGCAGATGAAACCATGTACAGGGCTCACGTGTGTTGCATGTTATCTCTGGGTCAAAGCTTGCTCCGGGCCTACAGCAGACCCTGCCTGCTTTTAGCTGCGTGTCTGCATCCTGTACCCCGGACCAGGTCTCCACACCCCAAGGCTGAGGTGCACATCTCTGAGTGAATGATGTTACATAGTGGGAAGAGCAGCAAATCACAAATGAGAGCTTATAATAAGAGATTGAACCCAGCTGTTGCTTTACACTTCACAAGCAAACCTGGAGCTTGGAAATGACTGTGCCCTGCTCTGTGAGAATTTTCCTAACAGCCTCTCTTCCAAGGTACCACTAGTGCTCCCCCTTTCTCAAGGAGGGAAGGTATAAAGGGATGCTGCTCTCAGCTGGGAAATCACAACCTATGACACAGCCTCACAGCAAAAACCAGAGCCTGGCAGCACAAATGCTTTCTCTCGTCTCCATTCCTGGGAGGCGGGAGGCATTAATCTCTTCCAGAATGTGCTTTTAGTTGTTGTTTCCCAGAAGCAGATCAGATTTACTCTTTTTAATGTGATCTGCATTTCAAATCACTCTGACAGTAGATGGGACTCGCTACCTCCATGTTGCAACATAAGAGCTAACAAATGTAGTAACAAACCACAACAGGGTATTAAATGCACAGATGCTCCACTAGGAGCATTAAATAGAGTTTTATTTTTAATATTGAGCTAGTTTAAATATTGACTATTGATGCACTTGTGAGAACAGATGTGCCTAGATAATTATTGTAAATAGAACTAGCAATAAAAATGTCTTTTATGGTATGAATATCATCTTATAATTTTTTACAAACAAACTTAGGCAAAACAAAACTACAGATGAGGAAGAATGTGCTTTCTAAGAAATCTACATATTTCTATGAATTTTCTTAGATCTTTCTTGTTTTTTTTCATCCAGGCATCCTGGGTGCTTTATGACTTTTAGCTGTTATAGTAAAAAAATGATGGGGGCCATCACATCAATCCTGTCTTTCAGAGAAAGGCTGGTTATTTATTTGAGCACGGTTCCTGTTTCACTTTTCCTGTTATTACTAACGTACACTTGAATAATTACAATTCTGTAATGCTGCATATGTGATACATCTCCAGCAGTAAATATAATTTCTTCAAATTACAAAGTAGATAATTTAATTCTCTAAATAACAGTGGTCGTTGAACAAAGTCACAAAATAGTCTTTGAAATGCAAACCTATTTCTCCTGCCCACTCAGCCATCAAGTTACAGAGCTGCAGTTCGCTGCACAGGCTGACATCCAGAAAACTTGAAGTTACATTTTGCCTCTGCTTTTGAAACAGGTTTTGTCTTCAAGCAACTGTTTGTGCCAAAAAGATGGAGTTTCAAAACAGTAGAAGTAACAATGAGGAAGTTTGAAGGCTTTGAAACAGGACCAGCGTGTAGCTGTATAATATAAAACTTGGCTATTCCAAGTTTCCTTCTGTTTACACAACATGCATCTTGCAATATATTTACCAAGTAGTTAATTATGCTTTTCTGAACAGGTGCATTCTCCCCTCTTGGTGTAAAACCGTGTCCAAACAGCCTTTGCAACCAAAACCCACCCCTTTCCTAGGGACTGCCTAGAAAACATCACCCAAGAAGAAAGAAGGTTGAGCTCTCATCCCCTCAGGATTCTTGCCACAAGACTTCTCAGCTCAACTATATTTTTTGCTTCAAAGAGCAGCACCCTTTTCTGCTATAATAAGCCATCTGCTCGGCATGTTAGCAAAATCCACACAGCAGCTTCCCAGCAGCACCAACACCTGCTAACAGGGGATGGCGTTTCAGGCAGATACTGCCAGCCTGTCACAGCTTCTTATCTCCTATCTCTAATCTTCAGAGCACTGTCTGGGATTATCTCCTGGAAATCAAATGCCCAGCAAGATGGGTCATTATTTTTTGATGTATCAGCAAACATGTGCCTCTGAGTTCATTGCTGCTATAAACACCTTTTATCATACAGATCAATGTGAATTTACAAGGTGCAGCAGTGGAGTATTGACATAACATAGCTTTTCATATATAATAACTTTTTATAGTCCTCATCATGCCAGACACACTCTGGGTGAAATTCAGTACTGATGTAAGCAGATACCTTAACATCAAGGGTGTCCATAGACCAGTCAATTACACTCAAGCTTAATGGGGCCCCCTTTGGTTCAGGCATGGTTTGGAGCAGCTTGAAGACATGAGTGCTTCTATTTTTAATCACACAAAAATATAATTTCAGAGTGTCTTTATCTGTTTAGTAATCAAAGCTTGGAGGTTCTTTTTCAAATAATCTCTTCAAGTTCCCATCTGTTGTCTGCCCCTGTTTAAGAGAAAGGGAGTCCCAGAATTTCTGCAGTTTGCAGAGGCGTTTCCTTCTGTTAAGCAGCCTCCAAGCCAGTAAGAAAGAAACAACTCTGTTAATGTGGTCATCCAGGAAATAAAAAGTTTCAATAAATAGGCATAAATTGAGCTAAGATCACACAGGGTGACTAAGGGCTACCCAAACTATTGTGGTCTGCAGGCCCCAGTAGAGGAGTGTGAGCAGCTCCTCATTTGCAGTCAGACATCAGAATTTAACCATTATTTAAGCAACACGGTCAGGAATCACCGAGAAGAAAAATGGGAATGAGAGAGATTTCTGCCACGATAAAGTTGTGCTGTTCTCTCATGTAGTTAATGTGTTCTTTCATAATATGACAGTTCCTAGCATCTGTTCAATACACACCTTACCAAGTGGAACTGAAAATTATTTCATGTGGGTTTATTGAAATCAAGTGATCAGTTCCTTAGTTTGATGTATTGCAATATGACAATTACTGTGTGTTATATTGTATTACCACCACTATAACTATTTTTAAGGAAGATAATTGGTATCTAAGCTTTACGACCTAAAGAAGGTCTAAATCTTTTGAAGATATTGGTTCAATTGACAGAAAAGTCTGTGTTTTTCATTATGAGGGTCTCCTGATGCTTTGTTAATTTAAATTTGGGCTGGGAGAAAAAAATTAAATCCTTTTGCATATCACATTAGAATTTGTTTGAATAGATTAGTATACCTTTGTCAAAAGCAAAGCTGCTATTCACTTGACAATATTGTACAAGAACTACTCTCACAGCATTCCTATCAGGTAAATATTATGCATCTCCACCAAGGAAATGGATTCAGATTCAGATTCCAATGCTGTTTGTTCAGTGTCATGTCAGCAATGACTTTGTGCCCATCAGATAAGTACATTGTCAAAAGACACACAGGAGATAGGGATCTGAAATATGCACAAGGTTGAGAAAGACTCTTTTCAGCATTCATGTAATTTACCTCACACTTGGTACACTGCTTGGAACATGACCTCTGGTGTCCCTGGCAGAGCCAAGCACACCAAGACCTCCCAGATCCCATTCATGTGCTCAACAGGTTAAATATCATAAACTGTCTTACAAAAAGATTAAAATATTTAACATGGCTTTATAACTTTGTGATTTTTCTTTGTAAGTATAGTTTACAATCAAATTCCTTTCTTTCATATGCTATGCACAGAACGCTTTCTACAGAGTGTTCCTACAGTAAACTAGCAAATCTTTTACTAAAAAATTAGTTCCAGATACAAGTCTGCACATTAGCTAAACTACAGAGAACTTCAGACTACAGAACATCAGTATTTTTGATATGGAAAGTACTGTTGAAGTGTTGATCTTCACTTAAATAGAATCAAACTGTACACAGAATATCATAAAATCATAGGATAGTTGGGGTTGGAAGGGACCTCAAAGCCCATTCAGTTCCAACCCCCTTGCCATGGATCAGGGGGCTCCAAGCCCCATCCAACCTGGCCTTGAACACCTCCAGGGATGGGGCAGCCACCACTGCTCTGGGCAACCTGGGCCAGGGCCTCCCCATCCTCACAGGAAAACATTTCTTACTGTATTATTCTGAAGTTTGGATTTGATTAATATGCATCACTAAAAACAGTGGAATATGTTGGTTTCTCACTGTTTCTACATACAATTTTCTCAGAAAACCCTAGGTGATACAAGAACCTCTTTATCTGGGCCTTTTAGTTTCCAGCTGCACGGATAACAGGTTTTAGGTTGTCAGGGAAATAATTTTTCTTTTATGCAACTGTAAATTAATTTTGCCATGGTGACAAACATTTTAATGACAATGATGGGACTACAGAATCACAGAATTGTTTAGGTTTGAAAATACCTTTCAGATCAAGTCCAACTGTAAACCTAACATGACCAAGTCCACCACTAAGCCATGTCCCTAAGCACCACACCTACATGTCTTTTAAACAATTCTAGTACGTGTGCTTCAGGGTTTTTTAGTGTATAAAATATAAATAATACTTAGTTTTCTTTAGAAAAGCACAATAGATTTATCTGTACCGTGTGGTACACTGAAAAAGGAATTAAATATTTCCACATTCAGAGTAATTTCATTACTAGGTTGCTGTTTGAGAAAAACCTAATGTAGTGAGATGATACTAAAATCGATATCGACTTCTCCAGAGCAGCAAAATAGAGAAATTTCTTTAACAATAGAAAAATCTGCATAATACAATATTATAAGGTGCACTCCATAATGCACACCCATCTAATTACATGTACTGAATTCTGAGCTACCAGGGCTCACTTGTTTACGTGCAGGCTCAGGTGCCTCTAGGACACCATTCAGGTTCCTGGAGTGCCTGTTAGCCTGGTAAGGTGGGCAGCTTGAAGTCAGCACACATCACTTCTCACCAACTCAAGAACTGGTAGGATATTTCTGCAGAGAGAAAGTGGAAGTCATTGTAGTGGGGACAAGGACTTGCCAGTTGCATTTATAGGAGCAGCTGAGTCTAGAACTCCAGTAGCATTTTTGCAACATGTAGTAAATCCTACCAAATCTGAATTTGTGCAATATAGCAGTAAGTTATGCAGGATCAGGAGCTATTTAAATGGGGCAGCTCTGCACACAGGAAATACAGAACATAGGAAAGTGCTGGAATGAAATTCTCACTGGATGTGGGCAAAGGGCAGTAGTCCAAGTCTTCTACAGATTAAATGAACCTTTAAGAGCTCAGATTTATATTACAAAGATGCCACATGTCAGGAGGCAGCAAGAGTAGGGTCACTTACTGAGAGAACGTGAGCCAAGGGAGATCCCACAGCCACAGTGACCAGCCCCAGGTACCCAAGCAAGACAAGGAAGACAGACCTGGAGATGGGGGATAGATCCAACCAAGAACCTGTATCACAAGGCAGTGTCGTGGTGAAGAGATAGGTCCAACATCAGGCCAGGGAGTCACTCTAAAGGCAGGAATAAAGTCCAGCAGTCACTGAGCAGGTCTATAGTGATGAGCTAGGGCTGACATTAAGCAAGGAACACATCCCACAGACTGTGAACTGACAGGGAACAGGCTGTGACTATGCAAAAGATCACCAACAGCTCTAAGAATCACTGAGACCTCAGGGCTGAACCTAAATAGAGCTGCTGACCCAATAGATGTGGAGGAGGCTCCAGGTGAGGCTGGTCAGGGCTATCAAGGCTTATTAGTGCCCTCAGTGCCCTGATACTACAGGACCTGGGGAAACACAGCTTTGGGGTGGGTGTTTGTCTTTTACCTTTGACATTCTTCAGTATGGATTGTGGAGTTTTTCATTTTGTGTTTATCTTTTGTGAAGAATTTTTGTACTGTACATCTCCTGTGAACTTAATCAATATTTGTCTGGACAGGTACGTGAGATTGAATTCAGACTAGAAAGAACTTCCCTGTTCAGCAATAGACTTGTTTACCCAACCCTTTCAATCAAATCTTGCTGTCTGTTTACAACAGGAATTTCTGGTTCCAGGGAAGATAAACAATATAAGTGTTAACTTGCATGAAAACTAAGAATATCATGACATTGGTAATATTTCCTACAGGCTTAGAAATGTCTATTTGCTCTTCTGTTATCATTTTTTGAGACTGAAGAATTTGTCTTTACTGTGTAGTGTTTGCCAACAGGAACTATTATCAGAGATTATACAGCAAATTGAAATGTGTGGACTGAGGACTTGGGCAGACTATGAACTGATCTCACTGAGTTTAATGTGGATTTCCATGCAAAAACCACCCCATGTCCTGAAAGCGATTTTATCCATCTTTAAGGTAATGAGTAGGATGCAAATGCAGAAAGGAGAGCATAATAATAATAACCCTAATTTCTCCAAAGAACTGTGCTTCTGTTTAAAAATAAGAGTGTTTCAGCTGAATATCTGGGGCAGATTATGGGTTTGCTGCTCTCCATCTCCCATGCTATTCCCAGCCTCATGCTGGACTAAAAGTCTATTGCAATGAAGTTGGTAGAAGAGAAATCACTGAGTACAACTTCATGTGTGATAAGTGCACCAGAATCAGCAGGTTCATGAAGACTTGGTGAGATTTTACCATTCACATTTCCATCCACAGTTACACAAGATTTCCTTTCATGTTCAATTTAATTTTTTGGCGTTTATCCCTGTTCTGACTCAGTTACATTTTCTGATTACTTTGCTGTCATTTGGAAGACTATATAAGACTTAAGACTATATGAATTTGGCTTACTTAAACAAGAATTTCTTTAAATTCATTTTCTCTCTCAGAAAAATGAACAGAGGGCTGAGGTTTGCAGGATTCAACCAAAAGTTCCAAAAAACTTAACTTAATAATTAATTTGTCAGATTCAGCCTAATACTACTTTTAGACATTTTTCATCATTTAATCACAAAACCACAGGTTTTATACATGAAATAAGATGACATCCTGCCATGAGTTTTTCACAACTGAAGTTTAAGAGGTGCTTTTTTATATCAAATACAGGTCATAGAGCTACTATGTTAACAAGAACTAACTAAATAGATATTTTAATCTTAAATATTACAGATATAAAATAGAGGTCAAAGTTAACTTGTTCATAAAATAATAGAATTATAGAATGGTTTGGGTTGGAAGGGACCTCACAACCCTCACAGGAGAACATTTCTTTCCAAGATCTCATCTCAGCCTCCACTCTTTCAACTTAAAAGCATTCCCTCTCGTCCTGCACCTGCACTCCCTGATAAAAAGCCCCTTCCCAGCTTTCCTGTTGTCTCCCTTTAAGTACCAGAAGGCTGTATTTTTGGCACAATAAAAATGCACTATCAAAATAAAATTATAATCAGAGTTGTCCCTTTTGTATAGTTGAAGTCGTCTTTCTCCTATTCTCCTTTCATTATATGTAAATATTTAATCGGTAAATATCTATGTCACAACAGAAAGCAGGATAAAAAGCTGCTCCTAGAAATCATGTTTATTTTTACCATATACAACAAATCAAAACATACCATAAAAGCGTGAAGCATCCCAAAAGGAATGTGCAGAATGAGTCTCCACAAATTCAGATATCTCCTCGTGCAGGAACTCTCGGTCCCAAATTGACCCGGTTTTTCCTCAAGGCCTCAGCTCCTTGAGGACCACGTGTTGTTGTTCCACTGGTGTTTACAGGGGTTGTCCCAAGCAACCAGATAAAGCAGAGAGGTTTAAAGGGGCCTGGCCTGTCTGTGCCATCGTCTCAAGCATCACAGAAAGGAAAGGAACTCTGCAGAACGCCCTGCCTGCAGTGAAATGTGCAGGAGCATCCTTCAGCTTCTCCACAACTACTTGTAGCAAAGAAACAAAAGACTGCTACGATTATACTTCACGCAGACATGATTTTTGGTTTCAGTTCAGATTATGGATTGTATTTTTGTGGAGACTATCGATAATATTAACATAATTTAAATTATCTTACGATCTCATGGGATTTTTATGTTCAAGAAGTGATAGTGATGACATTATTGAACGACGATGAATTTTAGTTCAATTGTGGTAGGAAACAGAGACTCCATTCAAAATTAGGACCCCCCTGTGATGCAGCTGTCCAAACAGATATTAAATAGCTGTGTCCAGACCTGAGATCTGCAAATTATCCCACTCTGAGCCATCAGGGAGTGAGCAGAGAGCTCCACACACAGAGAAGACACACAGGCAGGGATGGTCCTGGATCACCCATGCATTGCCAAGATGGTAACAAAATTACCCACCATAAGCAACGCTTTTTCTCTCCAAACAAAATATGTTACCACCCTTACTATTTTCTTTCCTAAATGACCATATTGCATATTTTCCTGTTGAATAAGGGAAGCTCTACAAGTTCTCTTCCATAATGATTTTATCTCCTTTCCTTTCTCTGCACATGTATGTGCTCCAATTCTCCTGGCTGTGTTTTCCTCGCACTTTACCATCTTCAAACCCTCTTCCACCCTGCATGATTTAATTTCTTTCCCATGCTCTCCCCCCTACAGCAGGATGCCCTCCCCGAGGAGTTCTGCTGCCTCACCCCATCCTCCTCCACCCTTTCTCCTCTCTCCACCCTTGATATCCCAGCTGCCATGGGACTGCCGCTCTCCAGCACCACAGAACCTTCCAGAAGCCTCTGCCTTCATCTCTCTGTCTCACATTGGGATGCACGAATGAGAACGCCCTGTACAACGGAGCAGTATTGTCATGGACTCTGTTGTTAATAATTGCACATTAAAGGATCACAGAATCATAGAATCATTGGGCTTGGAAAAGACTTCTTAATCTCATCCAGTCCAACCGTCAGCCCAGCCGCACCGTGCCTGCTAAACCATGTCCTGAAGTGCCATGGCCACACGCTTTTTGAACCCCTCCAGGGATGGAGACTCCACCCCTGCCCTGGGCAGCCTCTGCCAGGGCTGCACAACTCTTTTGGTAAAGAATTTGTTCCTGATATCCAACCTAAACCTTCCCTGGTGCACCTTGAGGCCATTTCCTCTTGTCCTATTGATTGTTGCTTGAGAGAAGAGACCAACACCCACCTGGCTACATCCTCCTTTCAGGGAGCTGCAGAGGGTGATGAGGTCTCCCCTCAGTCTCCTCTTCTCCAGGCTGACCAATCCCAGGTCCCTCAGACACTCCTGTTCTCCAGCTCCTTCCCCAGCTCCAGAAACTCGATGTCCCTCTGGTACTGAGGGGCACAAAACTGAACCCAGGAGTTGGGGTGCGGCCTCACCAGCGCCGAGTACAGGGAGAACATCACTTCACTGCTCTTGCTGGCCAGACTGTTTCTGATCCAAGCCAGGATGCTGTTGGCCTTCTTGGCCACTTGGGCTCACTGCTGGCTCACATTCAATCTCATACATCGTTATAGGAACCATTTCACTCCCCCTTCAAACAAGTACTGAAGAGGAAATATCCCTCCTCTATCCTCCATACGGGAAGTGTTTTTAACAGAAGGAGAACAATGTAACCTGCATTCCTAAGAAATTATAGGAACAAATTATTTACACAGGAGAACCATTTCTAACTTGTCTTTTTTGCCCCAGCTGATGTAGACATGTGCATGTCTTTATGTTCAATCCCATTAGTGAAGTAAGATCTAACATCCCAATTCCTTGGATGAAGGAAGGGATGCTAAACCCCACCAAAGTGTGCTGCTGGATTTTATTAGCTTTGTGAACTATTTTTTTTAAGTAATATAAAGAAGTAAAACTAGGGGAACAAAAGAAAATTATTCTTAAATCAGAAGATAATTTTTATTGTGATAAAAATAAAGTAGGCAAAAGGGAAGATTTCTGAAGAGAGCTATCAAAGGACAAAAAAAGAAGCTGTCTCAAGTGATCTGCATGTAAAATCCCTTTATCTCAGAGTTAAAATGTTGCACCTGGACATAACATAAAGGAGTGCAGACAATATCCCTAACAGGGTCAGCCTCTGTGTATCTGTGCATCCTCTAGTAGAGACCTTGATTGATTGTCTTTACCAGAAATTATTTGGAAGGAATGTGCTGTGAGGGTGGGGAGGCCCTGGCCCAGGTTGCCCAGAGCAGTGGTGGCTGCCCCATCCCTGGAGGTGTTCAAGGCCAGGCTGGATGGGGCTTTGAGCCCCCTGATCCAGTGGGAGGTGTCCCTGCCCACGGCAGGGGGTGGAAATGAACGGGCTTTGAGGTCCCTTCCAACCCAAACTGTTCCATGTTTCTATGAATTACAGCATTGGAAATGAGAAATGCTTGAGAGCAATTTTTATATGTGGACATTTAGTGGGTAATATATTACCTGGGAGTGATCTGCCCTTTGCACAAAGTTCAGTGAATGGAGTGCTTTTATGTCAATGTGATGATTAAAATGATAATAGCTAAGACCAATTAAAAAGCCCTGTCTTACCCATTCTTGTACAAAAACAGCATTTCACATGGTTACCATCTTTTAATGTTGATTAAAAAAATTAGACATTTCACTGGAAGCACTGTATTTATTTCAACTATTCTTAGAAAAAGAGCTCAACATCTCAGATGTGAAACTGAGTTTAAAGAATATGTGGCTTGAACTGAATGTAAGTGGAAGTCAAAGATTTAAAAACCTGTTTGAAAACATTCAATTCCTGTCTCTTGGTGGATCAGTCACGCATCTATCAAACACGCAGAACATCAACTGATATCAAAGCACGTTCTGCCAATGGCTTCTCAGATTTTGAGTTGAAAGGAAAAAAGCTTTTAAATTTACATTTGCATTACAACCACTTGAAACAGCCACTTCATCTCCGTGTTGCTGAGGATTAATACATTCTTCTTGGCTAGAACCACAGATATTTCTCCTTGTAGCTTTGTCATTCAAACACAACCCAAAAATAGATCTACAAATATTAAATAAGCTTTCTAAGTTGGTTTCTTAGTTGCTTTTTTATTTCACATGCAAAGTGGCTTTTACTGGTTTTTTTCTTGCATGTTGGGGGTATTTTTCCCCAACAGATTCACCTCTATGACTGTAATACTATAATTTTCTTTGCTTATTATTTCTCAGAATGACTGGTTACTGGTGTAAATGTTCCTTTAGAGGCTGAGCTTTCTGGCTTGTAATTGTGGGGAAGGGCACTGCAGACACACATGATTAAAGAACAACTACTGTAACACTCTGAGCCTGGAACGATTTCTCATTCACGGCACCAGCAATAAAAAGAAATCAAAGAAAGACAAGAAGAAAAAGGAGAATTTAAAGGTTCGAACTCTACAAGTACCGGAAACTCCTGGAAGAGAAGGCAGGAACACTTCAATGCTGTCAGTGTTAGTGCCTATAGCAACATACCCTGTGCTGGGCACTGGTGAGGCCACACATCAAATCCTAGGTTCAATTATGGGCCCCTCACTACAAGGACACTGAGGGGTTGGAGCGTTTCCAGAGGAGGGGGACAGAGGTGGAGAAGGGGCTGGAGAACAAGACTTATGAGGAGCGGCTGAGGGAGAAGAGGAGGCTGGAAGGAGATTGTACTGAGGTGGGTGTTGGTCTCATAGATACTTACTGATTAAATATTTATATATGATGAAAGGAGAATATGAGAAAGAGGATTTCAACTATACAGAAGCGGCAACTCTGATTATAATTTAATTTTGATAGTGTGTTTTTATTGTGCCTTTTGAGGCAATAGCTTTAGAAATGTGAGAAGCCCATTACAAAGCTAATTAAAAAACACTCGTTACTCCCAACTAACAAGTGATAGGACAAGAGGAAATGGCCTCAAGATGCACCAGGGGAGGTTTAGATTGGATATCAGGAAAATTTAATTCACCAAAAGAGTGGTGAAGCATTGGAAGAGGCTGCCCCAGGCAATGGTGTAGTTTGCATCCCTGGAAGCATTCAAAAAGAGTGTAGGCATGGCATTTCGGGACGTGGTTTAGTAGACATGGTGGGTTGTGCTGATGGATGGTCTGGATGGTCTTAGAGGTCTTTTCCAACCTTAATGATTCCATGACTCTATGATTCTATATACCCATCAGCTGGTTGTCTTTGAAAGGCCCTTCATTAGAACGCTGAAGTTCTCAAGCATTACATGATTTCTACACAGCTTAGAATCTGTTACGGACACAACACTGATGAACAAACAATGTTTTTCTGAAGTGTTTGGCAAGCCACATGAGCGAGGACAGCGTGTGTGCCCTGCCTGCCATGTGACAGTTATTACGAATTCCAGAAGATGCAGTTTTACACGAGAAATTATTCTGGTTCTGTTACTACTGTGATCTAAAGAACAGAGAAAAAAAGCAACTATGCAGCAAAAATTTCAGTTGCTTTGTCTTTAGAAGCCCGCTGAGAAACTTAAGACCAAACTGGACAACTTATCCACAGTATTGCTGTTTCTAGAGATTAGCCAAGCTGCAAAAAAACAGAGCTCAGTATTTGCTATGGAAGCAGTTAAGTGTTATTTAAAAGCAAGTCAACCAGAAGGAGATTTTCCTTCTGAAAATAGCAAGTGCTGATGCATTTGCCATATTTAACAGTTTTCAGCAATCCAAGCAAAGAAGGATATCCATGAAGCTGTTACAAAAAATGAGGAGTGTTGCATTCTAAATAAAAACTGAGGCCTATGAAAATTATATGATTTGAACCTGAAGATTATTAAGTATTTTCATAGAATCATAGAATGAATTGTTTGAGTTGGAAGGGACCTTGAAGCCCATCCAGTTCCAACCCCCTGCCATAAGCAGGGACACCTCCCACTGGATCAGGGGGCTCAAAGCCACATCCAACCTGGCCTTGAACACCTCCAGGGATGGGGCAGCCATAACACAGTAGTTTATAAGACTGGGGAGACAATTTTACCCGTTACAGGTGTTACAACAGAGCATGGAATTAGCCTGCCTTGGGGTAAGAGCTAATGAAAATTTGTAGATTAAAAAAAAAAAAGCTTCCAATTTTAGAAAGCCACTGGTTTTCAACAGAAAAAGGAGGAAATAATGCAGAAATAGAGTCCTGGGAGAAGCAAACTCCAGATGAGGCAATTCAGAATCTGCCAAGAAACAGGTACTTGAACAAGTCTTGGACTTGATAGTCCTCTGACACCTTAGATATGACCAAGAGCTGAAAATACCATAAGACATAGATATTAGAGGCAGAAAACCATGCAGAGCTTGAAGTCATAAGCAAGGAATAACAACACCAACAAAGCAGATGGGAGAAGCTCAGTGCTAAGCAAAAGCTTGTATTAATTTGACTGCAAGTGCCAGGGGTCTGAACCGTGAACAACCTGCACCTCACCGACCCTGTGCCTTGGGTGACTGTTTTCTTAAGAACAAAGGGCACTTGCAGAAGAAGGTGGTGTGTGCAGAAGAAAAAATAACCATGAGAGCAGATGGGACAGATTACCTTCAAATAGTCCTATGTGCACAACTCCTGGTGTTTCTAGGAACTGTGCTGCAACCCTAAGAGAAAATCAACAGTTGTAGAGAGATAAATGGGTAAAATTCCAGGTTTGGAAAGTGATTTTGTTTCTGGTTTTAAAATATTCTTCTAGATATAAATAATAAACCAGGAAAAACACCTTATGCTGTTTTCAATTTCTAGATGGCACTACTAAAGGTATTACAGCTGAAGAGCTGATCATGCATTAAAAAGCTTTTTAGCCAGGCTTCTGTACCCAATACAGTGCTATGTGACAGTGGGACACAATTTACAGGACACACATTTGAGCAGAATACAGTGATGCTGAGATTTAGACACGAGGTGACCCGTTCTCATCACTCCTCATGTATCGTGGGCAGGGTGGGTACAAAAACCTGGTGAACTCTTAGTTAGAATTGAAATGACCTTCACTTAACACAGTCGGTTTCACTTCCAAAGTGAGTTAGGCTCGACTGAATTAGGGTCATTTTTAATTCTGAAGACAAATACATACAGAGGCATTTAATATAGCTTAGTCTACCTTAAATTACCACCTGTACTTAACTTGGAGATCTCTGTAGAAAAGATCTAAAAAGATAAATTAAAATACACTACTATTTTTGATTTTTTAATTTTCTCTATTCTGTAAAAGATGCAGAATCTCAATATAGAGTAAGAACAAATAAACATCAGTATAATATTGATCAGCTCTTGATTACAGTAAGCATGCAGGTAATGAAGTCAACTACCTTGAAAGTGGTTTATTATACCGTGTAGTTTTTTAAACATCTGTGCATTTGAACAACTTTGACTGCACAAGTAGTATTTTTGTTTGAATCTGTGTGATTACACTAGAATCTAATGTCAGACAACTATGGCATTGATTTTGATTTAAGTTTCACTCCTTCTGTAGTTCAAGTGCAGCAACCCAAATATGTTGTTGAACTGCTAAAAATACAAGAACAAAAATGTGCAATTCATTTTTTTGTTGAGTTTTCTCTACTCGATTTTTTGTCCACAATCAAGTAGACTTAGATTTGACATTAGGAAGAAATGATTTCCTCTGAGGGGGAGTAGGCCCTGGCACAGGTTTTCCAGAGCAGTGGTGGCTGCCCCATCCCTGGAGGTGTTCAAGGCCAGGTTGGATGGGGCTTTGAGCCCCCTGATCCAGTGGGAGGTGTCCCTGCCCATGGCAGGAGGGGTGAATGTGGATGGGCTTTGAGGTCCCTTCTGACTCAAACCATTCTATGATTCTATGATAAAATACCTTGTTTCTCTTAAGCTGAGCAATCTATCATGGATTCAACTATGTTTAAAACATCAGAAAAAAATACCCACCTTGCAACTTCATGGCTCTTGAGAGGTTTGTGGTGAAATAAGTATAGTTAAAAATCAATAAGGGAATATATTAAACCCTTTGCCTCTGTGCTTACAAGTTTTCTTTGACCAGTGGCTATCTTGGGAAATACCTAATGCCAAGACGGGAAGGATGCAGTGAAGTGTTGGCTGCTGGTTTAAACTTCCTTCGAAGGGTCTTACAAATGTACCCAATCACACTGAAGTCCAAGTCACCTTCAATTAAGAATTTCTCCCTCTTTAAGCCAAAATATCCCTCAAAATTATATCAGTCACAGCATGGAGGATGCTTTCCTGAGGCTCTAGTTTCCTTCTGGATTCACAGTTGGAGGGCATCAAAAAGCATTTTGCAGATATGGCAGAGCACACTGTTGGCCAAGTTGCTCTGGTTTCACTGTAAATCCGGGTGCTGGTAATCTCAGATACTGTGAAAACACAATGTATGACCTTTCACTCCTCTCTGTGAGGATGGGTCCTCAAAAGGAATGAACTGGGCATCAGTGGATGGGCCTTATCTGCACAAGGATACTCTGTAAAGCGAGTGCAGGGAGCTTTACTCCCTTCCCTTAGCGCATCTACATGACATAATTGATATATTCTTGGCAGGTCTGAAATTATGCTGCAGTGATGAATATTCCTGTTTCTGGGTCAGAAGCTGTAAAATTTGGAAAATAGCTTCCATATTCACCAAGAGACACATATGCTTCTTGGCATGTTAGCAGCCTGCTAGAAAAACATCCCACGCTAGCAGAGCAGGGGTTAGCCGAGAGCAGGAAATGTGCCAGGAGTCTGGAACAACCTGAAAGGAAAACGAAGAGTTAAATGCTAAATATATCAGCCTGTTTAGGAGGGGAGAAGGAGGCTGCCGGGAGTATTCAGATATGCAGGAATGTGGGATTTAGGGAACAGCAATCAAATCCAGTATTCAGACCCTGCAGTTCCCAGGCACTGCTGCAGAGGCAAGGCAGGCTGGCTGTGTAAAGAGAATTACAGCCAAGGCAGGTACACATTCCTAACGGGAGCAGGGCCTGTATCCTCAGGGGAAGAGTTACCAGTGTGGATGGGCAAAACCATCCAGCTCTATCTGCCAATCCCGTGCAATGCAGGCACACCTTAAATACAAGGGGAGAAAATTAAGATGCCTAATGATTTAAAATTAGTGACTTGTTTCAAATGCATATTGAAAACAACCACAGAAATGCCGCTATCTTGTCTAGCAATTGGAATGATTATGGAGTGAAATGATATGTGGCTCCAGAAGTAATTACCGTATGAAAGAATGATTTCCATTAAAAGCACATGAGAGCCTTTGATCTGGCAGAAATTTATCTTTTCTGTCCTGAAATGACCCTCTTGTTTTTAGTTCTGGGTCTATGCAGAGTGGAATATGAAGCTTCATCAGGGAACCATCCATCTGCTACAGAGCGCTGGGGTTTAACAGAGAAGAATATTGGTCCTGCTAGGATATTTCTAATCGAAAGCTCCCCAAAAACATGTAGAAAAATTGATTAAAACCTGCTGTGAGTCACTGAAACTATATCATTAAGTGTGTATAGTTCTAAAAGTGCTGAGCCATTTCTTAGAGCATAGCTATTTTTTAAAAATCTCATACAGATCAGCAAAACAAATGAAATTTGAATTTTTTAGATTGTACAATTAATGAATTGTTCTAACAAAACATTTTTAATATTTGGTTTTTTAACCACTTGTGTTGAAAAAAAGGACACAAATTGCTTTGATATGAGCAGTGATATGAAGCATTTCAGCATCAAAGGATTTTATATAAGAAAATTAAGGCAAACTGAAAATTAGGACTAGAATAAGAGTTGATGTTCTGAATGATAAATAAATATATATACATAATATATAATCTATACCACATTGATATGTTCTGTAGTTAATTAATGAATATGAACTTGTTAATATAGCATAACCTGAAAGGGTTGTCAAGCACTGGAAGAGGCTGCCCAGGGAGGTGGTTGGGTCACCATCCCTGGAGGGGTTTAAAAGATGAGTAGATGTCATACTTCGGGACATGTGGCAGATTTAGCAGGGCTGGGTTGATGGTGAGACTTGATGATCTTAGAGGTCTTTTCCAACCAAAACAATTCCGTGATTCTGTAAGTTGTTTAAGTGGTGTGAACGAGAATGCAAATGTCCAGCCCCTAAGTCCTTGTTTCTGTTATCTTCACTTAGACGGGTAATGCTAGGATCATGTGAGTGGTTCGTTGACAGCACTACGGACTTATATTTCATAAGGTTTTGATTATGAGAGTGTTTGGGTACAAGCATTTATGGAAATGCATCAGTGCTGTATGGGTATTCAGAGCACGTGCTTGTCTGAGAAGCAGTGCCGTGCACTGCTGCACATACATATGCTGTGCTCTGCGTGTACGTAGGGTTTTGCTGGAGCACGTGCTGATCCTTGTCCAACAAATCCCAAAGGGCAGGAATGGCTATTGGACCTTGGTGGATCCTCATATATGGAGCCTACGGCGCGTAATTTGCTAGTGAAGGGCTGAGCTGTAATGCCAAGAATATGCTAAAGATGCTGCAGCATATCTCATTTGTTAGCGCTGCTGCTGTCTGCTCAAGGGTAGCAAAATACCCTTTTCTATTCCCAAGCTTAACCTCTTCTCGTGGTGCAGATCTGGCCATCGCAATCCACACACCCCTCCCTGGAAGAGGGAATTAATGATAAGTCCCTGAACCTCTGGGTAAGCGCGTACAGAACACAGAAACTCCAGCCTCGGCAAAATCAGACAGCCCTCTTCAATAGCAGCAGCTTCACCACCCCGAACAGTTTGCAGCTTATTTCCTCACTATGTCCAAGTCTTTTATCTGATCTTCAATGCAATAAAGACCTGCCTTCCCCAGAGACTGCTTCTTCAATCACAAACACACAGGTACTCCTCTGAAGCAAGCAATATCCCACACATAAGGATAATGCAAGCAAAAAAAGTGAAAATCAAGAGAAAGTCCTTCAACTGAAACATTCACTGGTAGAACTTCAACCTGCAAAACATCAAGATAACGCAGACAAATGTTCCCAAAACTTTGCTACTGGATAAAGAGAGAGTTGGGGTTGTTCAGCCTGGAAAAGAGAAGACTCCGAGGAGATCTTATTGCGGCCTTTCAATCCTTAAAGAGGGCTTAGAAGAAAGATGGGGAAAAACTTTTTAGCAGAGCTTGTAGCAATAGGACACAGGGTAAAGGATTTAAACTAAAAGAGGAGAGGTTTAGACTAGATATTAGGAAGAAATTTTTTATGCTGAGGATGGTGAAACACTGGCAGAAGTTGCCCAGAGAGGTGGCAGACGCTCCATCCCTGGAAGTGTTTAAGGTCAGGGCTCTGAGCAACCTGATCAAGTTGAAGATGCTCACTGCAGGGGGTTTGGAACTGGATGACCTTCATGGTCTCTTCCAACCCAAACTATTTTATGATTCTACAACAATCCACGCAGTTTGTACCACTGTGAAGCTGGAAGCACACGCTGCAGCCCCTGTGAAAGCTGGTAGCCAGGATGGCGTCTGCTGAAAAACTCTGCCTTGGGGAGAGAACGCTGCCACAAGAGACTGAGTATCATAGAATCATGGAATGGTTTGCACTGGAAGGCATCCTGAAGCCATCCAGTTCCACATCCAAGGGCAGAGATACCTCCCATGGGATCAGGGGGCTCAAAGCCCCGTCCAACCCAGGCTGGAACACCTCCAGGAATGGGGCAGCCACCACTGCTCTTGGCAACTTGCTCCTGGCAGGATTGATACGGATTGTGATCCCTAAAATGAGCACTTCTGCTCTCCGCTCGCGCCAATCCAAGGCACAGAAAATAGAGCCTTCTTTTTTGATAAGCATTTCTTTCCCAGAGCTGAACCACTCCAAGCGTCTCACGTGGTAAATACACATATTTAGAGAGAGCCATCATCGCATTGAAAGCCACAATATCGCTGGAAAACGGCGCGGCTGTAGCTATTTCTGCCGTGAGTGGCAGCAAAAGGGGGTGGAGAGAAAACCCGTCCTGGCAGCGCTCGCTTGCCGTGGTGTTTTAATGTGGTCTGTCGGGCCATGTAAATAGTTTCACAGTGTAAAATATGCGCGTGTCTCCGCAGTGGCCGATGGGCGGGCGCTGTGCGGAGCGGGTGTGCGGTGAAACCCGCCAGGCGCGGGGCGGGCGCAGCGCAGGGGTCACCTTGGGCGCGGGCGGGGCCGGGCAGCGGGGCGGGCTCGGGGCTCCCCCGCGCCGGGCCCGGGGCGGCTTAGAGCGGCCCGCACGGCCTTGCGCGCTGGGAGCCGCCGCCCCGCGATCCCGCAGACCCTGCAGGACACGGGGTGACCCCCTCTCCTCGTTCGTGAGACGGCACGAGGGAGGACCCTCCCTCCCTTCAGCCCGTGAGGCGGCGGGGGGGTGCCCGCCCTCCTCCCCGGTGAGGCGGCCAGTCCCTAGCCCCTGAGGCAGCGGCTCCTCCCCTGCCCATAAGGGGGCGACCAGGACAGCGCCTCCTCTCCCCGTCACCCCTGAGGCGGCGGCCGCGGGCTCCTCCCCGCACTGAGGCGGTGGCAGCCGTGCTCCCCTACACCCCTCCCCATCGAGGTGGTCGGGGCGGTGACATCCCCCAGCCTCGGAGGCGGTGGCAGTGACCCCGCACCCGTGCTGTCCCTGAGGCGTGGCGGGGGCACCCCCTCCCCCAAATTGAGGCGGTGGCGGCGGGGCCGCCCCCCCTCCCATCGCCCCTGAGGCGGCTCCTCTCGTCCTCGTTCCCCCCTCCCTGGTCCTTAGGGAGGCGCCCCCTCAAGTCCCTGAAGCGACGGCCACGGAAGTGCCCCCTCCCGCAGCCCCTGAGGCGGCGCGGGCGCCTCTACCCCGGACAGTGAGACGGCGGAGCGCCCCCCCCCCCCCCATTGAGACGGGGACTGGGGAGGCTCCCCCGCCATCGCCCCTGAGAGAAACGCCCCGGCCGCTGCCTCGGGGTGGGGGGGAGCAGGGGCAACGGACGCCGCCTCAACGGCTGCGGGGGAAGGGGGGGCACTCCGGTCCGTACTTCAGTGTCGGGGGTGGGGGAGAAGAAGCAGCCCCTGAGACGGCGACGAGCCCCCTCCCCTTCGCCCCTGAGGGGATTCTCCGCGCACTGAAGCGGCGGCTGCGGGAGGAGCCCCCTCTCCGGTCCCCCAGCCGTTGCCACCCCCCCGATACTGAGGTAGCGGTGTCCGGGGCGGTGTCCGCCGTCGCCCCGCGGCGTAGCGGGGAGAAGAGGAGGAGGAGGAGGAGGCGCCGCCCCGGCCGTCATTTCCGCCGAGTGCCGAGGTGGGGGGGCAGAGCGCTCGCCTCCTCCTCCGCGGCGGCCGGAGACACCGACACCGCGCGGGGCTAGCGCTCCGGGCCGCGCCGCCCCCGCACAGCCAGCCCAGCCCTGCCCAGCCCAGCCCAGCCCAGCCCGCCCGCAGCCCGCCCGGCCATGGGGAACGCCGCCACCGCCAAGAAGGGCAACGAGATCGAGAGCGGTGAGTGAGGGCGGGGGGGGGCGGGGGGGAGAGGAGGAGAAAGGGGGGGATCCGTCGCCTCCGCTCCCCGAGGAGGCCCCAAGGCCTGCGGGGAGCGCGGCTCCAGCCCGGTCCCGCCTGCGGGGAGGCCCGGGCGGCGGGGAAAGCGACCCTGGCCTGAGGGGAGCAAGGCTCGGCCCTAGCCTCGGCCTCGGCAGGCGGAGAGAGCGGCTTCAGCCCCGGCTCGGCCTGCGGGCAACGCGATTCCAGCCCCGCGCTCGGCTCCGGCCCCAGCGCGCGGGCAGCGCGGCCGCGGCCCCGGCTTTGGCCCCAGCTGGGCCCACGGAGAACGCGGCTCCGGCCCTGGCTTCAGCCGCGGCCCCGACGCCGGTCTCGGCCCCGACTCCCTCGAGGTCGGTGCCGCCGCCCCGCAGCGGGTGTCGGTGCCCGACGGAGGTGCCAGCGCCTCCAGCAGCCCCAGCCCGGCCGCCGCGCTCTCTCGGGCCCTGACGCACCCGCTGCCGGCGGGGGAGGCCGCGCTCCTGTCCGCTTTCCTTGCCGCTGCGGGAATGTAGGTCAGGAACGGGAACGGCGGCCCCAGTGACCCCAGGGCACGGCCCCAGCCCCGCGCCGTGTTTACATCCCGAGGGACGAACAGACCTTTCTCTCCTGATACTGGGCTAAAATGGAAGACAAAAGCCTTGAGCCGAGCTTGCCGGGCTCAGGGAGTTTTTTGTTGATTTATTTTTTCCCCCGAAGTATTTCAGAATAATCTTTAAATAAAGACAAAGCGGATTCAATTGCTTTGAAAAAAAAAAAAGACCTCGGAGTTTATTTTTAGCAAGTGAACTTGATTCGCTTCTAATGGAAAACTTCGGGCGTGTTTGTGATGGATAAAAGCGAAGACGGAGAGAGCAGCCAGTTGTGCAAACTCAGTGTTCCTACAACAATGCCCTTTGTTTCTGGAAATTCCATGGGCGTTATTAAAATGGGAAGAAGTTTAAACATCAAAGTTAGGTTTTTTTCTATTTGTTTACTTTTTGTGTGTTTACTACTGATGTCTGGGATAGAACCAGGCAGTGGCATAAGCTGGTGCCTGCCCACACAGCATTCCGATGGCTTCCCAGGGATCTGCAGGGGTGTCTCCAGCTGGGGGACCGGGGCCCCTGCTTGACCTACCCTGTTCTGCTGCATGGGTTTGCGTTTCAGTTCTTGCATTTTGTCTCATTGTTATTATTATAGATTTCACAATCCAAACGCTTTATGAGTGTTTGGCCATTGTTGTTTAGTGTCTTTATTTTTTGCGTGTATAGCTGAGCGCCTTCATTTTTGATAAGTAGTATTTTAGCCTACCTGTAAAGATGTGTGAAGAAGTGACAAAACACTGCATTGTGTACTTAATAGTAGCTGTATTGCTGTTAGTCTGTGCAGTTAAATAACACTACACCACACAGTGTTTACTTTCATTTTAATTCTTTTCTCATTTTGGCAAGTACAGTGACATTTAAGTTGCAGAAGGAGTTTGCTTCAGAACTCTTCAGCTTTTGTTAGAGTTTAGAAATTAAATGCTGCTAGAGCTGTCAAGCTCAGATGTTCAATTACTCAGTATATTTAGCAGCAAAAGCTCTGTAATGATGCAACTTGTGTAACTAGGAGAAGGAATTGATCATCATTGACATCCTGCTGGGAAAGACCAGGTTTCACTTACTAGGGAGAATCAATAGTATATGAATACTATACACGTAATAAAGTGTTTTACTGTCAGTAGAATTTGATGTGTAATCTATTAATACAATACATGGCAACTAAAGAAATACATCATAGAGCTTTAATATTTCTGATGCCTGTATGCGTTGTTGAGCCCGTTTTCCTGGTTTGTGTGTGTCCTTAGTAGCACATATTCCAAACCTCAGGGCATTGAAAATGAAATTATTTGAAGTGTTAACAGAAAAATATCCAGGTTTGACTTGTAAAAGTGCTGTCATGCCCTTGATCCACACATGGAGCGTCTGGTTTTGTGTGGATCAAGGACATGCTGAGGTCCCAGAAAGAACAATGAAGGGTAACGCAGCTTCCACTGATAACTGTACTTACTAGTTCATGACATGTAATTTGAGACCTCTTTCACTGTCTGTGGTCAGCACAGTAAATGCTGTTCATCTAACCATGGCCCTTCTTGTTTATTTCAGCTTTCCATGTATATTCAAATACTTTGAGTCCTTGTTCCTCCGCTTAGGCTATCCAGAGGAATAAAACCAGTTGGATATTAACACCAGTTGTAGAGCAGAGCAAATGTTTTGGAGTAATTCTAGGGAGAAGTGGCAGATGAATGCAATCCGAATGCTGCTTAAGTTTCTTAAGCCAAGCCACCAAAAAAGTGGGCTTCTGTAACAGGGGGGCAAGATACATGTGTGTACTTAGAGAAGATGGATTTTAAACTCTGTACCTCTTTCAGATGGGTTCATGGTTTTTCACAGGAGCAGCCCTTGAATTCTGGGGGTCTTTTAGAATAGTGATAGAAGTATTTTTCATTTGAAATCTGAAGAGAGGCGATTGACAATTGTCTTAAAAGTTTCTCTAAGTTTGATCCCTCATCCTAGTGTTCTTTTAGTTATTCACTTCCTTGTTTGGGGCTTTTTTTCAGCTGCTCGATTGAGAGAAGTTGTTTGGCAACCTATGAGTTAAAATTGTCAACATGTGGTAAATTACGTTAAAAAAGGGGCCATGGGAGGTCTACCTTAACTTGTTGCAATTAATGTAGGAAAATGTTAGCTTTATTAATATTAATAATCATGGAATTATTTGTTAAAGTAGCACACAGCGTAAAAGAAACATAACTACAGCAGATCTCTGAGTTTAAGAAAGGTCGTGTAATATTTTCTCAACCGACTAAGTGGATCTGTTACTTTCAGGATAATTACTGATTTAATATGAAACAGGAATGTTTTAACTTTACTAGGACCATTTTCTGAAGAGAAATGAATGCCAGACCCGCAAGTTATAAAGCTTATTGTAAGTTTTGGGGGTTTTTCTTCAGATAACTTGAAAATACAAATTTTTTAAAGTAATAACTATGTATGGGTCTGAATTATTTGCCTCTTTAGATATACAAGGTAATTTCATGTGTGACAGCAGGAAATTTGTTTAGAAACTCATGGTAATCTCAATTCATATTTTGTTTGTTGTTGCTTTTTTTCCTACATAATTGTTATTGTTTCTTTTTAATTGCCAAACAGGATTAGCAACCAGGTGATTAGAACATACACTCTTTGGTGACTGGAGGATATTTGTACTTTAGCTTCTTCCAACAGATCTTGAAACCGCACGGGTTTGCCTTCAGTTGTGTTAGCCAGGATTCAAACAATCCTTGCTGCTTTTTATGTACCAGTATGTGGTGGTAAATTACTCTTAAAATGTCTGTTTAAAATTAACCTATACATGATTTTTGAAGCATAATTCTGTACACACATTTTCTTACCTGGTAGCCAGATCTCCAGCTTCCAGTGCATGAGGAATTTATTAATCAAACATGACTTTACTAACTTTGACTTCTGTGGTCTTTAAATAGCCATGTACAGTGTGTGTGATGTATATTCTACATGAGAGTTTTATGTTCATTCACTCCTCCTCCTCAAGCGCGTTCCCACTACAGTATCTTCAGCATGACAGAGTTCCTATTATAGTCAATTCTTCTCTTTTTAACTCTTCTAATTATTCTGTAAGTGGTGCTCCTTTGAAATGTGCTTGACAGGAAGATGCAGCCTTCTTAATTTTCCTTTTCTGGGAGATTTTAACCTCCTCAGAGGGCATTTTTTAGCACCGAGATTATTGTCTTATTTTTCACGTGCATTCAGTGCTGTATTGACTCACTGAGGACCAAAAGAGACCAAAAGAGTTTATTTCTTGTAAAGACTGGATGAGGCAAAGCTCTGTCACTGCTGACCTTGATTAGATTAAAATCGGTGAAGTAGAGGTGAAAAGCTCTGTATCCATTGCTCGCTGACTCCCTGTCACTTTTCCAGAGACCCTTGTTTGAGTGTCTTTGATCTGAGGGATCTTTGTTCAGCAGCCATTGTCTTTTTCTTCTGCTCATTGTGTTTGTGCTCTCTGATTTTGCAGTGGATGGCTCTTGGAGCCTTGTTTACACATTTTAGAGCATCAGATATAGTGTGTATTGTATAAAGAGTAATTGATATATATTCCAGTGGTACTGGAGTGGATTGTATGGATAACATCTCTAAACAGTGTATTCAAAGCTTCTTTACCTATATTTTTGGTCTTGTATTGCCTTGCTGTTGATCAGTTCTGTTTCAGTAATGTGGAACTCCGTCATCTGAAAATCAGAAGTAGTTACAATTACTTGCTGAAGAAATACCTAAAAACCTCTTTGCTGTAGTCACCAATGCAAGGCTGTGGGAATGCACCACCTGAAAATTCTGCTTTAATTAAAACTAAAATGCTTATTCACAGCTTGGCCTAGCAAAGAGAGAGGCTATCCCTCTGTGAATAATAGCCACCTGGTAGCTAACAAAAGGTCAGAAAGACCCCCAAGTGATAAATTAGTTCATGTATTTAGCTGTTGTAGTTAGGCCTTTATTACAGGCTCAAACTGCTTTAAAGACAGAATGTTTTAATGTACTTGACATTCCCTTATTGCTGGATTTTAGTGTGCATTCATTTACCCATAGATCCACAGTCATAGAAATGACACCATCAAAAGTAATATCTTGAAAAATACCCAGATTTCTCATATTTTTGGCAACAGTCACAGTGTTCCTTAGTGCGATGAAGGCTCTGTCTGTGCTGCAAATATGAACCATCTTGTTGGGAGAGGAACAGAATGTGGACAGAAGAGTAAGTGGAAAAGCTGTACGGGCACAACACTGCAAGTTGCTGTGCTGTGTGCTATCCTGCCCTAGCAGAGGGCTCCCTGCTGCTCGTGAGGCTGTCAGGGAGTCTTCTCCAGTTAAGTTCTTCCATAGTCGACATATCCCTCCTTCAGACAGAGCTGTGGAAAGGCCTTTGGATGGCTGTCAGATCTTGTGTGTTTTGCATCCTTACCTTAGACATCATGAAGGGATTGTTTGCCCAGAAGCCTTCTTTGTTTTTAAAGTACAGCAGTTGGTTTAATAAAGGATACTGTCTCTGCCAAGCAGCAGGTGGGTTCTGCATCAGATCCAAGCACAGAGTGTTTTTTTTTAATCACTGCTTGTGGTCATTTAAGCTTGTGGAGTTTGCAATGTGAGGAACCTTGAGTCAGTGGGGATTTTTCTCAGATTTATGAAACTTAGGGCTAGAACCTGGCAAAGAGTCTGCCCTGCAGTGCTGCTCCCAAGCTTTGTCTGTGTTACAGGCGCAAGGTGTTATTCCAGAAGCATTTCTTGCAGTTGCAGTTGTGCTTTTCTGTCCACTGCCACATTTTTTCCTGCCTCGGTGCCCTCCAGAGTGCTGGAGCAACTATTTATGAGACAACAAGGTGAACTGAATTTGAGATTGATCTAGGTTAAAAATAACTCTACATAAAAGGGAAAGCAGGAGGGACTTTAACCCGAATCGGCTTCCTGATGCAGTTCACTGCAGCTACGCTGACAGTCGTACCTGTGCAGGTGGGATAGGACACAGAGGTGGAACTGGATAGCAGACACGAAACAAAGGCTGCCTGACCTCCTGCTGTGGCCAAAAGGGGTGCTGTGGGCTCCGGCTGTACTGCAAGTCTGTTCCTACCATACGCAGTTCCTGTCTGTGAAGTAGAAATGCTTCTGGGGAATGGAGGAGAAGGACGAAGCAGCAGTAGAGCTGTGAGGAGGTAAGTGAAGTGAGAAATGTGTCATCTTAGGAGATGCAAAACTAAAAAATAAAATCACCCTCCTGTTTTCTCTTTTTCTTCTTTCTCACCTTCTGGTGTGGCTGGGAATGGATTGTGCGCATTCGTATGTGTAACTTTATTTATTTGTATTAGCCTAGTGTTGAGGAGGGCTGGTCAAGAACCAGGACCCCATTTTGGCTGTACAAACACGAACCAGACAGTTTATTTTCCATAGCCTGCGTGTTCTGTTTTGGATAATGAGGTGAATGCAGACAGATGAGAAACCGGAGATGAAAGTGGGACTCGAGTCTGTGTTGCAGTAGAATTGGGATGAAGCAGTTTGAGGGTACGTTTGTAGATGTTGCTGTGCAGGGAGCTGGAAGCAAGACCCTGCCTGTGGTGTTGAGGATCAGCACCGCTAGACAGCAGTCTCTGTGGTGATCGGCTGCGCCTGTCTCTCTGGCATCCTGCTGGCTGTTCCTTCAGCGTCACAGCAGAGTAATGTCCGCTAACAGCAAGGTTGTGCAGAACAGCTGAGCCCATCTGGTGGCTTGTACTGTTGAAAAGCAAGCTTTATTCCTGGACCCTTTGTGGGTCACAATGCTAGTGTTTTTCTGATCCATTGATAAGCTGGTTTACATAGGCAGACAACTATGTGGTGTTCATCCCTTCGAGTTATCTATAATTATTTTGCACGCCAAATCAATTCACTGAGGTGTCAGATGGCAAGAGACAGACTCAAAGGAAGGGAGGAAAGCGCTGTTGGCAATGAAATGGTGAGGTTGCAAGAAAAGAGAGTCTCTTTTCTGAGCATTGAGCTCTCAGTTTAAATCAACAGTTTCCTCAGACCTCACCCTGCTAACTTCTTGGAAAAATGATTACTCCAAACAGCTTCTTTCCGTCTGCCTTTGTTGATATTGTTAATTACTTCAAGACTTGAAGTTTTTTTGAGACATTGGCACCTAGCAGTTGGACTTTGGTTTTCAAGCTTTTAGAGTTCTATGAAGATAGAGAAAAATAGAGCAAAACATTGCTTCTTTCCAACTCCACACTTCCCAAGTGGATCCTTCGGGCAATATTTTAGAGGGTTTTGTTTTATTTTTTTCCTTTTGTGTTTAGTTTCAGTTCTCTTTTTGCCATTTTGATGTTCAATCTAACAAAGGTACCAAAGTTTGTATTTCATTCATTCATTTTCTCATTCATTAAACTCTTCTTTGCTCTTCCCTGCCCAGAGGTGTTCACCTGTAATCAGAGAGGGCTTGCCAGCTTGTGATATAGTGAGTCCTGGTATTTATTCCTAGATACACGCGTAGTAAGGGTGATGCAAACTGCGTGGGTTGTTTAACACCTTACCCTGTAGTAAAGTGTGGAAACACCTTGTTGAGTTTTTTCCAGGTTGGCTGTTTTTGTTTTTTTTTAAGTCACAATTTTTATGCCTTCAGACTAAACAACCGGGTTAATCTTGGTGTTTCTTTACATTGGGTTATCATCTGTCTACAGTTTTGAGCCATAGTTTTGAGCATTTTGGCAAATCTTTCAGAAAATCATGGAGGTGTATAAATAAACTCTGTGTGTTAGAGACAAGACTGAGAAAGCAAAAATCTTTACCATGACATAGCTGTTCGCTACCAGGAAAGCCTGATGAGCTTTTTGGGCCAAGAGAACTGAGAGATGTGATATGTGTGTGGTGGGCTAACGCTGAAACAGTAAGATATCTTACCTGTGGTGTTAAAACAGGAAGCACAGAAAATCCTTCTTCAGCAAATTGTTAGATGAGTGAATATCTCATCTACTGAGTGATTTGTAAAGGTAAGCATTAGTTTTGGTATCCATCTGTCTCGTGTTAACTTTTATCATTTTGTTTTAATAGTGTAATATTTAAATAGAGGCATCAGAAACATTTTGTTGATTCCATTCAAGTTAAGCTGCTTCTAGCATGCATGTACTTGTTAACCTGTTGCAATTGCTGTTTGCACTCCTCTGTAAACCTGGAGACTCCCACAGCTGCAGGGTGCTTCAAGAAATTAAAACAAAGGAAACTGCAATTCTGGCACAAAGAAGGAAACTTTAAAGATGGAAAAGATGGTTAGTTTGCCTGTGCTGAGAATCTGTTTGCTCTTCCCCCTCATGAAATGACATAATTAAAGGTGTATGGAGTCAGATACATCAGCAAGTGCATTGTTATAGCAGTTAAGGTTAGTTTTGATTACTGTGGTAATAGACAGACAGTTTGAAATTGTCCTGTAGAAGGTAGCGGTGATAGGTTTGTGTATTGTATATTTAAATTCTAATTGTTAAGCATATGATAATCTATCCTTTCTTTGCACTGGGGAAAAATGTGACCTAACTGTTCCAAAGTCTAGCATTAAGATAAAGTTTTTAATGCAAATTACCTATATCCAGGCATTTTATTAAGCATAGATAAATGTAGAGCCCAGAGCTTTTAATCAGGTTTTCTCATTGAAAAACAGGGTAGGAGGCGAGAGAGAAAAAAAATGTTACATAGCTAAAATAAGGCCAAACCAATTTGAAAGACCATGGTATTTCCTTCCATTAAGTGTCATTACGATGAAAGGAGATAATGTTTTCATTGACTTGGGAAGGACTATTTTACATTGTTGTGAAAACTGGTGCAATGAGGGGAATGTGTCTCACTGAAATCCAGGACTCTGCATGCACTGTGGATCCCAGGGCTGATACTCAGCTTTGGGAATTACAGGTTAAACATCCTAAAGCAGTAGACAGTAGTAAGGCATCCATCCCACGGTCAAGCTGATTGTCTCCATTGGCTTAAAAATCTGCATTTTAGTGGTATTTGTTTATGTGAACTGAACATCAGAGTGAAATAAGGTGCTAAATAGTGTAGCTGAATTTAATGGCTATCACACTCATTACAAAACTTACTTGGCAACTTCATGGGATGTGGAATTGTTCAGGGTATGTGGTGATGGTTTCTGCTGGTTCTTCTGCAAATGGGCAGATTCTTTTTTTCATCTGAGTTTCTTGAGGACAAAGGATCAGATGCAAAACTGACATGAAAAGAAAATTAGCTGCAGTTTTTCGCAGATTGCTCTAATACCCAAGAAGAGTTCAGTTTCTATCAAAATTGTGTCTATTGTTATGACATGCTTTTTGCCAGAAGATTGCTCTTTTGGTTCTACCTACATCATTATCAAACTGCTCATTTAGTGTTCAGATGCAGAATTTTTCATTTGCATATGAACGTAAGGGGTTGTATATTGAACTCCTGAACATTCTTGAACTTCAGGTGAATGTGTCCGCAGGGCTTGTTTTCTCCTGTGTTTGTGGCTGAGTAGCATTTGTAGGTAACAAACATGAAATGTTTCATCTAAGGGGAACCCTTAGGAAGAGGTAGGCAAGGATGGCAAAAGGGTACTGAATGATTTCTGTATGAAGAGTTACTACTTAAACAGTCTCCTCTCTCTAGGATAGATAGATAATGTGATCAACTGTGTGTGGTGTGGTGAGACAGGTCCTGGGCTTGTCCTGTTCTTGCTTCTCTTAAGCAGCCACTTTGAATCACTGCTTCTGTTGGCTTTTCCCTTAGGTACAGCTACCAATTTATTCCTAATGAAACATTAGGGCCCTCCTCGAGAATGAGGAGCTACAGGAAAAGAGAATGGAGAGAAACCAGGCAACAGCTGGTAAATGGAGGAGAAGTGTGGGTCAAGAAATGTAAAAATAGGGATCCAAAGGGAGCACTAAGCAGAGTCTGGTGTATGTTTTGTCCATGTTCTCCCATCCTGGAAGAGAGAGATGGTGAATACTGACCAGAGATGTTCTGCCTGAGGAAGTGGCAGTAGGTGCCGTGGATGTTGGTCATTCTGTGAAGCTTCTTCCTCCTAGTTGCAGCTTGGTCAGAGCCAGAAGAGATTTTGCATCACGTAGAGCCTTGGAGGGGAAGTGCGTAAATATAAAGATGAGAGAAGAGTATCTTAGTAGTGGGTTTTGGAGAACCTGCAGGAGGGGTTGCCACTTGGGCCATGGCAGATGTGTGTGCTCCATGTTATCCCAGTGGGTGCTGAACTCTCAGTACTCAATGAACAGCAGTGTGGATGTGCCCATCTCTTTAAAGTATTTTTCCTGAATGGGTTCTGGATTTAACCAAATACAAGCAGGTCCACCTGGCATCTTGCCCACTCTGATGGTAAGAGATCCTGTCTCCTGTGGTCTGGGCAGGGCAAAAGGTGAGAAAGTGAAGGATGAGCGCATAGTGGAATTACCCGAGACAGGGTGTGAAGTTGAGCTGGTGGCTGCCCCATCCCTGAACGTGTTCAGGGCCAGGCTGGATGGAGCTTTAAGCAACCTGATCCAGTGAGAGGTGTCCCTGTCCGTGGCAGGGGTTTGGAACTGGATGGGCCTTGAGGTCCCTTCCATCCCAAACCATTTGGTGATTCTGTACTCGAGCCTGCTGAAATACTGTGTGAGGAAGCCTGTGTGTATCGCAGGGACAGCGATCTTCTGCTGGTGTCACGGTTCCACAGTCCTGTGACCAGGAGTTACGCTGACACAGTGGAGGTGGCAGGTGGTGTGGTTGTGGTCAGGGCACCGCGGTGTCTGGCTTCATGTGAGATTCCCAACGCCTCATTCCATGTTTTGGTTCTGCCAGGTGTATTTGGTGTGTTGTATCAGTTTAGCCGTCATTGGCATTTCCTTTGATACCTGTTACAGTAAGTCCTTTATTTACCTACAGCTCTCACCTTCTTTGTGCACTTAACTGTGTTCCTAACAGTCCTCACCTCTTTTCCTGTAGTTTGATGTAAGGCAGTTCTACATTGCACCGAAGAAGGCTGTTGTTTTCTGTACCCAAGCAGTACTTTCAGTCTGTTCTTCTTATCACAATAATTGTAAGTGTTACTTGTATACCTTCAGACAGTTTTGGGTTTTTTTTAGTGAATGGTGTCTCTTTAGAAGTTTGGGATTTACAGGAGCTGAATTGATGTTATGAAGCTCTTCCTATCAGAAGAATTGGGGTTATTTGGTGGTGATGGGTTTTGGTTTTGGTTTTGTTCTGTCTTTAAGCAGTTGCTTGAAATTGTGCCGTTTATTAAAGTAATTGACACAGGGAATATAGGACATAATTAGGCCAAATAACTGATGTGCTTTTCAACCATAGGACAGTGTTGTATGATAATTTGGTTGAATTTCTAAAGCAATTGTAGCCACAATTGCTTGTTAGTATTAGAATGTTTTTTCAGGTCCATTTTAGGAGCAATTTTACAGTTTCTGCTGGCATGAGCTATGTTTTCAGAGCAGAACATGATTTTTGCTGGTATGATGGGTTTTGGAAAAAAAAACCCAACCCAAAACATGGTTTTATTGTCTCCAGCTTGAGGTCTGAGGCTTATAATTATGAAACTTTCTTCAGTTGCTGCTTACGGAGTAGTTATGTGACCGATTTTCTTTGGCAGTAAAGCTGGCTTGAAAAATTCCTTCATTTGCTGCTCTACTCACAGCTACAGTTTGCTTCTCCTGTGCTGATACAGTGGTGTGAGGACTACTCTGAAGTGTCACCAAAATGGTTAAAAGCTTGCTCCTCAGTTTTACTGTTTTAACCCCTTAACTTCACAGATACCTCTTTAAATACATCCTACCTTGTGTTGGACCGTTACAAAAGGTGGAAGACCAGGTTAAACTTGTGAGTGGATTTTGCCACTGAAGAAAAAGGTCCTAAGCTTTCTGCTGAAGGGAAGGAGAAACTGCTAGTGTTGCACAGTGGTGATCTAAGCTTTTAGGCAGTTAATTTGAGGGGCTCTTTGGAGCCTTCCCTTCAACCAGAGATGCTGCTGGCTGACTTCTGTAATGGTATGCATCAACATGCCATTTTTAATGCCATATTACCTGTATTTGCTAACTACTGTAAGAGTTTGGGCCTGTTAGATGGGATTATCCTCACAGTCATTGGAGCAAAATTCATATTGACAAAGGTATCAAAAGGATCACTAGCCTTCCTCTCCATGTTTTTAATTACTCCAGAACATACTAAATTATTTGTCAGGACAAATAAAACTGGAAGCTGACTAAATGTACACACTCCTTTTAGATACAACATGTGAGTAGGGAGTAACAGGAGGAAGAAGAGGTGTGTAGATCTGTGCTGTATGTAGCACAATGAGGTGTAAAAGAACCTGATACCAAAGATAGCATAAATGATACAGTAAGGTGAGAAATATAAACACTGCAAATTTAGTGTAGTCTTCGACAAGAAAAATGAAGGCATCTCTTGCATTTACCTTTCCTGAGGTTTGACCGAGCTTTCCATTTAATGGTGAAGATCTCAATTTTCTGCAGTAGATCCTTTTCATTTAAAGTGAAAGTAAAGTTTGTAGCTTTACTGCTCTTTCTTTTGAAAGATAACTTGTTGTAGTTCTGCTTTTCTTTGTGTGAAAGTAATCCCAAGCAGAAAATAGAAGTTGGCTGCTTCTCTGCGGTTCTGTTGAGAACATTGTAATTTCCTCCAGCAACTAAATTGAGTCATTCATTTCCACTAATACATATAAACTTATTTGTTCTGCTGCCAGTCTTTTAGTTAGGAGGACTGGCCCAAAACACAGTGGCTGAGGAAACAGAGCAGTATATGTTCAGTATGGAAAGCATAAATGCGAGCCTTTCCCATGCAGTCCCTTTCGATGTGTTATGGAGAACCTGAGTAGCAAAGCAAGTCTGTTGAGCTTAGGATTGTTTGTTACTCGTGTGGCACCTGGAAGGGGTTTCTAGAAGGTGGCTGCCAGTTGGGGAGGAAAGAATAGAGATCATATACGTTGATGAGGAACAGAGCAGCGGTGTGAGGTTCGATTTCTTTCACATAGCGTGGTGGTGGATGGGTAGCCTGAAGAGGGCAAGAGTTATGGAAAACAGTTTTGATTTCCTGTTGAATGTACATTTAATCATGGAAAAAGAGACTTTTAGTAAGTCTGGGGAAAATACATTCTGTGGTTGCAAAAGATGGAATATATTCAGTGTTACAGACATAAGACACAATATTGGGAGGTTTTGAGAGTCAAGCTAGTAGTAAATACTGAAAAAGGAAGATGCAAGAGAATAAAGAAATAGTATTCTTGGTCCCTATAGGTTATTTCATATAGGTACCAGCAGTGACATTATAGCCTGAGGAATATTTTTCCTCTTCCAACATACAGAAGTACACTAGTGCTGTGTGCTAGAAAACCTCAAACAAACCACACACAAAAAAAGCACCCAAGAAAAACCCCAACCAAAACAAACAAAAACCAACCCCAAAACCTGTTAGCACAAATAAAAGCTGTTTTTCTTTATTGATAATTAAAGAATATAAGCTTTTTGGGGTTTTTTTAAAACATCTTTAAAGATGTGATCATCCATCTTCTGTTACACAAATCTCTTGATGTTCCTCCTGCTTCTTGGATGTTAACTCGTGCTCCAAGAATATGATGGAACAGTAAGTCTTCGCATCTGTGGTTACACCAAGAACTAGCGAATAAAAAGTAGCATTATTTTTTTTTCTGGTGTTTTGTCACGTGGCAGAGCATATTCTCTCACAAAAGATTAAATTGCAGATGCTGCTGACATCTGTCACTATTGAAGAGGTTCCTGTTTCTTTGTGTGTTTGGAGGAGCGTTATCCAAATTGTAATTACCTGTCCGCTGCTGCAGCAGCAACTTTGCAGTATCTTTTGACAGGAGACAATGTGGAACCACATTGAGACAAAAACAGTTCTTCATTTTTATAGATGTCTGTTCTTACCGGTGTGGTTTTGTGGTCTAAACACAGCTTTATTGTCACAGCCTTGGGTAATTTAGAACTGAACTTCGAGGATTGCCATGTAAAGTGCTGAAAAGCTGCACTTAGACATTGTTGCTGTTTAAAAAGGGCTTCCAACTCATTGTTCTTCTTGAGTACTTCCTCAGCAGTGATAGTATTGAAAAAGGGACAGCAAAATTAGAACAGTTTTGAAAGATGACCCACAAGCAAATATAAATCTGGTCTGCCAAGCTGTTACATTTTAAGAAGGCAAAAATGTAGTCATAACAGCAGCCTGATATTTATATCTTCTTTATAGTGTGCATATACCGTATGTAGAGTGGGAATTCACTTAACTGAAGGAAAATCTCTGAACAAGAGCAAGAGGAAATCCTTCTCACCCTCCTGATTTTTCAGTTTAGAGAAAGTGAGAAGAAGGATAGCAGTTTCATTACAACAAAGATAATTATGCCTTAGGCAAGATCACTTTGTATATTGTACTTTGACAGATACAGTGTTGGTCTAGATTAGAAAAATGGGAAGAAGTGGTAGTTAATATGCAGCCAAAGCTTGAAGCATTCATGTGATAGCAGTTTAGAGTTTATGGTAATATTCTGTAGAGTTCTGTGAGGAAATTGGAGCTCAGTTTACCTTTTTTCAAGCAAAGGCACAAGAGAGTGGAGATGGTGACCTGTTAGTGTTCTGTTCACATCTGAATTTGGATGTTCTGGCAAAACCGATGACTAATAAGTTTGTTTCAAGGGAAAGTATTTTGATATGTTGTGGGTTTTTCTAATCAGATATATTTTATTCATTTATATAAAAGGAAATAAAGCATATTTGAAATATTTATGTTGTCCTAGATATTTGATATGTTTTCATTTGAGTATCGGACTGTATGGGTGATAAATGCTATTCCAGAGATCAGAAGATAGCAGTACGCACATAACTTCCCTGTAAATCATTGGCAATCTGGTGGCACAGTTATATTTCCTAATTTGGGTGTCTAGTTAAGGGCAGGAAAAAAATGGACATTTATGTTCAAAGTTGATTTGTTTAAATGATTTCTTTAATGAGTAAGGGATCTGCTTTTCTTCTATAAGAACTTGTATACTAGTATGGTGCAGTGAGGTTTTTTTCTTACCTCAATGAATTTTTTTAACATCTTAACAAAAGGATTTTTAAGAAGTGATTTTCACTTTAAAAAATTGAGAAGCTTTTTGCAATGAAATCAGGTATTCTGATGCTCTTTTAGACAATGTAAGTACAACAATTCCATTAATTCAAGTTGCATGATGTGGTATTGGTTATTGTTTAACAAAGAGTCTAGCTTAGGGCCACATTATTTTATGAGCATTGAGACAGTTTGTCTTAATTCACTTAATTCACTTAATTTTAGTACATGTAGCAACATCAAAAAAGTGAATATCTTATTTATTGAAGAGGATTTTCTGTTCTTTACATTCAGTGATTTTAATCACAAGCACTGTTAGTATTCTTACTAAAAGAAACTACATTGAATTTGGGATGTTTCTTTCTTGCCAATAGGTATTTAGACACCATATGTCTGCCACTTTCTATTCTATCTTTTGTCTTTAGAAATTTAGTATAGATAAACTGCCACAGCCTGTCAAGAATGTGATTCTCACTGAACTGTACCCCTCAAATCATGCACCTATTCATGTAATCAGGAAGACATTTCCATTTTTAAAACAAGAGCACATGTGCACCTTGTTGAAACCAGATGTCATAGGGGACTTTTAAGTCTCTATTTCAAGAAGGTATTTTGTCTCATACTGTAGGATAGCAGAGATATTTTAAATAGTGAGCACTGGTGTCTGTTTCGAATTAAAAACTTTGCATTTTAGTATTTTTTACTGCTGGATATTAGTTGAAAATTGCTTTCCTTAAAGATTACATTAATTCAGTGTGGGTTCTGGTGTCATACTTTACCTGTTAAGAATAGGATTATTCAGACCCTTTGAGATGTGGTTCTTTTGCTTCCCCTCCTTGCTCTCATGTGTGTGGTGTCATAGGTTGAACAAGTTTGTAGTGAAAGTGAAGGGTATAAGTGCAGCTTTCCTGTGTGTGGTAAAAAAAATGAAACAAAACAAAACTCCACCGAAACTCAAACCAATCAAATTCATGTTTTCAAATAAAACAAACCAGGCAAATACTGGTGAAGTATTTGAAGAACAACTTTTGAGGAGTGTGCATGGGTATCATTTGGTAGAGAGGTTTGTGTGTTCGGGAGAGGGGAATCAAAAGACACAGCAAGAAAGCCCCAGATGCCATGTGAACAAACAGTGGAACATGGCCTGTGAAAAATGCAGCAAGGTATTTTTGTGGCTGAGCATTGCTAAAGGAGCCTTCTTAGATTTCTCAAGTTCATCTCGTCTTTGTGGAGGGAGGCTTTTATACATCCCTAGGGTTGAGTCAAGATAACCTGCAGAGAGCAGCATCTTGCCTGTTTCTATTTGAGCAGTGAGTGGATGATGGAAGTGGGTAACCAGCCCAGGTCAGGGAGGCAGCAGCGTGCGTTCATGTTAGCAGCATGGTTTTTCTTGTTGTCTGGCTTACAGCAGTAATGAGTTGTGCTGTCCTGAAGATTATCTTCCTGTACTACATAGTCATACTTATTTGCATTTGATTTATGGTTTATTATTTATATAAACAAGCCAAAACACTAATTTTCAACTGATACAGCAGTTGCCCTTCCTGGGCTGTTAAATGCAGATATATACTTTCTCTATAGAAACTACTTCTTTAAGATTGTGATCACATTCCATGAAAAGTGCACTGTGTCAGGTTATTTTGAAAAACTGATGCTTTCTTGGTGCTAAAAGTTTGCAATTCTTATATAAATTTATAAACTTTAAAAAAATTCTGGTGTAGGTCTTCTAGTTCTGTCATACTGTTATTGTCCATGAATAAAGAGTCAGCTTAAAAATGAACTTATATGGTCATAGAGCTCTGATAACTATTTGAGAATTTCTTGTTTGAGGAATTAAAATCAGTATTGTGGGGGGAGAGGTAGAAGGTTTCTGTTAAGGGATTAAACTTATTTCCCTTATTTCTATGTATTGTTAGGATTCTTTCTGATGTAATGAGTGTACACCCTTGCTTCCTCCGCCCCCCTTTTTTTTGTTGCATGTTTTTTCGAGCTGCCTTTCTATCCATGTCTGGTTTGGACTGATCAGTTTTATGTCTCCATCATAGTTTTGTTCAGATTGGAGTTTATGCAGTAACACACTCACGTTGTGCTTCAACAGAAAATAATTTGATGTGTAAGTTATTCGATTTGATACATTACCCAAGGTTTAGCAATACAATGGATGGAGAGTAAAGTGGAACCATAGTTTCCTCCATAGTTTCTGTAGTTGGCTGTAATAAAAGCTTTATTTCTTGGAACATCTAATACAGGAAATCTCGGGTGCGGTTCATAGAGATTTCTGTGGCAGTTACAATTGTTTCTTCTCTGTGAAACATGCACTGTTCAAATACCATTTGCTCTTCCTGGGGTGTAGCAAAGTAGCAGTATGTGGAGCTGGGAATGGTGTGGTGTAAGGAACTGGTCACAGAGCAGGGATGCCTTGAGGATGGCATCCAGTATCCTTCATCAGCGTTGTCCTGCTGCTTCCCAGAGTTGTGTACATCTTTCCACCCTATACAAAGGATCCCTACAGATACATTTCCTTCACCATCTAATCGTGACTCACTGCCAGGGCAGCAAAACGTGGTGTTTGAGGTGTCAGTTCATGGAAAAATGAATACATGGCTGGAGCTGTTGTCACAAAGCCTGTATATAAGGGGGCATGCTGAGAACACTAAAATGGTGCTAATTCTGATTCTTTTTTATTGGTTTTGAATGGCAAAATATGAAATAATGTTTTAAAAGCATAGCTTTGTTTGAAATAAGTTACGTAGACAAGTACTTGTTTATACAGTTTGATTTGTTATTGTCTTCCTATAAAAGACAGTAACTTTTACTAGTCAGTTATTGTCTTTATTCATCAATATCCTTAATTTTTCTGACAGTAGGTTGATAGTGGATTAGTACACTTTATCCATTGTCAGTTGAATTTCTTCTTATTATTTTTTGGCCTTACAACAAAGCAGCAGCTTTTTCAGTGGCAACATTTGTAGCTTGTCTATTTTAAGCTTAAGTTGGAGGAATTTATTAATTTTGAGAAGACATTGATTTTTATAGATATTAACTCAAGTTTAAAATAGAACACTTAGGATCGTGAGAAGGGAGCAGGGCTTGGTGAAAAGCCTTTGCTTTCTGGAATTCTTAGGAAGTTCTTTTCCTAAATTCCACAGTACTCCAAAACCCCCCAATAAAAGCCCCCCCTTCTGTGTTTTGTAAGAGCAACAGAATTATGTCAGACTACGGCGTCACAGTGTGAAAATGTTTTGTAGATACGATTTGACTGTTACCCGAGGTCAAACCACAGTATTTGTTGACCTTCCTACTTAGGTTTGATGCACTGAAAATCTGGGCTGTTAAACTTGGGAGTCATATGATTGTCTAAATCCTTATTTCTCAGTCGCGATGTTCCAGAAAAACAAGGCAGAGGCAATGCAATCAGGCTTACCAGTGGGATTGCTTTTAACCATTTCTGAATTGCTCTTAGGGAAAGTACAGCTTTTAGGAAAATGATTAGCTTTTTAAAATTACTTGGCACTTTTAAGCACCTTTCATCTGAAAGTTGGCAACTAACTGCAAGTATTTATTAAATTATTAACATTTTAGAGACTTAGGCACACAGCAATGCAGTGAAGTGACTTCTAATTACCGCAGGCATAGTAACACTTTGAGTAACTTAATTTAATGTGCGCCTTCGTTTTTCGCCAGTCTTGGATTTAAATTGGCTGGTCTGTTACAGAGAGAAAACTATACCTTATTTTATGGCAATTAGTATATCAATTTACTTCACGTTCTCAAAGTGCTTATTAATTTTAGCTCAAAATAGATCAAATGTACCACATGTGACTGCTGTATCATAATACTACTTATCTATTTTTAAATCTAAATGGACTCTGGGAAAGTACTTTGCAAACTTTTGGCTTCTCTCACAGGGCTGGTTTCCTATGTATTTCTGGGTAAAGTGCCTCCTGATAGGGTCCTGTATGATCCACTCTGACCATGTTTCAAGGCTTTTGTGTTTTATTAATAAAAAAAACTGAATTACAACTCAGGTGAGTTTGGTAGATCCTTTTTCAAAATGAGCAAGCTGGGGAGACTTAATCTTCTTCATTTTAGTCTTGAAAATATTCTGATATGGTAAAGAAAATGAGATGTGTGGTGTAAGTCGCGAGCTCAGAATTGTGTTATGGTGTTGTGTTTTGTAAATGTTTTCTCTGTGAACTTATATTCAACATCAAATAAATAATGTTTTCCTGTGTGTTCATTATAAGCTTTTCAAAACATATTAAATGCTCTCATTAAAAATATATTAACTAATGTAAAAGCAATCAGTCTTTATATATCTGTAATCATGTTGGAGTCATGGCCCAAAAGTTCTGTATAAGTGAATATTTCTTTTGTAAGGGTTGGTTGGAATCTTTTACCTCCACTGCATATGGTCCAAGTTCAATGTTAGGACTTTTTTAGCAGGATCTCATCTCACCAAATTATCATAGTTATGCAAATGAATAAAGCAAGCGAGAATCTTCAAGACAGGGAAGGATTTTAGTGTTTTCTGGGTTGAAGGCATCTGTAAAAATAAGAGATAAATCGAAGAGCAGGTGCAATTTAGCTTAGCTGGTTGTTTCTGTGGTTGCATCCAAGTATGCAGTTTGTGTTAATTGTAGTTTGGCTTTTGAACCTAAGTGTGTGTAATTGCTGTTCGTAATAATTCAACCAGAGAGTCAGAAAGAAAAAACTACCAGTGACAGGGAGCACCGCAGAGATGATGTCAGTATTTAACATAATGTGATAAAGCAACTTAATTATCTTTGTTGTCTGAATTACATCATAATTTGGGATCCCAGGGAGTGCTCTTGGGTGACAAACACAGTCCCTGATAGCCTGCAGATGTTTTCATTGTGAAGCCCCTGAGCCAGACAAGCGGTTGTACTTCACAGCTCGTGCTGCAGCCTTGGCTCTGGCTGAAGAGGTGGCTATGCAGGGCCAGATTTGGGGTTTTATTGTTTCATATAAAGACATCACTGTGTTACTGATGCTGCAGCCACCAAGTTGTACAACAAACATCTCCATATCTGTAACAACCTGAGATACAGATTAAGGAGGACAGCGAAACACTAGTGTTGGAGGAATTCTTTTTTCTCAGTGTGCCCAAAGCATATCTGTAGTTTGTTATTGATATCCCAAGTCAACTATTGCTGGGTCAGTTGTAGATATATTAAAGAAGTGGGTGATTCATCTTTCATTTATGCACAGCTGACCATTAGTAACTCAATTCAGTTTTGATTCCAGAACTGGAATGAAGAGAGTTGAGATAAAGACATTGGGTTCAGTCAGGTTTTGGCCTTCAACCATCTAAAATGAATTCTAAAACAGAATGAAGGGTGGAATTGTATAAAGACATGGAGTGTTGTACTTTTGAGTTTAAATGGCTGAAAAATGGGGACAGTGAAGGGTTAGGCTTTTTTCTTCTTCTCTGAGAACAGTGGCAGGACAAACCTCTGTTCATCTAGAGAAATTTTGCCTGTGCTCTTGGGGACTTGCACCATACAACATCTTGCGTTCTTTTGCCTGGTACTGTTTTTTTTAATGAGGCCATAGTTGGCACCTGACTTTTTTTTGTAATTATTGTAATTGTTTGGGCAAATACTGGTGAAAATGTCTTTTTTTGTTCCATACTTTACAGTAGTTGTTTTGAGTGCAGAGCCCTCATCATGCCCTTTCTTGGCTGAGTGTTTCAATTTTACCTCTGTCCCATGTGAGCTCCCCAGTGCAGCTTTGCGTCAGGACTCAGTTCCTTCCCTCTTAGCCCTTCCTCTGATTTTTTTTTTCCTTTTCTTTTGCTTTTCCCCCAGTTCTGTTGTGAAATTTTTGTTTTGGACTGAGCGTCAGACCCTTTCTGGTGAATTCCAGTATCTTATGGTCGCAGTGGTTGTTTCATAGTTGTGCCTGGAGTAGACACGTAACGGCAGAGAAGAGGATAATGTTTTGATTTTGAAGTGTGTATTAACAGCTCACTAATTCTTTGTAAGCAAAGCGTATTAGATAGTTGATTTATCTTTTGTATTTCAATCTGTTGCATGAATAATTAATCTCAGGGTGGCTGATGTAAATATTACTGACCTACCTTTGAAAGATCTATTTCACTCTGAGTCAATGTATTTTCTTAGGAGGCCCTAATTTGAGGTTTATTTGACTTAGGACAAAAATCAGACATTAAATGTGGCTTTTGTTTCTATATAAGCTTTTTATTCTCTTAATCTATAGTATGTCAGCCAGTTACTGTCAGAAGGCTGATGTTAATCCATTTTCTTGGCTGATTAAAAAAAAAATTATCAACAGTGTTTGAACTTGAGGATGACAATTTAAGCATATGAAATGTTAAAATAAGTCTTATTTAAACAAAAATAGTCAATTTTATTTGAAATTGTTTCCATAAACCTTAATTTTATATCAAATTTCAGACTACCAATTATTTTAAGACTACACTTGTAAAGTAGTGAAAACAGATGCAATGTACAACTAGAAATTTTGGCATATCTAGCAGTTAAGCTGAACTAAAAACTGTTTGAACGTATAATGTGTGGGATAAAATGATATCAAAGAGCTATTTCAGTGTAAAACCAAGGGTGCAAAAGGATGCTTTGAAGAAAGGCAGAGAGAACACCTGAGCTTGGCCCCACTGTACAGAGTGTGAGGAGGTGGCCTATTGTTCTCCAGGTGGCTGTGTCCCAGTCAGGTATTTGTATACTGGAATCTCTCTTCTAAGGGAGCAAAACAAATCATTTTGCTAAAAACTGTCCTAATGAGAAGGGAGGGGGAGAGAGAGAGATTTGGCTTTTCAAAAACACTGCATATTCCTATTCATATAATGATGCTCATATGTTATGTTCAGAATTAAGGTATTTACCAAGAAACATGGGTTGCATCTTTTTATAGCATTAAGAAGAGTTTGGTTTTGTAGACAGGGACAGGGGAAGATTTAAAGGTTCAGGCTGAGTTTGTTCTCCCATATTTTCATATCTGTTCTAGGTGAGTGCCAGCGTTTTGTTATCAGGGTCACTAGATATGGTTTTGTTTGGTGTGGGTTTTTTTGGAAGTATGCTTTTCTTATCTGTATTCCTTGAGCAAGCTGCTTTCAGCAGAACAAAATTTGTGCCCAGGATATCAGCTTTTCTTTCCTTTTTCTTAGGGTGATATATTCATACCCATTTTTCTGTAGAGGAAGGAAGAGGAACCGTGTTTCAACATGAACTGCTGTGAGGCTGCAGGTTTTGCAGCAAAGTATAATGCTTTGATCTTCTAGCTGAATTGTAATTAAGGAGTAAGAAACTGATTTTTAGGTTAGATTTAGAAACCTTTTCAGTGTAGGCTGGATAGAGTGTTAGGAAAGAACTCAGTCAGCTACAGCCAAGTGAATGCGTGTGAAGCAAGAATGGGAGAAGGTGGAAGCAAATTTGGTTTTGGACAATCAGTCAAGTCTGCTTTGTTAATACTGTGAACTAGGTAAAATTTCAAGTGCTACAGTCTAGGCAGAGGGTGGTGATGAGCATTAATGAGGTGCTTTAAATAAAGACTGTTCTTAAACCCGAACAAGCAATGTAACTTTTCAATTACGAGAGGAGAGTCTGCTGCTCTGTTCCTAGACTTTGTGAGTTGAGTTCTCCTACATGAAGGAGGAGATAAGATACCTTCAGAGCTTGACATCCATACAGTATGTTCCTGCTGTTGGAATACTGTTCTCTGTAGTTGCTGGTGGACATTAGAGTTACTAAAGCAGTAATCGTTAGTGGAGTATGGACTCCTGTTGTATCTAATCTTCTCTTAATTAGCTCATGGACAGAGGTCTTAATGAGCATATACCTGAAGATAATAAGGAGAGAGCAGAGATGTAGTTAATCCAGTTATTGTGACAAGTGAATCTCCAGAAAGAATAAAAAGTGAGCAGGTTCTGAATTGTTAGCAAAGTCCAGCTGAGTAAAGAATCTTCTAGTGCTGCTTTTGTTTTAACTAAGGAAAGAGCGGCATGATTTGCGTCAGTTCAAATAATTTCCTTCAGGATCACATCTTCCTCATGTCCTTCATTCTCTTTCAACTCATCTTTCCATATTTGTGTTTTAGCAGCATCCTTAGCACCTTATTAGGTTCAGAATTGAATCAGTAAGGACTAAAGTAATATGTTCTGATTTTGATGTTTCTCAGGACCTACCTGTTCATTCTGCCCTCTTAAAAGTTCTCTGAGAAACTGTATTGAATGTGCCCGAGCTGTGTTTGGTGGATGTAGAAGGGGTTGCACAGGTTTAAGGCATACATGAAAAGGGAACACAAATGTAGATTTTCAAAGCAAGTAAAACTTATAATTGCATTCAACACAGAGTCTGAAAAGTCATTCATCTTCAGAGTTTGGCCACGTTTGTTGTGCCAAACGCCCATCAGATCCTCTGGGGACCACGTATTCCGTTAGACAGCATGTGAGCGTTGTTAACCTTGCACAACTTTTCAGCAAAATAAGGTACTGGCAGCATTTTTAAAATGACAACAATTCATCGTTTGCCTTATTTGACTGCTAAATCAGCTGATATTTTCCTCTGAAAGTGTCATCTTCACAGAGGCAAAAGAAAGGAAATGTCAAAGGAGGTAACCTAGTAATGCATAAACAGTCCTTTTCACTTCAGGTCAGTGTTAATTTAAGCTTTCATTTCTGTGTATTTTATGTATTGGTTTTTTCTGTCACATAAGGGTGAGGAGAGGGCTCAGTAAGTGCAATCACAAAGTTCATTATTTTGATATTTCATTGAAATGGGATGCCATGTGTTTCCTCCCACCCACCCCCTTCAAGAGTGGAGGAAGGTGCATCTTATAGTGGAAATGAGTTTAAAAATTCACCCAATGTGTTGCAACCAATACCTCATTTTGGCAGTTTCCTCGGGTAGGGCTTAACTTGAGAGGAATTGGAATAAACCCAGAATCTTCCCACGTGCCATGTGACTCCCAGAAATAACAACTCTGTATTGGGGTTGTTAGGAAAAGTTACGAGCATCTGAGTGTGGCTCTAAGCGAAACATCTTTGTTCTTCCAGGAGGAAGGAAAAAAGCCTCTGGTACTTCCAGAATTTTAGGCATGGTTTTCAAAGTGGTTCAAGTAAATTCAGAGGGATTTTTGCTTCCCAGAAGTCAGAAGGGCCTGAACAATGCTATTGTGAGGTAGCCTTTACCTATTCAAATATTCAAAACTTTTAATAGTAATCATGAATGGGATGCCCATGATCAGTGCAAGATTAAGGATAATATTCCCAGTTACTAGCGGGAATCCCCCCTAATTTATGTAGTCCCATGTGGTGGTGTGTGTCGGTTATTTCAAGCACACACATTTCTGCCACTCCAGGCTTTTTGGCAGAGAGCTCTCAAATATTTGAGGATGAAAATATTTGGATGTTAGTCATTTGTCACAATTCCCAAATCCTGACCTGTGTAGATTTCCTTTGTAAGGTTCGGGGTGGATTTTCATTGCGAGAGTTCTACTGATCAGGACAAACCCAGAGCAATACCAGTGGAGTCTCAAACGTAAAACCTGTCTTTGAACAGATATTGTTTTTCTTGGCCTGCTTTCGTACATGCAGGCTTCACGTAATAGGCCTAAGCAATGTATAAGTAATCTGTAGAGCAAGGCTCTGAAAGCTCTTTACCCGGGAGTTGTTTGCTCCTGGCTTTGTGACAGCCCTTCCTTGTCAGGTCAGTCTCTTGGCTTTTGAAACAAGGTGAGAATGGAGTTAAAGGTCTGTGTGTGTTGAGATAACATATGTGAGTCCAGAGGAGACCACGAAGATGATCCAGGGGCTGGAGCACCTCCCATAAGGGGACAGGCTGAGAGAGCTGGGGTTGTTCAGCCTGGAGGAGAGAAGGCTCTGCAGAGACCTTAGAGCAGCCTCCTGGAGCAGGCTCCAGGAAGGCTGGGCAGGGGCTCTGGATCAGCGAGTGCAGGGACAGGATGAGGGGGAATGGTTTTCAGCTGAAGAAGGGGAGATTGAGATGAGATCTAGGAAGAAAAGTTTTCCTGTGAGGGTGGGGAGGCTGTGGCCCAGGTTGCACAGAGAAGTGTTGGCTGCCCCATCCCTGGAGGTGTTCAAGGCCAGGCTGGATGGGGCTTTGAGCCCCCTGATCCAGTGGGAGGTGTTCCTGCCCATGGCAGGGTGTGGAACTGGATGAGCTTTAAGGTCCCTTCCAACCCAAACCATTCTATGATTTCTATGACTTAGATTGTCATGAACACCCGTAAATACCAGAAATAGAAAGCAGTGGAAAGAAATGTTGTTCACTATCGGATGCACTTGATCTATGCTGCAAAAATTTCTTGACCTGTTGGAGTGTTCATTAGCTTAGCAGGCAAAGGGAAAGAGAACTGCATAGTCAGATTCTGCCTGAATATTAGTTAGGGGGATTCTTTGGATAAGTGTGGGATAGGAGAGTCTGTCAGTATCCTTGTTGAGGACAATATGACGTGAGCATCAGTGCTTTGAGGTAAGCTGCTGTGAGAAGCTCTTCATGGTGACATTTCACAGAATGAAATACAGCAATATTCAGGATGTGTTTTGAATTATTGTTTTTCTCCTATTTTGTTTCAAAGCAAATTAAAGATAAATACAGTTACAAATCGATGTTATTGTATCTAACTGAAAAATAACTTCCAAGAATATTTGCTGTTGTTTCTATGTTGGTTAAAAGTTTGTGTTACACTTAAGGAGAGAACTGTTGGAAAATGAATTTTAATGTTGTTGAACTGTGGAAGAATTTGTTCTTTGTGCAGGCTGATAGGGTGAGTTGTGATAGAGCTGGGCAGCATCGTAAGCACCTGTGATTAGAAAGAAGATTTTTGATTTTTAAACAATATCCAGAATTGCCAATCTACTTCGAATAAATCGATAACACATATCAAGCATTAAGTTTGCACTAAAAATAATCCAAATGTGTATGTTCATCACAGTTTGTAACTTGCTCTCCTTATGCTGGTGAAGAACATCACTGGTTTCTTTTGATCTTATGAAAATCAATCTTTTGTCATTTTGCTTTGAGAGTGAAAATGCAATTGCAGGGTTGTGGCTGCTCCAGGGTATGGTGTTAAGGAGTTGGATCTTCTCTGCTGTCGTTCATCCTGCACACTCAGCTGATGTGCCATGTGGATTGGTGGAGTTGGTTCAGGGAATCACAAGTTCTGGTGTGTTTTATCCATACTTGCTTCTACAGCTTTTGTCAGCGTTCTTATTGTGGCTAAAGAGAGACATACACCTATAACAACATTCAGAATTTTAGTTTATGATTTCTTAATTGTTATTCTTAAAATTATCTTTACTTGTATCAATAAATACCAACTGAAACAGCATCTTGGCAAGCTTACATAAAAGAAAAAGAACAGCTGTGCATTAACCTGGTAATATTCCTGTCTTGGAAAGGCTTTCTGCTTTCCTGTGCTTTAAACAAGTTTTAGAATAAATGAAATGTATTTCTCTAAGTGTAAGAGTGGAACACAGTTCTGCCTACTGGCAATTGGATCTTGCAGTACAGAGTGTTCTCAATTCCAAGATACTCATCTGAGCTTGAGGTGTTTTGTTCTTTATTGTAAAGTAAGTCTTGGGAATGCCAAAGGATGCCAGAGACTTAAAAGTCAACGGCCTATTTGCTCACCAGTGGCTGGGAAACACCTTCATAAATAGTAGAAGGGAAATATTTCATTTTAAGTTTGTTTTTTCTTTTACTTGGTAAATGTTTTCTATTATATCCAGTTTCAAATGCTATTTTAGAATCTATCCAGACTGCTCATAAATAAATTCACCTTACATGAAACAAACAATTATCATTTATAAATGAAAACCCATCACAGATAGGGAAAGGAAATGAGATCCGTGCACTTTACTACTAAGAAAATGGCCAGTAATGAGAAAGCTGGTGTATGAATTATTTCCTCTCTATAAAATCTGAGCTGTTTAGTCGTGTTTATAGAATATATTACAGATGAATGGTTGAGTACTTTTAAAACTTACTGTTCAGTATTACGGTTTTTGTACCTCACACTTTGTTTGGTCTTAAACCAGCAGATGTTATTTGTTTTAAGTTCAAGACTCATAAATTCTGTAAACTCAATGTAATTAAGTTCAGGCTATGCAGAAGTCCTGTTCTCAGAGCTGTGCTTTTGCTGCCTCTGTGTTAATGCAAGTTCCTGGAACTGGGATACTGCTGACTTGGCACAATGCGTACGAAGAGCATTTAACAAACATTGGAATACCCTCTTACATATCCACAGCCTCTTGTCTTGGGGCCAGCAGCAGCTCCGCTGCTTTCCAGGGATTTAATGCCGGTTTTCCACTCTGGCTGCTGCGAGGGACAGTGCCAGATCTCTACTAATTCAGCCTTTCCCCTGCTTTGTGGAATACCTGAAGCTGAGCAGGCTGGTAGAGGTGGAGGGACCAGGACACTCCAGGGCAGTAAGGAGCAGGAATGCAGGATCTGTTCCTGATGCAAGCAGGGGCGTGCGCATCTCCACGCGACCAACTGTTTTGTACTTTAGACCATTCTTTATGAAAGCCACTACTGTATTTACTTTGTGCTCTGTTCTCTTTCCTTCTATGCAAAAGCACTGTCCTTTCTGATGAATAAACTTCGGGCTTGCTTTCTTTCTCTTTTGCATATTTTCCTAATAGAACCTAAATGTCATATAACCAAGTAGCACTCCAGTTCTGGACGAAAGCAAAGTTATAACTTAAAATATTTAGCTCAAAGTGGGGTCAGTTGCTTTTGTTTTGTTTTCTCTAGGGAATGTGCTGGTGTTTTAAAATACAGACAGGCTTCCTAAAAGAGGGACTAAAATTGTTCTAGTTACTCTAGTATTTATCATTCTAGGTGTTTTATCATACAATACAGAATCTGATAGCAGAGTGTAACTGCTACTGTAGTAAATAATTTTTCTTAGATGATTTGGGTTGGAAGGGACCTTAAAGCCCATCCAGTTCCAACCCCCTGGTGTGGACAGGTTGCTCAAAGCCCCATCCAGCCTGGGGCAGCCAACACTTCTCTGGGCAACCTGTGCCAGGGCCTCCCCACCCTCACAGGAAAACTTTTCTCCCTGAGATCTCATCTCAACCTCCCCTCTTTCAGCTTCAAACCACCCCCCTCATCCTATCCACGTAATCCCTGATCAAGAGCCCCTCCTCAGCTTTCCTGGAGGCAGTGTTTTTATCTACAAGGCAATTTACACTTAGACAGGTCTTGGGGTTCCTTCTCTTTTAGTGACAACTAACAAGGTTTGGACAAAACTTGTGATTGTATCACAAACTATCCTAATTACTGCCATGAAGTAACTATGGGGGGTGATTTGAGTAGCTGTGATCTAGAAGGTCATGGACCAAGTAGGTATCTACCAGCATGTTCAGAAGGTTTGTTGTAGTTATGTGAAAGCAGCTATTTCAGAGATGTATCTTGCTAAAGTTTGTTTTATTATTATTGAGCTATTTTGTAATCTTCACTTGCATTCTAAAAATTCTGTCTTGCTGTATGAGAATCCAGACCATGAGCACATCACTGTGAAGGAAACTGTAAGAAAAGCGAGGAGGAGGGAGCTGTGTTAGAAAGGAGAGGGATCCAGTTCCCTGGCAAGATGGACAGTTGTGTGGAAGACTTGGCTGGTAATGAAAGAGTTCTCTGTCCTCTTCTTCTAGGCACTAGATTTGAGGCTGTGATTAAAAGCTGTTTCACTTCAAAATAACCAGATAAAGTGTTGATAGAAATGAGGAAGCTTTATCTGATACTGTGGTATCCATACATCGAAAATTGTCTTTGATGATGTCAAATTTTGACAAGAGAACTGATGGGAAGAGTGAAAGCTTTTCACTTGCATAGAAAAAAAATCAGATGTTGAATTGGACTTCCCCCCCTCCAAGTTCTTAGTTATTTTTTTATTCCTTTTGTATCATCATGGATAAAGAATAAACAATGCTGTTGGAGCATGTGAGCCTTAATTAATGCTTCCTGGTGAGAGATGAAGGAATTGGATGTCTACTGCAATTAGGCTCGTGTACAGTAGATGCCAGTAGAGGTCTACTGAGCCAAAATAGAAACATGACCAGCATTTCCATAGCAACAACTTCCTCTTGGCAGTTCTATTTATAGAAGTACTGCAGTCCCAGCCTTAGCATTGCTCTCAGAGGGCTCACTCATAAGGGTTAACCTTTATAGAAAAAATATACGCAGAAAGGTAGACTAAAACTGCGTGGGTTTGCTTTCTTGTGTTCTGTTAAACAGCGCAGTTATTGGTTGTGCTTATTTTGTTTATATACGTTTTGAAAAATCCTTGTTTCAGAACGGAAAGCCATTAAATATGTAAGAAATTAGCAAATCTTCCTTCTGTGTGGTAAAAAAGAGATGCAAGCTTGGTGTGGTGCTGGACGTATAGCGAGAACCAAATACATCTGCTTCTTCAAGAAGCCTTTTTCTGCTTCTGTTCCTATCCATAATTCTTTCTGCAATGTGCATGCCTGGCAAGGCTCAAAACTGTGTTTAATTACATAATTTCTGATGAGAATGTTTATTTTTTAGTTATGAATGGGCTATCAGTGAACTGTGTTTTAAGCCCTTTTCTCTCAAAGTTTATGTAACAACTAGAAAAATATCATATATATTTCTCAGGCTTACAGCACAGAACACTCCAGGTTCTTAAATATGTATCATTTAACAAATTTTACAGTTATTAAATGCCTATGAACTTCTGTATTTTCTAATTCAAAGTTAGACAATTAATTTATTTAAATGTGTTGGCTGCATCTTTCAACTTATAAATATTTTATTGGTCAATAGAGACCTGCTGAATTCAGCAAGATGCTCAAGCTCTTAAAGATGGAGTCCTCACTAACACTTTGTGTCAAATAATTGCTCACTCCTTTTCTAATAAATAATAAATACTAAAGTTGGACTTCGTTGCTGGAATAACCGATGCATAAATGACAAGGTGTGCTTTATCAGCCATCAGTTTTTAGAGTAAATAAACTTTCTTTAACCTCTTAAAAAAAAAAAAATCTTTATTATTAATGAAGTTATTTTTCCATAAATTGCAAATAAAATAGCTGTGCAGAGAATGTCACAGTATGTCGTTTTTCCTTATGGATGAAAGCCAGTGCTGAAAATGAGAAATAGCAATTTAAAATATTTTAAAAAATAAGATAGAAAAGAATATTTTTATTTAGCCCTTAACAAGAAGTAGAATGTGCATAACCAGACAGATTGAGACTCAGCTTCGCAGGTAACTGTTCTGGTTTGAGCTAAGGTAGAATCAGTTTCTGACTTCAGCCAAGCCCCCTCTTATTAACTTCACTTTCTGGAAGTGACCTGCACGTTTTTTGGGCAGGGTTTCTCTCCAGCAGTGATCACACGGGGCACTGGGGTGCAGAAAGGCCATTGTTTGTGCTTATTCCTACAGAAACCAAGGTCATCCTGGAGCTGGTGCAGCCGTAAGGGAAAGGGAAGGGAAAGGGTGGCACTTGCAGGGATGGGCACACAGGAGAGGTGACCCCAGACTGACCAGCAGAGCGTTCCGTCCCATACACCTCACACTGGGGATAAAACTGAGGGGTCACGAGGGTCAGTCTCTCTTCTCCGATGGCTGATGTCCAGTGAGGGCCTCCTCTGTCTGTCTGCATTGATCCCAAATCCACATATTCCCAAGTCCAGTTCCTGAGTGCAGCTCCCTCCTGATGCTGAGTCCAGGCAGGGCCCTTTCCCTGTGCCTGCTCTGAAGCAGCAGTGGTGACGCGAGGAGGGACAATTTTTTATATTTGTATGTATTTTATTATTTCTTTATTAACAGTACTTTATTAATATTATTGTTTAATTAAAGCAATTTTCGTTTTAGTTTCCAACCCTCAAGGCTTTTTCTCTCATTTCTCTGGGAGTGGGGGGAGGGAATTGGGAGCCCAACTGCTTGAATTCAGATGTCAGTCAAGCTGGGTTGGGGCAAAGCTCTGATGTTGCATTGGTTTGGAAGACTTGTCTATCAGTAAGGTGAAGGTTTAGGTAACAGGACATAGGAGATTCTACCTTCAGAAATCGCGGGCTTCATATGAAGACGTTGAAGTCCCCATGGGATGTAAACTTCACAGAAAGTCAACATGGTGGGGTTTTTCATTATCATTCTGCAATGCCAATTAATGCCAAAAACTTCTGAGATGAGGCAACTGTATTACTGTCTAAGTGTGACCAGGACTTTCAAATCCAGCTTTTCTTTTAGAAAAAATTGTCTTTTAGAAATCCTTTTCAGTAACCTGCTTTCACTTAAATCACTTCACTTCTGTGGTGTCAGAGGGTGAATATTTCTGCTTCCTCTTCCTGGCACATAACTTGAGTGTCCAGCTTAAGTCACTTGGGTGCACTCAGAGCTATTGAATGTTGGTGGGCAGAGCTGCTCTCTGGCGGTTCCCCCGTCTCTCCATTGACTCTAGAGGGCTTATCTAAGAAATATAGTGGATGTTGTAAATTGCTCTCTTCGAGCTCAGAGAAGCAAAACAGTTGAGTTGAAGGATGTGTGAAAGGTGGGGCGACCCAGTAGAGTAAAGGCTCAGAGCCATGGGAGAGGAGGGAGACGAGCACAGCATCGTATTGAGGCTTTGTTTGCTGGAGGAAACCAAGGTCAGAGAAGCTAAATCCCTTGAAGGATTCCCTGAATGCCCTGAGACTTGCGGTGAGCTACAGGGAAGCTCAGCTGTACAATTCCAGAGGGTCTTTTCCAGCCCCAAATGTTTACCAGACAGGGCAGTATGTGTCGTGTTGTTGTCTAAGTATTGCTTATATTGGTGTATGGAAGGTGGCATAGTGTTACTCTGTCGAAGTGTTCAGTTCTGCATGGCACGTGACTATACTCCCTCTGCCTGTTTGTGACCCCTGATAAGGTAAATGGGTCCATGTGGTCTTCACTACCTCTTGTTTCTGGCAACAGTGCTTTGAACGGACAGGGTGTCATGGATGTCAGCGTTGGTCCTGCAGCAAAGCTGGTAAAAGACTGGAAAGAGTAAGGTGGAAGAGGACCTGGAATGGGATCCAGGGAAGGCTGCAGCACTGGGTCGCCGACAAGAGAACAGATGATGTGAAATGTCAGTGTTTAGACACTTGGTTTCAAATTTTGAACAGATGCTGGAGAAAAAAACCTACATTTCCAGAGTGTATCTGGAGCCTGAAAGCAAAGGGTATCTCCATGCTTTGAGTGGGCTCTAGAAATGTAACCTTTTGTGTTGGCTGAGGCCAATAACAGCAACTCTGGAAGTGCCCATTAAGAGGAACAGAGCCAGGTCTGTAAAGTCTGTCCCTTGGCGTTTTAGCGTTTGATCATTATCACAGGCAGTTTGTCAGTGTTGGGTTTTTTCCGGAGCGCAGAGCTGTTATGAAATAGTTGCATAATGTCCAAGGATGGAGATCTGCTGAGGTTGGAAAACTATTCAGAAAGAAGTACGGTGGTGAAAAACGAGAGAGATGGCTTTAACACATCATGACTGTAAGACAAGAGACAGATTGTGGTAAAGTTTTTTCAGTCTTAAGAATAGCCTAAATCTAAGTTGCATCTTATTTGTGCAGAGGATACACTGGGAAACCTGCACGAATATTTTGTGTGAATGAAAAACGCTTCTTACAGTATTCTGGAGACCTGCATGCAAAGCTTCTCCATAAGCAATGTCAGGAGCTGGTGACCCTAACTTTGCAACTGTCCCTCCAAGCTGCCTTTATGGCCAGGAGAGTGAGCGTACTGCTAGATAAGGCTCTGGGCATTCTGGTAATTCATTCCTGAAGAAGTTAGGTAGGGTTCACTCTTGGAGTAAGTGGAACTCTGTTTGGATAAGTATCATAGAGTCATAGAATAGTTTGGGTTGGAAGGAACCTTAAAGCCCATCCAGTTCCAACCCCCTGCCATGAGCAGGGACACCTCCCACTGGATCAGGGGGCTCAAAGCCCCATCCAACCTGGCCTTGAACACCTCCAGGGATGGGGCAGCCACGACTGCTCTGGGCAACCTGGGCCAGGGCCTCCCCAGCTCAGATTGAACAACTTCAGTCTGATTTTTCTCAAAGAAGGACAATAATACTCCTCCCCAATAATAATAGTTTCTTCGATAGTTTTTGCAAGTAATCTCCTTGCTTGGAAAGTTGTTGAGTTGAAAACGAGATTCCTGATGATTAGCCTACAGCTGGTGGTGGTTGCTGGACTGATGATCACACTCTGTCTCAATAACAGGGCAAGAATGACAGAGTTGACACTTTTCTTTTTTCATACGTGGTTGTGGTAAGTTAAAAAAGTATATCTGCCTTCTGATCTTTACCTCTGAACAAGCTGTTTGTAGTGTTTTAACGTCAAATGTATATGGAAATATATGTGATGCATTAAAAAGTTGTGAAGAAACAATGATAGAGCCATTATTGCGTGTTGTGTAAAAACACGGAAACGCTTTTCGATAGGCATGAAAAGAGACTTTTAGCTGTGTAAACCAGGACATTGTAGAGCTTTTCTTAACAGGAAGTAGAAGGGAGCAGTGGTTAGAGAACAGTGCACACAGGAAGCCTGACACATGCAGTTCTTTGCTCTGGGATGTCCCGCTCCCTTTCGGTGTTTTCTCTTTTGCTTTTGTGAAGTCGTCCGTGTGTGTCGATGGCAGCTCCAAAGGAGGGACCTTGTAACCAGTGCACAGGGACAGCCACCGCGCTCCAGAGGCTGGAAGGGTTTGCCAGCCGCCTCTTCCATAGGCATTCCAAGAGTGGTGCCCATGAACACAGGGCTGCTCTGGAAAACGAGAGCCAGCATTGCTCAGAACTCGCTGTCTTGTGGGACAAATCGAGTAAGTAGGGGGGTTTCGTTTGGTTTAGAGAGATTCGCTCTTCAGTTTGCTTGGGAAGTGAAGATGGTTGTAATCTGTGATGCATTCTGGGGGAGATTTTAGAATTCATGACCTGAAGGCATTAATTTGAGGAATAAAATCTTGCATCAGGCAGGAAAGATGGAGCACAGCTCCAGGGACTGGTGGCCAGCAGGAATATTTATCCCTCCCTTGTTTCCTCTTATCTTCTGGCAACCCCCCCCTCCAATTTTTGCTTCTGAATTACTTCCTTTATTCTCAAATTAAGTCAGCTTGTTTAGCAAAATAGAAAATTTATTAAAGATTGTGATGTTTAAACTTTGGCATAGGCGGACATTGCTGCACAGATTAAGCTTCCAATTACAGGGCTTTTTATTGTTTATCCTTTTACTTTGTACATCAGAAAGCTCTATGCAGTGGTAAGCTATAAAATTGTGTTTGGTTTTAAATATTCATTTATTTTGAGAATGTTGACTATCATTAGCTGTATTTTCTTAATTAGTGAACAGTTTACTGTATTATTTGTACAGATTCAAAGTTTTCCTGATTGCATATTGGGTGATGAAAGTGAAAGATTTCAAAAAACACCACAATTTAAGTAAATTGACATTTGATTTTCGTCTCTCTTTCTTTTAAAGCCCTGCCTTGTTTTGCAAAACAATTATTGTCTCTGTGGTTGAATACTCGTTTAAAAATGTTACAATATGGTAATTGATGATAATTTTCATCCAGATTTCAGATTCATTGATGGATTTGCAATTATTTCAGTTGAAAATAGGCCTTATTGGAAATGCTTGGCATCTCAGTGTTACCATGAAGCAAATCAGTGGTTCTGCATCTCCCTGCTTGCAATTTAAAATATTATGAGAGTAGGGAGTGAATCTGTTCTCAGAGGCTGAGCAGTAAACATGGAAACAAAGAGGTGCTAAAGCATTGACCTAAAATAGATTAAATCTAGGTCTTCCAAGCGAGATGGGAACGGATCGGCTGCTTTCCTTGGGCAGATAAATGGTGAAAGCGCATAAATTCTGAGCTTCCACTTCTCCAAAGCATTTTCAGCTCCGTTAAAATCCAGGCACCCTTGTGTTTGTGTCAAAGCTCTTTTTTATGCAAATAGCTATTTAAAAAAATAACAAGCATTTTTTTTGCGTAACTAACACGAAGGAAAAAATGGTATGGACCTACTGACACTTAGGAGTTGTGACCTGTTTGTGTACAAGTCAATACTGTTTTTTCCCCCTCTATTTAAGGCAGGCTTCCTCGTCTGCCACGCTCGATGAGGAAGTGGCCTGTCATGTCTCTTGGTGATAAACACAGTGAAAATGGCTGTTCTGCAAATGCTATTTTAAGTCATAATTAAACACAGTGGTTGCATGCGGCTCTTCAGAGGCAAAGTTACTGAGCTGGGAGTGGCATGGTTGTTGATTATGTCGCTTTGGTGAAATTCTAAATCTTTATCCAGAGCCTTTGCACTCAATTTGTAGATTATTTTTAAAGAATAACAAAAATACTTTAGGTACACGTGGATGCAGTCTGTGTTCCAGGATTCTTGTTTCGCTACCCCTGTAGCTGAAACAGTGATACAGAAGATCAGCAGCACAGTAGAGGGACTGTTTCTGTCTGCCCCTGACTCCTAATTTGATTTTTACATGCATAATCTGGGAATTTTTTTTGTGAAAAATGAAAGAAAAATGGAGTCTTTTGGTTGTGGTTGGGTTTGTTTTTTTTTTTACCTGAGTGTTCCATGTCATTGAATCACATAGAGTCACTGGATTCAGGGCATGGATTAATTTCACAGACAGTTTAATGAATCAGCAGTGGTTTAGAAACATCCTGGCATCTGTCTTGTAAGGATATTTGAATATTCCCAACTGTTCTGCAACTGATGAAATGCTGATGTCAGGTCCTGGGTGAAGTTCCAGAGCAGGCAGTGGGAATTACTCTGGAAGTTTCAGGCAAGACCGCTCTTTAATTCCTGAATTGGAAAGTGACATCTTGGAATTTTTGTTGGTTTAGGTTTGAGGTAGAATCCATTTGAAAACAAAGTTAATATATCTATAATTTCTGAAATACTGTAAGAGGTCTGTGTGTCCTTTCACCAGCAGTTACTGCCAAAGCTGTGGGTTTGCCAAAGGGGAAGGAGCTGTTGCTTGTTGGGTGGACATTGCGTTGTCAGCTGGCTGGCGTTGTGGGCTGCAGTCATTTGCCAGATGGTCTGTGGCCCTGAGGGTTTTCAGTGGTCAGTTTTGAAATTTAATATCTTTCCTTTGTTATTTGGATATGTAAAACAAGCAGTTTGATTTTTAACATGCCTTGGATTCTTGGTAGAAACATGGAACAAGTGTGTTTTGTAGAATCTGCAGAACCCAGCAAGGGCGAAGGTGGCGTTTAAAAAGCAAACTGAGCGCACGTGGGGTTGTGGAGCCTGACCTGGTAACTGAGTCAGTTGTGCAGCAAAGCCAAAGGATGAAAGAGGGGGATGGGGTCATCAGAATGATGCATTCCATTCTGAGTTTACATGTCACAACTGTGACTTGCAGCTCGGTGGAACCTGTTTTGATTTGTGTTTTGTTTTCTTAGTTACTTGTTGCTCGTGGATTGAAATGGGGAGTGAGAGGAGAATGAGGCTGCTTGGGTTTGAACATGAAGACAGTGAGATCCATGTGAATCTTATTCTTGAACTGGTATTGTCCAAATGTGCCTAATAAGAGAACACATTAACAGCTCAGGTAACTAAAATTATCAGGAGAGTCACCACTATTGCACCTTTCTGTTATCTTCATGGTCTCTAAATTGCAAGTGGATAGGTGATGAATACTCAAAGGAATATTATCTGGTCTCTAACTGATTCAAAATAGCATTAATATACGTTCAAATACCGTGGGATGTCTTACAGAGATTGAGCTGAATAATCACTGGATACACGTAGAGAAAAATACATGTGAAATAGGAAATGATGTGCAGAGTTTATTGTGTGAATTGGTTGAAGGCTCAGAATAACTACTAGTTGGGTACAAGTCAACAGATAATTCTGGTCTAAGGTTGCCATGGAAACAGCCAGTGCTTGATATAATTGAGAACATCTTAAAACCTCCTGGTGTTTGCATGCTTTTCTCCCCCTGCCATTTTGAGTTGCTTTAGGCATGAATAGGTAGCGCTGGTCAGAACAGAAGTAGTTAATGAGCAAAACCGAATGTCCGTGTCCTGAATATTGATTTTGTTTTACTACTGTTACCTTGTGCTTCATGGTTTTTTGCATCACAAGGAGCGTGTAAGGAAGAGCAGCTCTGGATTCCGTGTGCTGTCTCTTTCCAGTCTGTTTCCAGTGTGTTTAGAGATTGAAGTGCTGATTTTGTAGAGACTAACAGATTTCTTCAACTGTTGGATTAATATTAGGAGCAATATGTTTCTGCAAACTGGCTTTTCAGCATGAATGGTAAGTCTTTTCTATTACCTCTGACACTGTTTTTTTGTTCCATCTTTGCAATCGGGAAGGTTTCCCTTTCTTGTCTGCAGAGCTGCATCGACTACAGATCCCTTTGTTTTTGTAATGGACTCACTGTGGGCTTCTCTGAAAAATTGCTAAAGATTTGCAGTTCTTATCAAACATTTTGCTTTGTGTAATGTATTTGCCATTTAAAATCTTATTTTAAAGCTTTCTTTTAGGAATAACTGTTTTACATCATTAAATAGAGCACACAATCTGCTTTGGAAAAATACATAATTGAATTCTGTCAGGTCACTTAATTTTCTGTGCCACTCATAATAAATTGTTTTATCTGAATTGATGCAAATGGAGAGGTCTTCTGAAATTTTTATAATCATCATCAAAAAATTCTGCACTGGCTTTTGTTTTTTATCTGAACTGGCTTATTATTCTGTGGTTTTTATTCTTTCTAAATGATGGGAGAGCTGAATAGTTGAGGTCATTCATGAAAGGAGGGGAGTCCTTTGAGATATTATAATAGATCCAGTGAACTAATCAGGCAGGTTTTACTTTCCAAACCCACCGTGACGGCTTGTTTGTCCTGCAAATTTAGAGGACCATTTTAAGGAAGATTTTTTTAATTTAATGGCTTTGTTAAGTGTTTTATTCTTACATGGAATATTATTGAAAATTGTATCTAATTGTATAAATTCTGGACATTTATTTCCTTAGAAACAGATATCCTTGGAAAATTGTTTGCAGAAAGCCCAAATGTATTCGTTTCCGAAATGATGCCTTTTTGTTTCAAGCAGATATCTGGAAGCTTTCGAAAATGGCTTAAGAGGCTTAGAGGTTGCTTGAAAAGAAAAAACCCAGTTAATCAGGTATCCAGGGTCTCTGTGTGGCTGGGTGTGTGGTTTTGCTTTATTCTGCAAATTTAAAGGACCATTTTCAGCAGGGTTTCACTTTTGTATGCGGCGTGAGATAAAGAGTGGGAGGAGCCACCCCGCTGCCTGCTCTCATCGGCTTATCCGTACCTTTCTCCTACAAATGTGTTGAGGTCAGCTTCCCTGGAATGAGCCGCGTGGCTGGTGTTTCCTTGGTGTCCCTTCATTTTAAGGGAATAAATTTCTTTCAAGTTAGGTTACATGTATTATGTTTTTTGGGGTTGTTTTGGAGCTTTTTTTGAGGGGTGGTTTTCCTTTCTCGGCCCTGGGGCTTTGTTCTGCAGTTGGCATCTGTAGGTTTCATTCATCCTGACACCCAGCCTCCCAGTTCCATTGGAAACAGAAATAAATAGCTGCAAGGTTTACCAGGTGTTACCTTCCAGTCACAAGGATCTATAATCAGAAGTACCATTTGGATAAGGGAAAGGCGACCAGCTCCATCAAGTGAGGATTATGTTAAGTCTTCACTGTAAACCTTTCCCCATTTAAACCACTTCCGCTTTCCAGGGCACCTTTGCACACTCACGGCAGCAGTGCTTCCTTCCACCCCAGTGGGGATGAAATCAGATTTTCTCCTTATGAAAGACCGCCAAGCTGCAAGTGAGATCTTGGTAAAAAAATGATGTATTTTGTTCAGTTGCAAGTACAATTGACTTACTATTTCTTTTTTTCAGGAAAGCTCCATTTATATATATATAAATATACCTATATATATATCTATAAAGAGATATATATGTATTCCAGTTATTTTTCTATATATGTACTTGTATCTCTCTCTTCCTGGGAGACTGCTCTAAGATCTCCCAGTACTGTAAAGGGGCTACAGGGAAGCCTATGAGGTTGGTGAGGCCCTGGCCCAGGTTGCCCAGAGAAGTGGTGGTGGCTGCCCAATCCCTGGAGGCCAAAACCAGGTTGGAAAGGGCTTTGAGCCCCCTGATCCAGTGGGAGGTGTCCCTGCTCATGGCAGGGGGTTGGAACTGGATGGACTTTAAGATTCCTTCCACTCCAAACCATTTCATGATTCTATATGATTTTTTTTCCCTCCAGAAAGACTCAAAAGAAGGACAAAGTATTTTTCTGTTTGTTTGGTTTAGGGGGTTTGTTTCAAGGAGCAAAATATTATTGAAAGTTAAAACTGGAGGATACAAGTAACTGTAGTGGTCTCACCTCCCAGTTCTGAAAGCTGCTGCTCTGCTTGATCTTCCGTGTCACTGGGAATAGGCTGAACACTCCCAGTTGTCACCCAGTATGATTGGGCTCATACTTTCAAATACAGCAAAGAGAGGTAACTGCTGACACAGACATTTCCACTTGTGAGATCATAGTTACCAAATGTGGAGACAGATGGAGCAGTGTGAGGAAAGAGCCTGAGCAGTGCTGACGGGCTCTGAGTGTCCAGCTGTGTGTGAGGAGTTCCAGGAGGGAGGGCGAAGGCAGGCAGTGTGAATATCTTAGTCGTGTGCATTGGGAACATCTAAGGGCAAGGGACGACATGCAGCAATTCCTGCTGCTGAAGAGTCTGGAGAATATGGAAGGATGCCGTGGAATTTCCAATTGCCGGAATTCTACATCTGCCTATACAGGTTTTGTGGGAATGATGGTTCTTTCCTTTCAGCCGCTTCCCCCCCCATTCCCCTCCTCAGTGTTACCCAGTACCCTCTGACAGTGGACTGGGATGATTTCTTATGTGTTGACCTGGGTTTATGTTTTCTTCTGATTCATGTATGAAATATTTGAAGAAAAAGCAACAAAAGTTGCTGCATTCATACAATTCTTAAAAAATATCCATAGAGTGAGCAGTCCCTCAGGGTGCTTGGTTTGGGATAGAAGTGAAAAATCAGTTTAAAATGGAGATTTATTCCAAAGCAAAGGGTATCTAGTGTATTATGATCTTGCATCTCTCAAACTGTGACTTATTTCGGTCCCTGCTGTTACGTTTCTTAAGTATCTTCTTGCCTTGGTTTTCCTTTTACATCTCCAATTTTGCTGCTGGTTCCTCTTGGAGCTGCTGCAGATCCTGCTCTCACAGCCCAAAGGACGCACTAGGAGCTTCCCAGCTGTAATTATTGAGACCTTTACAGGCATTTTGGTAAATAGCATCACATTTTTTATATTCTCCTTTGTCCATTCTAGTTGCTGACAGATACTTCAGCCCATTAAGAATTCATGTGGTTTAGTTTTTATCATTTAAATTTTATTGCAGGCTTTGCAGCTCAATTCATGGCCCACCCATGCTCCAAATAAGTGTTGACTTGAACCGTTTTCTCTCTACAGGCCCATTCTTTTTAAGAATGGATGGTAACTACTCTTACCTGCTTTCTGGCTGCCCTAATCACAAGGCAAAAAAACCTTGTTGTTCACTCAATGTGTTGAATTGTGAAATGTGTTTATTTACGTAAGACTTCCTTATGCAGGAAGTCAGTTTAAGGTTTTAAATGAACTTCTCCTACTTGGCTGATTGCTGCAGGCTGCCCATTCCTGTAAATATTGAAAGTGGGTTCTGTGGGAGCTGTGTCTGTAGCCGTGTCAGAATGTCAAATTTTGCAAAGAAATGGAGAGCTGTTTTTCTGAGTTAACCTGTGAAGATGGGTCTTACTGATCCCAGAACCTGTGTGTGAAAGTTGGTGGTGTTGTTGCAAGGGATGGGACAAAGTGGTTTTCTGAGAGGGAGACTGAGGCATAGAATGATGGAATGGTTTGAGTCAGAAGAGACCTTAAAGCCCATCCAGTTCCACCCCCTGCCGTGGGCAGGGGCACCTCCCACTGGATCAGGTTGCTTAAAGCCCCATCCAACCTGACCTTGGAACACCTCCAGGGATGGGGCATCTGTGACCTCTTCATCCACAAAGGGGCTACAGTTGGGGAGAGACTTCTTACAAGGGCCTGTAGTGATAGATTGAGGAAGAATGGCTTTAAGTTGGAAGGAGGAAGACTTAGATTAGACATTAGGAAGAAATTCTTCTTGATGAGGGTGATGAGGCCCTGGCCCAGGCTGCCCAGAGAAGTGTTGGCTGCCCCATCCCTGGAGGTGTTCAAGGCCAGGTTGGATGGGGCTTTGAACACTCTGATCCAGTGGGAGGTGTTCCTGCCCATGGCAGGGGTAGAACCGCATGGTCTTTACGATCCCTTCAAACCCAAACCATTCTATGATTCTGCGATTCTCTGAACAACCTGTATTTTGATGCCTTGTATGAAATACTTGGAAAAAGAAAAAGCAACACAAGAGCTGCTAATTTTGCGTAACCTGTAAAATGCATCCACATGGTGAACAGCCCTTGCAGTTGTTGAGTTTGCAGTATAAAGAAGAAACAAACTTAGTAGAAGTTTGGTTACTTCTAAAGAGAAATTTGTGCCTGAATGTGTCCAGTGTTGTGAGAGACGTTGCCTGCATGCAGGGAATTTATTGGTCGGATCAACTACCTGCAGGTTTATGCTTGCTGTTTCTAGTAATCCCACCGTAAAAGTTATTCACATTGACAACTGTCCAGTAATGTGTTATCCTCTTCTACAAAGAGGGAGGGTGGGGCCGTAATGGAGAGAGGGGAGGTGGTGCTGGGCAGGTTGCAGAGGGGGGGGACAGCTTAACGAGAGGAAGACTCCAGCAGGTGCCCTGAACGTTTTGTCTGGTACACGGGTTTGAGTGTAAGAGGAAAATTTGATTGTGTTGTTTAGTTGTGTTTAACTACTGGAATTTCCTAGCAACATTTACTCAAGAATGTGGTTGACAGTGGTTGGAACGCGAGCCAGCAGTGTCCCAGGTGGGCAAAAAGGCCAGCAGCATCCTGGCTTGGATCAGCCATGGTGTGGCCAGCAGGAGCAGGGAACGGATCGTCCCCCTGGACTCAGCATTGGTGAGGCTGCACCTCGAATCCTGGATTCAGTTCTGGACCCCTCACTACAAGAAGGACATTGAGGGTCTGGAGTGTGTCCAGAGGAGGAGAACAGAGGTGGGGAAGGGGCTGGAGAACAAGTGTTATGAGGAGCGGCTGAGGGAACCGGGGTTGTTCAGCCTGGAGAAGAGGAGGCTGAGGGGAGACCTCATCGCTCTCTGCAGCTCCGTGAAAGAAGGTTGTAGCAGTGCTGGTCTGTTCTCCCAAGTAACAGGATGAAAGGAAATGGCCTCAAGTTGCACCAGGGGAGGTTTAGATTAGACATCAGGAAAAATTTTTTTATTGGAGGAGTGGAGAAACGCAGGGAGAGGCTGCCCAGTGAGGTGGTAGAGTCTCCAAACATGGAGGGGTCCAGAAACAGTGTGGACATGGTGCTTGGGGAGATGGTTTAGTGGGGACGTGGTTTGGTAGACACGGTACTGTTGGGCTGATGGTTGGACCGGATGAACTTAGATGTCTTTTCAAACTTCAATGATTCTGTGATTCTGTGGTACATTTACAAGATATTTTATGCCAGTGCCCTAGAAAATTTTGTTCTTGGAGCTCATTCTTAAAACGTATCCTTTTTTTTTTCCCATGGTAACCATGGCAATACATGCACTGCGGAAACAGAAGTGCTTGAATTGTCACAATTTTTGTGCAGCTCTCACTTTCCTGGGTAAAGTAACACATTTCACCCAGAGAGGAGTCTTTTACCCTATAGATTCTGTGGTAGTTGCAACTTGCTGGATGAAGTTCAGCCATGAGGACAGAGGGTGGTACGACCCAGATGAAGCTTGATTCCTAATTGCTCATAAAGCACATCAGTGTATGATAATTGAGGATTTTACATGTTAACACTTCTTCACGTAATCTTTTATGTATGAACTAATTTTATATGGAGGGAGTGTTAAGTACTGCATTTGGAAGTAATTGTATTAAACCTGTAAGTATTCATTTAAAATCTTAAAAGAATTAAATTATCTAATAGAATAATTGAAGATTAATAACTTAAAATTAGAGGTATTGCTCAGGAGCCTTTTTCAGTAGTCCGATGCTCTGCTTTCATGGTCATGGTACACTGGAACAACCCAGCGTTCCTTTGGGAAAGGAACAGTTCTGTCTGCCCCACATCTTTGCCCATTTTCATCCTCACCCCAAGAGGAGCATTCATGCGACGAAAAGAAATGGGAGCTGCTTTGGATTGAAATTACCTTCCCTTGTCCTCTCCTGCCTTCTATCCATTACTTTTTAATCCAGTCTGACTCCCTGACCTGGCTTGGCAGTGAGCCACAAGGATGCTTTTGCTCTTTCAAGGAAGGTCATGAGAGATGCAGTGACTGTGGGAGGGCGGGACTGAGATTTCTGCCATCCCACACTTAACACTGAGCTGCAACCTAACAAACCAAACTGCTAGTCTTGGACTTTTAAGCCTCAAAGCACATGGATTGTTGCAACAGAGGAAGCAGATTTACAAATGTGTCATCTCCTGCAGTCTGGAATAATTCTTTTCAAAGAACACTTCAAGAGCAGGAAGAAAGTAAGAGAGAGACTTCTTTCCTTAGGCCAAAGCTTAGTTCTAATATATTTCAGTTCTGACTGGTCATTTTAGAGAACTGGAACAAAAAATCAACTCTGTCATTCAGCACACTGTTGCTAATAACATTTTAATTTGCAAGAAAAGGTAGCGCAAGAAAGAGAGGTGCCACCCTGAAGAACCAGAAGACCCAAAGGGATGGAGCAGCTCTTGCCCACCAGGAATCTGCAGGACACTTTAGGTCATGGTCCATGATTGGATGTTCAGATGAAGCTTTCCTGCTTGTCTGCACTGAGGGAGTCTTGCATCTAATCAGTAATTTAGGATTTGAATAATAAATCTCAGCAGCGTTCATAGGTTTTGGTTGACTGAGACAAGGCTGAGAGAGCTGGGCTTGTTCAGCCTGGAGAAGAGAAAGCTCTGGGGGGAGCCTCATAGCTGCCTTCCATTTATGAACCTAGCCTTGGTGACTTTGCAATCTTAGAGCAGACACAAGACCAAATGTTGACTGGTTGATTTTTCACCAGAGAACCTCTGCTTGTATCTCACAGCAGTGCTCAAGAAGAGATTCCCTTGCCCTCTACCAGGACTTTTTTCACCACTGTTTTCATATTGGGAGAAACAAAGCGTTTCGTTGTTCTTGTTGCTGTATTTTGTTGATACCATTTGTATTTTGAAGAGTTTCTCAGCTACTAAAATGTTAACGGTTGCTCACACCGCTTCCTTGGAGTGTATTAACCCTTAGTAGTGTTTATTTCCAAAGACATGCCGGGGTCTTACTGAAAGCCTTGTGATATTTTTCGTGCTCATCAGAAGAGAAATTTAATGATATTTAAGACCACAGGTAGGTAAGAATGAGACTTAGAGTTGGAATTGCATGCTTCTTACTCAGTTCTGAAATGTACCGTAGCCACAGGACTCACTGAGGCATCTGTGTACATCTCAGTAATGTTTAAGGCTATAAATAGATAAATACGAAATTTACACATATATTTACCAGAATCTCTTAATTTATATTTATTTTTCCCAATTAAATGATATTTGAAGACTTAATTAAATAACCCATTTAATTCCAGACTTCAAGTGATTATGTTGCAGTTTTGGAACAGAAATTGAATTGTATTTTGATAAAGGGCATTTTAAATACCAAGCAGAGATTGGCATTTAGCGCAGCAGATGGGGGATTGTAGTGGTGCCTGATGTTTAGTCTTAATCAGTTTAGTTCTTGCTTTCTTGCCATGAATCCTATCCAAATACTGGCTTCCCCCCCCCCCCCGAAAAAAAATTCCTGGCTTGCTGGTTCTTGTGGGAGATGGGCTTGAGAACAGCAAATCCAGTGCACGTGGGAGGTGGGAGAAAGGCAGAGCAATCCATGGTAACTTCAGGACGTAACTCTTCCCCTCCTGCTGCCGCACTCCTGCAACTCAGAGGTCCTCCAACTTTTCATGTCTCTTTAGGATGTTTCCTCTGATTGACTCGCTCTTACACTGTTTTACACCTCATAGTACTCATTTGTTAACAACTGGTTTATAAGCTTGCCAACTTTGCATATAGAAGTTAATTGATAAGAATATTGTGTGAACATACCTTTAGATAACAGATCTCCTGCTCCTTGGGGGTTTTGGGGTTGTGTGGGGTAGGGGTTTTTTGGTTTTGTTTTTGTAAATACCTCCTTATATGCCAGTGTTTCCTGGAAACCTCTTGATCCTGAATTCTGCTGCCCTTGGCAAATCTTGTCCAGCAGACTGACCACCACCCACACCTCTCTGCTGTCCCTGTCTCACTGCCCCTGATACCCAAGGGGATGGCTCATATCTTGTCCCATTGTGTGTGCACCCGGAGTGTTCCTTCTGACCAGGGTTTGAACCAAAGCAGGAATAAGTTATCAGACTGCTTCAGTTCTCTCAGTTGCAACTCCTTGGCCATTGCCCCATTTCTTACTGCCTCTCTAGGAATCTCCCCCAGTTTCCCACTATGCGCTTGGGGTGTTTGCATTGCATAAAACTTGCTTCTCCTGCCTGTGATCGCTCTTGCTGGTCATGCCCAGCTAAGCTTACACTGTGCGTGCTTACCTGGTCTCTGGAATGCTTGTACATCCTCTCCAGTTCCAGCTGGTGTCCTGCCTGATGCTTCCAGTTGTTCTGTTGGCTTCTGTAGCCTGCATTGTGCTGTAACTTGTGCTTTTGCCCTCTCCTTCCAGCACCTTCCTTTCTTGAGGAGCAACTTCTCCTTTTGTTTCAGCCTCCTTTGCTGCAATTTCTACTGTACCAGCGAAGGATCTGTTTGCTGCATCCCTGCATCCTCATCTTGCCTTTGCTAAGCCATGTAGGAACACTCCTTGCTCTTCAGTGCTTGTGGGAACCTGTAGATAGGCATCTCTCTTCCTGGTTTCTCTGTTTCGTTGGGGTTTTTTTGACAGTCTTAAAAAATTAAACCACACCTGTGTGGTGACCCTACAGGATTCCCATATGCGTTCCCATTTCCATACTGTGCGGTCCAGCCTTCTGAAGGAGTTTTGTTGCCATTGTTGGGGAACAGGACTGAAATTTCATTGTGGTATTTTTTTGGAGGCTGGTTGCCATTTCTGTGCTCTCCACCATGCCATTCACACATGCTGTCTTTTGGAACGACGTGTTAAGTAGTGGGAAACTCACCCAAGTTACAGGTTTTATTGTGATCCAGATGAAGATAGATACGCTTTTGTTAGCAGCAGCCACTTTGGATGTGTGTGTCTTGGAATAGATTAATAATTAAAGATGCCAACTTGATCTCCTGAAGTTTTGTAAGCTGTGCTCATTTCTGTGATGCATCATCTTTTTTTCATACTGAATTTAGCTGTCTTTGGGTTTTTTCCTCTTTTCTTTGCTCCAGCACTCTGTGATTTAGCATGAGTCACTCCGTCTGTGTGGGAAAGGGCTGGTTTATTCCAGGGTCCGCTCTCAAGCGGGGAGGGGAAAGGGTGGAATGATATTTGTGTTTTCTCTGTGTTTGTTGTGGAAATGCATAAAACGTTTGTTTTTTTATTTTTTCTTCTCTTTCTTTCCTCTCTTCATCATCTCATCTGTGTGGGTGAATGTTCCTGCAAACCCTTGGGGAACCTATAGAGACTTTTGGTATGCTCATTCCTTCATTTGTGCCCAAAGTCAGAGATGCTAGGAATGGTTTAAAGGCCAGAAAAGCAAATGAGAGTCACAGTGTAACGATGTAAAGTGGCTAAAAATGTGTACCCGAGGAATGGTTTTAAGCTATCCTCTAATAAATTTATTTACTTGTATCAACACAGTAATTCCAATGGCCACTCCTATCCAGTTGGCGGTAAATTTTGATTCAACACTTGAAAAGTAGAAATGAAATGTGTTCTCCTGTAGCAAAAGCGAACGTTTCGATATATCAATATGAATTTCAGAAACACTTGCTCTACCTCGAATCCTAACTCCTGTTTTCAGAAGCGACTGAAGCGTATGCACTTAAGTTGCCTAAATTCTATTTGAAGCCACCTCCCGGGTTGTGTGGAGTAGGAGCCCAGGTGACCTCTGAAAACAAGTCAGGCACAGTTTGACCCACTTCCTCATTCAGAAGAAAATACAATTCTAATAAATTCACCACAGAATATGAAATCATTTTTAAAAGATGGTGATTTTAAGATACACGAGTGTCATTGGGTATCTTTGTTTTGAAAACTGCTGCTCTCCAAGGAAAGAGAATGAAAATGAAATAAAAGGTAGAAGTTTTGTTGAAGGAGAGCTGTAGCTTATTGGTATTGTAGAAATGATTTTTCTCATACTTCCACAATTTGAGTATTTCCAGCTGGATCTAATTTTTTCTCATAAATGGCATTCTTTATTCCATAAGTAGAACAGAGATAAAGGCGACTCCATGTAAATGTCACTGTATACTTTTATTATCAGTATTGAATAATTATATTTCAGTGCAAAGTATGTGGAAACATAAAATTTATTATATGAACGAGGCTTTGAGCCCCCTCATCCAGTGGGAGGTGTCCCTGTCCATGGCACAGGGTATGGAACTGAATGGGCTTTGAGATCCCTTCCAACCCAAACTCTGACATAGACTGATGTTTTAAAAGTTATCAGTAGTCATCACTGTGTCAGATCATCTCTGTTCTCTTGATGGAAGAAGGATCATCAGGCATGAGTTTGGAGATTGTTACCTTCCTTTTTTTGTGTTGAGAAATTGTTTCATGCCAAGGGAAATCCTGTCCTTTTCTCAAATTAAGATCATTAAAAGTCATTACATGAGTAACCCCCATAATTTAAATACAATGGGAATATTCTCCCCCCCCCCAGGATAAATATTTCAAATGTTTTACTGATTACCCACTTAAAATATTTTCACATCTTAGTGAGTTTTAATGCCTGTTTAAAATAGTTCCTCTGGTGGAAACTATGGTTTTTGTGCTCACTTAACCATAAGTTTAGGGCAGTAAATAAGTCCCTTCTCACTGATATGGCTTCCTTCTCTTAAAATAAAATTGAGTGCATATCGTGCTTTAATCACTCTTCAGCCAGAACTTTGGACAGTTGTTCTGAAATTTCTATTATATTGATGCTGCTCCATAAGAGCCATAAACCTCCCTTGAGTCCCATAGCTCAGTTCAGACGGAGAAAAAGGAAACCAAAATGATTCAGGAGAAGCCTTCTCCAGGGCTGCCGTTGGTTTTGCTGCTGCTGTAACTGTACCAGTACCTCAAGAGTGAAAAGAGAATTTTTGAGAAGCTCTCTGTGTGGACTCCAGTGTTATCTGAAATGGAAACCACAGAGAAGTTCTGTTTCATCAGACGATTGTTTACAACCTGTTATAAACCTAATATTTTATGACCACTGGAAGGTGAAATAGAGTTGCTAAAATACTTATTTCGAGCTATTGACCAGAATAATCTTACCACATTGCTTAGTATTTTTAGAAACTGCTCGTGGCAGAACGTGACAGTGCAGAAACCCCACTGTTATTAATGTGATGTGAAATGATTCAGAGAACACAAAAACAGTCTGATATTTTCCTGTTGATTCTGTGACTCTCAGAACCCCAGCAGTGTCTGAACCAGCTCTTGTTTGTGGTTGTGCATTAAGTGATCGGCATTGATCTGGCTGATAATTGATACTCGAAAAACAGAACAGCTGAAAGATGATCTGACCAAAATATGTTGGTGCACATTTTAAACAGTCATCCAGAGTTTTGCTATCAACCAATTCTTTCAATTTCAATGGAAAAATCAATTTTAAACCCACATTTTCTCTGACTGTGGGCACGCCTATCGTGCAGTGTTGTTGTCGCCCTGTGCTGTGTCTTTGCTTGCGGTAACGCTGTCCATTTGGTACTTGAGCTTGCAAACAGAAAGGTGATGGGGGGAAAAAGCAACGAGATTGACGTTACGCTCAATCACTTGAAAGAAAATGTAACTTTTATTTAACAAAAATGGATTTCGAGTCTGTCTGTATGGAATGGCTATTTATAAATGTCGGGTGTTTGTGGGTTTTTTCCCCAGTTGACTTTAAGAGCATCTTACATCACCTTAAAGCCTGCTTGCCTATGGTATTGTGAGTTATTAGAGCTGGTGTAGTTTGTGTAGAATGATGTAGTTACTCCAGAAAGTTTAGAGGTCACCTGGAGATACTGTAGAAGTTAGAGGCATTGGTGCTTGCTTTCATACATGGTGAAAATAGCAGCTGAAGGAAGTTAATAATCAAGTTTACATATTTTGTTAATGAAGCATCTCCATCGCATCCATGAGGAACGACATTAATTAAAATGTTCTTTTTATGTATATTTTCAGTGAAAGAGTTCCTAGCCAAAGCCAAAGAAGACTTTTTAAGAAAATGGGAGAGCCCCCCTCAGGTATCAGTCATTTAAGTATTCAGTAATTTTCTGTTTTGCCTGTTTTGGATAATGTTATCAGGGTGTTGTCAGTCTGTAATGAGCAGCACAGAAAACAGAAATACACTTGATGCAATTTTCAAAGGAGGTTCAATTTTCAATATCAATTTTGTCATTGAAGTTCTTCAGCAAAGCCTCTTGTGTCTTCTCCACCTTTGAGCTGATGAAATACTGATGCTCAGCAACAGCTTTCTCTTACTGTGACTGATGTCCGCCATCAGCACGACAAGACTCAGAAGCTATTGTCATGTTCCAGTTGGCTTTTTATAACCCTAAGCATTGGCATATCTGTCATTTACCCTGTAATAATTTGCCTCATGGAATTAAGGGTACTAAGTCTCCTTCATGGGGCTTGGGAACAGCTTGAGGAGAGAATGTTTTAAAAGTTGAACTGGAGGATCTGGGGAAGTGTCCTTGTTGTTGTCAAAGCAGCGTTTGAATTGCTATGGTAATGAATATCTGAGGAAAAACTACTCAGTGATGCCCTCTCCAGACAACTCTCATGTGGAACTGTCTCTAGAGCTTTGGGGTTTTTGCATGTTCTGATATTTCTGTTTGTGAAATGTGAGAGGGTTATTTATCTGCATGTTAAATTCATGTTCTTTTTACTGCTCAGTGTTTCTTACTGAGCGTGTGTCATCTGTATGGATGAACGATGGAAACGGTGATGCAATATGGTTAAGTCTTTCTGTTTAATGAGTGCAATATAAAATCTTATTAAAATTGGACAGGCATGAAATGCTAACAACAGTATAGTTGGCTATAGTTGTCTTTGATAAATGTGATTTTACTCCATTTTCTTTCATAAATTATTTCCATTACTGCAGTTAAAATTGTCTCTGGGCATTAGATTGTAAATAACATGGTTATATCCTTGTCCATGTAGAATACTGCTGGCCTAGATGATTTTGAGAGGCAAAAAACCCTTGGAACAGGATCGTTCGGGAGAGTTATGATGGTGAAACATAAAGCAACAGAGCAGTATTATGCAATGAAAATATTGGATAAACAAAAGGTGAGCATCATCTGTCGTGTTTTTGTGGTGCAGGAGAGCTGGATGTAGACAAAGACCTGGTGACCGTGGCTGAACTGTGCTGCGCTCGCTGGGCTTTTGTTCATGGCACTTGGGTACTGATGATACTTCAGACACTTCAGTTTCTTATTCAGCCAGCAGAAAGAGGCTGACGAGACCAAAGTGGTATCCAAGGTGTTAATAAAACCTGATCAGTTGATTTCTTTGCTTGCTTTTGTAAGGGGGCCTGTATATTCTTCAGCAAAAAACAAAACCTGCTGCTGTATTTTAAATAAATAAACACACTTTTGCAGGGAAACTCAATCACATTGTCCCCCGTAACCTGTCATTTAATTAAAAATTGCTTTATAATGGTCAGACAAGAAGAAATTAAAGTAAGCAAGTTTTAATATCAGTTCTGGGGTTGGGGTTTTTTGCTTGGAAAAGCTGGTTTTTGCAACTTCAACATCCTCCTATAACAATGGTTTCTAACTTTTATTTTAGAAAATATCTAATTGAATTAAAAAGTCATTCCAACATGGTACAGCTGAAAGATAGCCCAGAGCATTTCTGCCTGTGTCACCCATTGTTGCCTCACTCTGGCTGGTGGAAGGCTGAGGGGAGCGTTGCTGTGGCGCGAGCGCGATGAACATCCCGCTGCCACGCTGAAGGGATCCCAGCATCACATTTCAGCTTTTCAACTGCTTGGTTTTTTTTTTCCTTTGAAACCTTTTTCATGAGTGAGTGAGCCCTCATCACTGGAGCAGTTCAGGAGATTACATCTTGCTTCAGAAAGCTCCCATAAAAATAGTCCGAGGCTTTAAAAAAAATAATGCTAATTAAACTCCTTGCTACCTCTCAGTCTGAAATAAATTGGAAAGTTATAGCTAGAAAATTATCTGCTAAAAGCAAAAATTCATATGTTTAAGTATTGCAGTGGACTTGCAGTAAAATATTCACAAGATGAAAGATATTTGCATCCAGCTATCTGTATTCTGTTAGAAAATTAGAGGGGTTTGTCTGTAATCAGGTGTCTGAAGTGTTGCTTTATGAAATAAATGGCTTAAAAACTCAGTATATATAATTGTATATTTATGTGCTGTATTAGAAATATATTAATGATATTTTAATAACTTCTGTTGATCAAAAACAGGAGATGGTTTATGGAGAACACATTTCTCTCACTTATAGAGAGAAAATAAATACATATATTTTTATATATAATAGGAAATCTAGAGATGTCTGAAATCAGGCAGTGGCCAGGCTACCTATGATTTTTCATTTATGTTTTACTTGAACCAAGAGAAAATACGTTGTGTGTTCCTTTGTTATCCAGTCTGATGCTTGGTTCATCAGGATGTGGAAAAAAAGAAATGTAATAGGTGTTGATGTGACAAGTAGGTGTTTGTGTAGGGCTGGTATTCCTTTGTCCACTGGAATTTAGGAAGGCTGTAAGGTCGCATTGCTCAGCCAGTTCATTCTGTGGTTGGGTTTGGAAAGAGAATGCTGTTAGCATTCACTCACTCACTTTGATGGCCAAGATGGTGCCAGGCTTTGTAGGGATGAGGGGGATGCTTCTCACAAATGACCTGATGGGAGCAAAACTTGTATTTGATCCCTGAAGATCTGTGATTCAAAAGAGATTTAATGTTTTTAACTCACTACTTCTTTTGTATCACATTTGCTTTGAAATAGCAGTGCTTTTTTACAGGTACTACCTTTTGCATCTAAAAATGTTAAAATTAAACACAGTTTCAGTCAGGTTTGGACTATCTCTCTTATCTGTTACCTATAGCAGTTAAATTTGATTTCTGAACAGTTGAAAACAGACTAATTTTGATTCCTGTTGTACCTTTTCTCCTTATTTCCTATGCAAAGGAGTAATTTTACTTGCAAATCCTGCCATTCTCAAGATATAGATAAATAGTGCAATAGGGATTAAGTGAAATGAGAATAATTTATTATGCAGTGTTGAATTTTAACACAAAGAAACAATTTGTTAACCACTGAGAGAGAGCAATAATCAGAAATTGGCCACTGGCTGCTGTGTTGGCAGTTCAAATGCATTCTAAGAAGGTAGCATTTAATATTTTTACAGCTTTTGCTAAGTGGTTTGCCCAGCAGAAAAGCAGAACCCACAGAAAGGTCCAAAAGAAGTAACTGTTGTTTATAAGAATGAAAATTTTGAATTTGTCTTCTGCTCACTAATGTGTAAGCTCTGTAAAATAAGTCCATTATCTTTTTTCACACCTAACAGAATTGAGAATTAAATATCTTGACAATTTTCTGCCTTTCTTAGCCGAGAGCCCAAAGACCAAATGAATTTTATTGAACTGCCGACTCGCCGCAGAAGCATCTCTGTTACAAACACAAGTGGCTCTTAAGGAAATGTAGAGATGTTCTTGCTGATTCTCAGTGTGTAGTAAGGAGCACTGTTTCTAGAATTAGGCTTTGAACCCCTGATCCAGTGGGAGGTGTCCCTGCCCATGGCAGGGGGTTGGAACTGGATGGGCTTTGAGGTCCCTTCCAACCCAAACCATTCCATGATTCTATCAATTATCTGCAAAACTGTATTACTCTTGAAAAATGTTGTTTGACTTTTTGGTGCTTTCTCAGCACTGTTATTGTACCAGTAACCCATGGGCTTTTCACTATCTGTGAAGTCACAAGCTTGCTTTGATTGTTTTACAGTGGAAAACTTACCAACAGCTATGAAATGTCACACTTAACCTGAAGATTGTTTTGTCTCTCCTAGGTCGTTAAATTAAAGCAAATAGAACACACACTGAACGAGAAGAGAATATTACAAGCAGTGAACTTTCCTTTCCTTGTAAAACTGGAGTATTCTTTTAAGGTAATGCTTATTTTGTAAGTTATTTTAGGTTTCAGGAAAGTGCATGTTCAAGCTTTAGATATTAAAACTTTTAACTTTTTATTGTGAAGGAAAGAACCTTGAGATGAGCTTCTAATTCCAGGGCAGTGTGCAGTAGGTCTGTAAAGAAACTGAGTATTTTGCTAATTTATAGTGTGCTGTGTCCTCTATAGATTCCCTTCTTTTCTTTTTTAATACTGTTTGAATGAACATACACGTTCTACCTAAATCTTGACAGTTTTGAGGTTTGAGACTGGGGCTGTTGGGGGTGAGAATACCTCAGGCTGTCAATTCTGAAGTTGTAAGAGTGCAAGTTCTTGTCTTGCAGTGGGCATTTCAACCTCTCTTCATTCAGGTCACTTAAACACAATTTGGTGTCAGGAACTCGCTTATTAAAATAGATTTCTTGAGGTATATGGTGCTCCTTTTGTCACATCTGCACTTTTTGATCATTTCTACCTGTGCTGCTTTATATTTCTTAACGTCATTGGATGGCTACAATTTTCCATTCTTTATTAAATACTCTGCATCTAGGAATTCGTGCCTCACATGTATTCGTGTGTGTTTATTGCTCCCGTAGGACAATTCTAATTTATACATGGTAATGGAGTATGTTCCTGGTGGGGAAATGTTTTCACATCTAAGAAGAATCGGAAGGTTCAGGTGAGAGTGTTAATGACATTATTCCTTTCAAAAGGCTTATGTTGCTCATTTGGGAAGAGGGTTTTGTAAAATTTGTTGTCATTATTGAAAAAAATCTGAAGGGGTAAGTGCATTTAATTTGTCCCTCTTTCAGAGGGCTGAAGCTAGTCAGGCAATGAAAAACTTGTCATTATTTCTTAATTTTCAGTGAGTTAATGTAGGTATTTGTGAGCTGTGCACGATAGAATCTGGGAATTCCTATGCATATTGTCACCAAAGTTGATGATAGTTTTCAAAAGTAAAATTTAAAGTCTAAGCTCTGCACTGTGGGATATGTTCCTCTTGATTTGCCTGTGTATTTTAACTGCAAGGCTTACACTCATTGCCTAAATTTAATTTATCAGTTCAGAAATGTGTGCTGTTTGCTTGATTACCTTGTTACACACTAAAAGAACCAGTTATAAGATGCTTTATTTGTCTGTCCCCAGCAGTTGTGTGGTTGTTTCAGTATCCTAGCATGGCACTGAGGTACTTAATATTCTTTTAATTCTTCACAGTGAACCACATGCACGGTTTTATGCAGCTCAGATAGTGCTAACATTTGAGTACCTCCATTCACTAGACCTCATCTACAGAGATCTAAAGCCTGAAAATCTTTTAATTGATCAGCAAGGATATATCCAGGTATGATATTCTTTATCTGTTTAGGGAGTGAAGTCTTGTCTTATAGTGTAGGGTTCGGTAATTCTGGCAGATGGGTTTAGAATAAATGAAGCTGGTTGGTGTGTTAGCGTGTGTTTGGGGAGCATTAAAATGCCCTTCTGCTTAGAAATGGTTAAACCCATTGGATTTTACTTGCTCTGACTAAAATTAAATATGCACGATGGAGCTGTCGGCAGCTGAGCGAGTTGTCAGGATTTCCCTGGGGGGCTGTGGTGAGAAGGAGGTGATTACATGGCTCTGCTCATCTGACCCATTTTATACATCTGCCTTGAAACAAGATGAAAGGTGCTGCAAAACGTCTGCTTCTGCACTGTCTGTATGAGCAGTTTTGGATAACCAGCTTAGATATCGACATTGACAGTACAGTACTTAATTTCAGACACACGAATCCCACCCTTGGCACTTCTGGAGTTGGAGCTGAGTTGAGTTGGGGTCAGAATTGAAGTGCTGCAAACGATGGCTTTGGTTTTACAACAGCCTCTCACAGCACATTCTCACCTTCCTTTTAGCTCTTAAGTTTCTGACCTGAATGGCAAATGGGAAGGTGGTACAGAGCAGCAAGCACTCTGCAGGGCTGTGCAGCCCTTAAGCTACAGGAGCTCATCTTTCCTCACTGTGTCACCTCTTGCTGTAACAGAATCATAAAAGCATGGAATGGTTTGGGTTCAAAGGGACCTCAAATCCCATCCAGTCCCACCCTCTGCCATGGGCAGGGACACCTCCCACTGGATCAGGGGGCTCAAAGCCCCATCCAACCTGGCCTTGAACACCTCCTGGAATGGGGCAGTGACCATTTCTCTGGGCAACCTGGCCAGGGCCTCCCCACCCTCACAGGAAAACATTTGTTTTCTCATCCAAATCCCCCTTCTTTCAGCTTAAAACCCTTCCCCCTTATCCTATCCCAGCACTCCCTGATCAAGAGCCCCTCCCCAGCTTTCCTGGAGCCCCTTTCAGTACTGGGAGGCTGCTCTAAGGTCTCCCCAGAGCCCTCTCCTCTCCAGGCTGAACAACCCCAGCTCCCTCGGCCTGTCCTTGTACAGGAGGTCCTCCAGCCCTTGGATCATCTCCGTGGCCTCCTCTGGACTTGCTCAAACAGCTCCATGTCCTTCCTGTGCCTCGTGAGGACTCCAGAGGAGAATCCAACAGGAAAATTCATAATACGTATATTTGACAGAAGTGGAAATTATTTGTATCGTATGTTGTTTATAACTGTAAAATAATTTTGTATGGAGAGTAAACCAACAATGTGGGGTGAAGAGAAATACACGTTCTGTTAATGGGATTGAGGAGCACCATTACTGTAAAGCTGTGAACAGCTCACTCCAGAATTGGCAGCTCTCTATATGAAACTGTGTGACAGTGGGGAAGCAGTAAATGATAATGTGAGGCTGGGTCACCTCTGCTTCTGAACAGAGAGGGGGGGTTGTGTTCTTATGTTGATACTGCAGGTCCAGCTAAACTTTGTTCAGCTACTCCCTTCATTTCCTTTTTGAATTGTAGAGCCGTTACCGTGTGCCCCGTGCCTGCAGTGTGTTCTTAAATAGACTCATGTACAGACACCACAATGATTCTGTGATGTCTAAAGCAGGTCAGCACATCACCCTCTCCGCTCAATTCCAGCTGTGATTGCTGCTGTTCCTACCAAAAATAAAGCAAAGGCTGCCTTCATAGTTTGGAATTGGAATTGTTGAATTGTTAAATTGTGACAGCAGTGTATCCAAAACATCAGCACAAGCTGTTCTCTAATTAGCAGGGATTATTGTTGTGATACAGCATGTGTGCTCAGGGAATGGATTGAAAATGATACCCAGGAGGGAGCAAAAGAAACAAATCCCCAAGCAAGAACAGGCTTCATAGCTTGAAACCCATCCCAGAATTTCTCACGTAACTCCCTGGCTTCAATGTATATTCCACAATACCGGTCCAGGAAAAATCCCAGTGAGGGTGGTATCACATACACAGTTGTGGAAACAATGCAGAAAACATGGCAAGTGGAATGAAGAACATGAAATGGCCAAGAACTTCCATTTGTGAACACAGTTACTGCTGCAGTGCCCTTCCCAGCCCTCAGATAAACATATCTGATGCTTTCCAAGATACTCAGAATCAGAAGTTACTGGAAAACCTCTTATGTTGTCTTATTCCCACACTAATTTTACATATAACCTTTATACACTTATAAAGTTCTAAATTCCCAAGAATGGCGGATATCGTGACCCTTTTGTGATTCATTTATTTGTTAACTGAAGGAAAAGATAAATATTGTGTCCATATTCAGTTCTTTAAACTTCCAGTAGTATAAACAATCTGATGTGAGAAGCATAAGAGAAATTATTAATGTGATTGCAGTAAGTTGGGGAGCTCAGTGGGCCATAGTTCCTGCTGATATCTGGCATGATCAATAGAAGTTTGTGTGAGGGGGGGAAGTAGATTTTTGCTGCTACTTATTGATTTTATCACTGTCTGAATTACAAGTATTGGAAGAGCTGGCTACTAAAGGCACACGTGCTTACGTGGTACCACAGGATCTGAGAAACAGATTATTCCTCTGTATGAAATATTCTGGAAAGTGATTTTAAAAATACTTAATAGGTCATTTCTACAAAGAAATTTAATAACAGTGAATTCCTTTGTTCTGATGACAGGTCACGGACTTTGGCTTTGCAAAAAGAGTAAAAGGAAGAACTTGGACGTTATGTGGGACTCCAGAATACCTGGCACCTGAAATAATTCTCAGCAAGGTACTTTGTCACATCATTGAACCATGATTTGATGTGGTTAAAACTTAGCACGCGGTTATTAAACACTGAGGGATAAACAATTGCTGATACTTCCCAAAATCAAATATTGACGAGTCAAGTTGTTGAATCACACAAAATGCAATTGGTGCATTGTAAATGTGTTTTTTTAGCGTACTAAAGCTTATGCCAAAGCACAGATTGTCACATAAATGTACAGAACTTTCTACATAACTTGTAGGGAAAGAGATTTAAATAATCTGTAATCAGGTTATTTAACTGGGATCCTGCTCAGAACAGCAGATCTGAGTGATTGCATTAAAAGGAAATCAAAAATACTTCTATTTGGGGAGAAAATATTTGCAGCTTTTTACCCCTGTGGTGCTAAAGCAGCAGCAGAAACTGCAATGTATCTGCTACAAATTCGCTGTAGTAGATTTTTCAGGGAAGACTTCAGTCTATAGCCCTGAGTTTTGTAAAAGGTCTCAGACAATGCATATAAGAATGATGGGGTTGGTGGGGTTTTGTGTATTTTTCAATATTAAATAGTATTTACTAATGGTTTTATGTTCATGCTTTAAAGAGCAGATCATAGAATCATATCATAAGCATGGTTTGGGTTGGAAGGGACCTCAAAGCCCACCCAGTCCCACCCCCTGCCATGGGCAGGGACACCTCCCACTGGATCAGGGGGCTCCAAGCCCCATCCAGCCTGGCCTTGGAACACCTCCAGGCATGGGGCAGCCACCACTTCTCTGGACAGCCTGTGCCAGGACCTCATCACCCTCATAGGAAAACATTTCTTCCCAAGATCCCACCTAAATCTTCCTCTTTCAGCCTAAAAAAGACTGTGTAACAGCTAATTAACTAAACTTCTAAGCTCTTGTAGCTTGTTTGGTAATATGAAAATGAATGTTCTGAAACGTGGATAATCAAGCAAAAAGATGGTAATAAACAATATAGGAAGTATTGTTGCATGGAATGAAATTAGCCTAGGCTTTGAAAGAAGTTTCAGACATTCTACAACAAGATTTCTTTGTTTTTAAATAAATAGTGCCCTTTCCTGTCGCTTATGAGGTCCTGTCACACCAGGGTAAAGACATTGCTGAAACTCAGCGCAGGAATGTGTGCCAAACGTGAGCTTCAGGTTGAAGTAGTTTGTAGTTCTGTATTAAACAAGCCCTAATGCATTTTTTTCCTTCGTGTTCCATAGAGCTGTACTGAAAACCTTGAACTGTTAGAAATGGCATTAATAGTGGCATTTCTTATTTTACGCAGGGTTACAACAAGGCAGTGGATTGGTGGGCGTTAGGAGTGTTAATCTATGAAATGGCAGCTGGGTACCCCCCGTTCTTTGCAGATCAGCCCATTCAGATTTATGAGAAGATTGTGTCTGGCAAGGTGAGCGAAGCACTGTGCATTGTCACAAGTGACGTTGTTTGTCTTGCAGAACTTGTAATTTGTGTGGAGTGGATGCAGAATGCACTGGCTCATAGGCAGCGAGTGACTTGGAAAGAATATGGGGGAAGTTTGAAATGCTTACTTCTTAAGTACAGGCATTGTTATGGTAATATTAGAAGTCAAAGTTCACTCAAAAATCAAATCCTTCTCATTCTGTCATTCTAATCAAGGGTAGCACCTTGGTAGACCCTGTGATGCACTTCAATGAGACAAATTCCTGCCCAGCACCTTATTGAAATCACAGTATCACAAGGTTGGAAAAGGCCTCTGAGATCATCTAGTCCAACCTAATAAAGGTGGTTGCTCTTGGAAAGGCTGCAATGCTGTGACCCTGCAGCTGTCTCCATTAATATATGGGAATTCATTTAGGAAGATAATTTTTAAAAGAAAAGTTTATCTTCTAAACTTCAGTTATTTCAGAGCACATCTGTAATCTACACAGCGTGTAAAGGATATCCTATATCCAGGATATCATCTATAGGATATATCTGTGATATCCTGGATCTCCTCTGTGTGTGTATATGTAATTTATTCCTAGAAGACAGTTGGAAATGTCTTGAGATGATGATGTGCTGGTGAGACATCAAGTTACATTTGGCTTTTCTATCATTATTACATTAAATCAGTATTTTTACTCAACTCAATCATATCTAAAATGGTCGGTGCACAAGGTAGTGTTGTTGATAAAGGCTCTGTGAAACAGAAGCACCCGTGCAACAATAATAATCTCTTTTTTTGTGCATTCATACTTGATTTATTTTAGAGGAAGAACATACACTGGCCCCAGTGTTTCCTTTTGTGCGAATGTTTTACTTCACAGGAGCAAGAATCCAATTTGTATATTGTTTTTAATCTGGATCTGTATTTTTAGGTAAGGTTCCCATCACACTTCAGTTCAGACCTAAAGGATCTTCTAAGAAATTTACTCCAGGTAGATTTGACCAAACGATATGGAAATCTCAAGAATGGGGTAAATGACATAAAGAATCACAAGTGGTTTGCAACTACAGATTGGATTGCCATTTATCAGAGAAAGGTAAGGCCCTTGCTGATTCAAACTATTAAAAGTCTTTAAGGGGTTGAAATAAAATCTCTTAATTACTTTGATTTCATAAATCTGTCCCGTTTAATTAAAGTAACAAAAAGGAGAATGTAGTTTAATGCTCTGAAGAATTGATATTGATTGAATTATGCTTGGGTTTTGTTGGTATTTTATCCTGGACCTTGTGTACGTTTGTGTTCTCTCAGCACTGTTGTGCTTTAGTTTGTTTCTGGAATATCTCAGCATGAGCCATCTCCTGCCTCTCTCACTTTTTATTTAACCCCTGCTATAGTGGCATCTATAAATACTCCTCCACAGCAGAGAGGAATCTCTTTTCCTTTCCAGCTGGTTCTTAGCAGTCAGGCTGTGCTTCGGAGCTCCAGCCAAAGCTGGAGCTTTTCTTTTTCTGCCAAAGAAATGTGCTCCCTCCTTCTTGCTCCTCTCTGTCTGGGACAGGATCAGTTGTAGAGAGTCTGCCCAGTCCCCAGTGTTCTGGCGAGGAGCTTTTGCCTTCTGACACCACACTTTATGTTCCATAAGCTGCAGTGCTGGAGAGAGCCCCTCGGTGCTGGCTCCCAGCCCTGCCTGCCCAACGTAACTTGCAGTGTGGTTTTTAGGAAGTCCATGCCCAGTTTGCACTTAGAACTTCAGCCTTGTGTAAGAATGAAAGCACCAGAGAGAACTGAAAATATTTTCAGAGCTTGAGCAACCATTAACTTATCAGTTGGAGAGGAGCACATGAGTGACTGCCAGGATGAGTGAAGTGGAGCTAGGAAAGGAAACTGGGGAAAGGGACAGGGATGACAATAATTCAGTGTAGGTCCATCTTCCAGTAGCTCCAAAGCTCCCTCTCCTCTTCAAGGTAGAGTCAAAGTTAAATATCTCTAGGTTAGTGAGTTGCTAAAAACAGATTCCGAAGAAATAACTTGTTCTCTGAAGTGCAACCTCTGAATTCTTGGTTTTTCAATAGACAACAATAAAAGACTAAAATAACTCATTGGTGTCGTCCAGGAGACTCGGGTGGAGAAATAATTTTGTGTCTATAAATTGGTACAAAGGTTCAAGTCAAGTGATTGCATTTCAACAATGCAAACTAAGGCCTTGAAATGTTAACAGTCTTGATTGCAGGGGCCTGAACTTGCTGCTCTAACAGCAGTTATTTTAAAGGCCAAACCTAAACATTAACAATAGTTCCTAAAAAGAAACTGGTTGTTTGGCCACACAGGCTGACAGTGGAGTTGTTGTAGTATTCACTAATGTATTAATTACTGGAAGACAGGGTACAATTAACACATCTTGTATTCTTTTGATTAAGTAGAGGTGCTTTAAGAAAAGATTCCCCACTGCAGAATTGTAATTATCTGCTCTTTGCTTTCTTAATGCCTGTTTACAAGGCAGGTTTATGGGCACTGGGTTTCTCTCCCCACTGTGCCCTTTGGGGATACCCAGGCCTCATAATATTACATCAGATGTTTTAATAGTGTGCTAAGTATTCTTAGAGAATTACTTTCACAGAAACAAGAAATATTTTAAAGTGTGAACCAGCAGTACGGTCAGAAGAGCTGTTAGTGGTTGTAAAGGACTGTGAAAACTGCTGCTGAACACGTTTGGACCTTCTAATTATAAGGAATAAATAAGGATCTGAAACAACAGCATGAATTGTTATATCATTTAAGCAGTTGTAGAAATACAGCACTAAATGTTGTGTTGATACCAGCTTTTCCCAATGGCTGTTACCACAGCCTGTGTGTTCATGAATAAACGTGGTGTTCCTTGGTGGTGCAGGTAATGGGAATGATGTGTTATGTACGGTCAAAGTGAACCAGTCGATGACTTCGTATTTCAGATGAGATCAAGTCTTGTTTTCTTTGTGTTTGTGTAGCTGTTAAAATGCTGCCTCATCCTGTGGTTGTACTTGGGGCCAAACAGGTATTTCTGCTATAAAGCAGCATTATCTCCTGCAATCTCTTTTTAGCAATTTCCTTAGTGAAGATAATGGGGAGAAGTCTGAGGCATCTCATCAGAACGTGTTGCAGTAAATAAGGTGTTTCTTGTGCTCTGAGCTTTGTTGTGAGGAAGTAATTGAAAATCAGTTTGAGAAGGCACAGAGACACAATTCAGGTAGTAAACACCTGGCTTTGTAGGCTTGGTGTCTACCCAGACCGCGTATTCCTGTGGGATAAATCACCTCAACACGTGTATTGTGTTGGGAACAACAGGATGTACACATGGCAATGGCAGCACAGTCTATAAAAGCTCAAAGTTTGTGTTTCTTAGGGGTGTGTAGTGTTATCACCCAAAGTCAGCAGTGTAGTTTGTATTAGTCTGTGCTGACCATCTCTAATTTCTCATTTCCACACACACCTCTGCCAGCAATGTCCTCAGTGGGGCACTGAGCGTTCCGTGCTTGCACAGGGGGATCGGATCCCCCGCCCCTGGCACATGTGCTCCTTGGGATGTCCCAGAGAGAGAGGCTTCTCCGATTCCTTGGCATTTCCAGGTTTAAATTTGCATCACTGCTATAATTTTACCTACATTAAAGGTGAATAAATCAGCACCTGTCAAATGAGGAGGAGGAAGGCAGTATTGCTAACCATGCCTCCAGCTCCAGATTGTCCTAGGACAGTTTTTGGTGGAGTATCTCTCCTTTTCACTGGTCTTCCATTTTCTCTGGTCTCTTCCTTCCCATCCATTCTTCTTCGTTGCCTCCCATCAACCCCAAACCCTGCTTATTCCTTGTGTCAGCATGCAGATAACTCTAAAATTTAGGTTATTTTAAAAAGTAATTAAGCTTAATTTTGAACTTTGTGAGGTGTGATAGACTAGGAGGATTAGGATTTGAATTAATACTAGCTGAGTGAAGGTGGAATTTAGGAATCGGTTCCCTAAAATAGCATGTAAGTGTCTGCAAGTCTGGAACAACTCCTTTATTTTCCCCTTCTCTCTACTGTGCTGGGACAGCATAAGCTGCAAAAATGCAGGTATGTCCCTGTTGAGGACCGGTATCTTCATTTAAGGTCATCTTTAGTTTATTCCAAGATGAGTAGAGGCTGAAGTGCACTAATTGGGACAGAAAGATTGAGACTGTGAAGTTGTAGCTGGACCCGAGGACTTTATTTTGAAGGTCAACCTCGGAAAGCTGCAGCTTCCCTCAGCTTTAAGAAGCAGCAATGGAAAACGTCGTGGAGAACCCTTGGTTCCGGTTCCTGAGCGTGGATGGTTCACGGGCGCAGAGCTGACACGAGATGTGCTGCATCTCAAGGCTAACGGAGTAGACGTGTGCATTTGAGAGGATGTGTAGGCTGTCTTTCCAGAAGGGGTTCTGCATCATTAATTAGAGCTGCACTGGCTTTCTGTACAATCCAGTCATTGCTTGTCTCTCAGTTGTGGCCTACTTTTTGGAAGCCTCTCGCTTCTCACTTACAGTAAGGTCCTAGGAGGACCTTTGTAGGTAGGAGATGCAGAACAAATTGTTTTAAACTCGTATCAGGTTACCTTTTATTTGGAATGGAGGATTGTTGGTAAGTAGGACAGGGGTTCCAAACAGCCCTGGGATTTGAGTAGCGTTGATGAAGCCCTGGCCGTGCCGGGGGCCGCACCACGCAGCTGAGAGCTGAGGGAGCTGGGTCTCTTCTGCAAGAGGAGAACTAAACTGTGTTAAATCTGAAGGGATTAGGCCAATAACATCTAATGTGCTGCTTTTTTCCCCCCCATACAGGTAGAAGCTCCGTTCATACCAAAGTGCAGAGGCCCTGGAGATACCAGCAACTTTGACGACTATGAAGAAGAAGATATTCGTGCGTCCCTAACAGAAAAATGTGCAAAAGAATTTGCTGATTTTTAGTAGGAGTAAGAGGACAAGATGACATCAGGGCTCACATTGGGATCTTTGCACTCTGTTAACAGATGAGGTGGAGCTGAGACCATCATATGTCAAAACAGTTACCTAGTTACTTCATTCCACAAAGCTGACTGAGGTCTTTATTGCCATCTTCCATGTGTGCGGTTTGCACCAACCCTTCTAACTAGGCACAATTAAGCAAGCACTGTTTGTGCAGTAACACAGAATAATAGACCACTTTCCTACTTAACTTCGGTTTCTGTCGTTCTTTGTTTCTGTGTATTGTTCATTTCCCCCCTTTAAAATGAAGTAGTTTTTTACCCAAGAATGCTCCATTTTATTTTCAATAATGTATTATTTGTGTGAGTGAAATGGAAGGTGTCGCGGCTAGTGTGATTAGACTGAAGTGAAAGATAAATGTTGCTTCTAGTCTGTGCCAGCCAATAATTCTTGTCTGTCTTGTGTCTGACGCTACAATTTATAATAATTTTTTTTAGTAGCTCAGACTAAACCTAGCCAACATTTTAGCATTTTTGAAGGTAGTATTTATCGCCATATAAATGTCTGCTAAATTAACTTAAAAACATTTCTTCCTGGAGACTGACCAAACTTGAGTAGAATCAATTGGATGGCTTAGGTAGGGGACGGTAGGTAGACCCCGTGCCTTGGTTTTCTACATCCCTGCGGTTTTCGTCACTGCCTCCTTCCTTTGTATTTCCCACCTAGGCAGTAAATTGCCATAACCAGGCTGTACCACAGAGAGCTTACGGGAGTAATTCCACCTGGTCTGGAGTTTGGACCATATTTAAGCGAGTCAACTTAGCAGCAGGTTGGAAATGGCTCTTTTAAGAACATGACCCCTAAACTCTTAAAGGAAGTTTTGGTCAGTATTGTAGAGATTCGTTTCGATTCACTTTTTCGTGTTGTTTTTCTTAAAAAGAAAGCAAGTGTTTGGGCTCCCAGAGTATTCCTTGGTTTGAGCCTTTTTTTTTTTTGATTAAAAAAAGGCATCCATTGAGATAAACCCCACCACAGAAAGCAAAACGCGCTCTGCCGTTAGCTGTGAAACACAAAAGGTTTAGCAAATGCAAATTCATGTTCTAGATGCATCGCTGGATGAACACAGTTATTTTTTTGTTAGCTGTTAAGAATAAGAGGTTATTGCCAAGTTTTTATTCTGGTATACTATATTAGTAAACTGAGGATGGAGTACTGCTACAGTCGTTCTTTTTAATGCCAGCACTTCATTCGCGAAGAAAAGAGACAAAAGTTTCAAAACTGCAACAGCTGGGTTTGTTTTAGTTGCATTGTGTCTTCATTTCTAACCGACTTTCAATCAAACAGAATGTATGGTCACACAGATAGAAGTATTTGGGCTTAATCATGTTTTGTATACTCTCACCAACTGACTTAAAAGATACTGCTACCATGTGCTAGCTTGGGGCACTTTGACACGTTTTATTTCAATGTTAATAATCAGTGGCTCAGCACTTTTTTTTTTTGGGGGGGGGGTTGCTTTTAAACTTATTCATAGTAGTTTTATTTGTACACTTGATTCTGGCTGTCTCGGTGACCTGTCTTGAAACAGCACATCTAAGCAGTTTCAACTAGGCTCATGTTTTACGATCAATTTACATGCATACGAGGATGAATTGTTTTTAAAAATAAAAAAGGAGCTCTGTTGATCCGTAGCCATTGTATTTGTTTGAATGCCAGTGCAAATAAACGGCTGGCGTTCCCCCTGTTTAATCTGTATGGCACTCCTTTAGGAAAAGCCTTTGTAGACCTTTTAAGAAGAGAGTACGAACCGAACCATCCGGCGTTCTGTATGTTTAGGTTGTTGAGCATTTTTTGCACAACGTCATTAGGAGGCTGACACCGAACGCAGTCTTTGTCCACCCATATTTACATACGTGCAAGAAAAGTATAAAATACTTTGCTGTAGCAAATTTTATGTAACAAAGATATATCGTCACATTAATAAATTTAAAGAAATCCTTTGTATGAAAATGTTCAAATCTTTTGTATTTCATTTAGACCAAGGACATGCTGCTGTATGCTAGCTGTATGCGATAAATTCTACAGTAACTTTGTTGTCGTTTATGAACTTTAAAAGATTTTAATAAATGTTGGAGATCACAATTTGATTCTGTTATTTTAATTTTTAATCATTACCTTTATAGTTCTAGTGAGGCTCAGAGATGTTTCTGTTTTGTAAAATACTGTAATCATTCATCTTGCGTGTACAGTAAGACAAAAGTCTAGGAAATTGGTTCTGACACGTCTGGCTGATACCCAGATTAAAAGCTACGTGGGCATAAGTAGAAAAGTCATCTTAATGCCATGGTATTATGCTGTTTTTTAATTTTATTAAAATCCTGTTAGAAAGTCAAATACTTTTCCAATATGGCATAATAGACTTCAGTACGGAAATGAGATTCTATTTTGGAAAAGGAGGGGAAGTGTGCAATCTCCAAGGCATTAGCGAGTACATTTGACAATGTGAGTATTATACAACCCTCTCATTTAAACACAGTCATGAAATAGAACTGCAGAATATTATGTTACCTGTATTTAATTTGAAAAATCCTTTTCACAATATGGAAAAATTGTATATCTATGACAGTAGAAGCTTGTTAATTTTACACATTTGAGGAATTAAGTGTTGAACTATATGGTATATTTTAATTGTACTCTAGTTGTATGTAACTTTCATTTCCAACATAAAGGATTGTATCTCATGAAGTAAATTGCTTTTTTATTATCTTGTCAGTTGCATTAAAACCCTTATTTTTAAATCCTTTAAAGTATTTTACTAATTTTTGCAAATAATTAGATGTTTTTAAGTGCTGCAATTTAGTGTGCAATATAGTAAACATTTATATACGGAAGTGCGAATTAAATTCTGTACAACACTCGTGCTGCTTCTTTGTGAATCGGGACGTTGGATGGTGAGAGCTGCTGCAGCTCCCCACACGCTGCAAACAGGGTTTGAAAGCGAGAGGAGAGGGGTTTGGCCCATTCTGCACATATTAGTTGGGACCCACTAAGCTTTCCGCTCACTGGGGTGGCTGGAGGAGGTGGTGTGAGAAGCCAGTGAGTTGGACTTCGTAGGCACCCAGAGGCCAGCGAGGTGATCGTTACCTTGCAGTTTGGTTTGGTTTCATATTTTCACCTCCAGACTTGACGCCTTTTACTAAAGATAACTGCCTGGTTTTAAACTGTCTGCAGATCCCTCTGTACAAACTTCTGTGCTGTGTTCCGTTGTGCTGTGAAACAACTGATAGAAGTAAAGACTCTTCATGGTCTTGGCATTGTCTGTCGTGAGGCTTTTTCTGCAAGCGGTGTTGGGAGCGGCGCCGGGACCTGCTCTCTTAGCGCTTTGTGAGCGGAGCCGCGGCCTCCTCGCGTCTGCTGCTGTTTGCCTGCCGCCTGTGGTTTTGTGCTCCTCTTGGTATTGCATCTTAAGGACCTTTGTACTTTTTCTGAGCTAGGAAACTGCAAAAAGCTTGCCTTCTGCTCACACTACAGCAAACGCGGCACGTCGAGCGGCAGATTTGAAGGTGTCAGTCAAATCTGTTCTTCTCATTTGCTGCTCAGGATCTGGCTTATCCCAGATAGGAATTTGAGAGCCATTCCGTAAGAAACTGGTAAAAAGAGCATTCCGTTCCCCAGGTGGGGTGTGTATGGCTGATCTTGGATGTGTTGGACAAAAAAGTAGTGTGACCACCATGGTTTTATCAGTGTGGGGTTTGCACGTGTTTTATAATGCTTTTAATTGGCAGCTTGAGGAGTCGACTGATGTGAGGCCTCTGACAGAAGGTGTGAAACCGGAGTGTCTGATGCCAGGCTGGGCAGCAATCACTTCCAGTAAAGGGTGTAGAGCTCCACAAGGATTATTATTTATTGGGAGTAGAATAATAGAATCGTTTGGTTGGAGAAGACCTTTGAGATCAGAGTCCAACAGTATCTGTCCACTACTAAACCAACCCCGAGCACCTCATCTACCCTTGTCTTGGGGCAAGGTGGGATCTCGAGACAGCTTCCCTTCCTAACTTTCCAGTTTGATAATGAGTAAAAATTTGAACTGAATCTGTGGTCTAGTCACATTTTGACTTTCTGCTGTTGCTTTTTATTTTTAATACTACAAAAAGGGGTGTCTGTAGGAAACATTCATGTATTGAAAATGTAGTTTGTTCTTATTTTTCATTGTTACAATAAGCTCCTGCCTCAGTGGGATAATGGCAGCTTGGCGTTTCCACGAAATCACTGAGATGACTTCCTAGGTCTGTTTCAAAACTGTTAACATTTCCTTCAGAATCCTTACAGCCTGGTTGTCCCGTTCCCTCTCTGATGGTCAAATACCAATTTTTCTTCAAAAATGTATTTCTAAAAATTGTGTTTACATGGCTCCTCGCTTTATGTTTTAAAGGCAACATCTTTGTGGTGGTCATTTGCATTAGCTCGTGGTCGGAGAGGCAGGTAAGAAGGATCTAGTGACAAACTTGCACGGTGCTCGGCTGACAAGGTTCAGGCTCTGCTTGGTCGCACAGTAGCGGTCGAGTCTCTAATTGCAAATTGTGCTCTTTGTGTGGAGAAGCAGCTTTGCTGAGGGTGAGACAGAGAAAACACTTTGCCCAGCGTGTGGACGTGGCTGCAGCACAGAACTCTTTAGGATGAAGAGGGCGTTCTGTTTGGAAGAAGTCTGAGGATGAGGTCAGGGATGTTTCCATACACACACAAACACAGTAACAGATGTTTTGCTTTGCTGGGAGACAGAGGTCAGAGATTTCTTCCTTTGCCTTTGCTTCCAGGATGCTGTGGAAGATGGGAAAGGACACAGCTGTAGATGTATTGACTCAAATGGAGCAGGGTCTCAGCAGCAGTAAGTTCTGAGTGTGTCAAGGAAGGAATACTGGTCATCAGTGCAATAAAGAGAATCAAGGGAGCGCTCTAGAAGTTTGATTAACACTGAAATTCTTCCACCATCAGCATAATTTGATTAAATAAAAAACACCACCACCTCATTTACCTTTAGTGGTGTATCAATGCTCTGGTCTACACAAGAAGTACTACTGGAAGTGTAGTTCTTTCCTGTGTATCCACGTTGCTATTTTGAAGGTCTGTATAGTTACCTAAGGGATAGCTCCACCAAATGAGTGCTTGGCTGGGATGTCTCCTCAGTTTCTTCCTTCTTTACCATCATTATGCTTGCGTAAAGCGGGCATCTAGATGTCAGGATTCTGTTAATGATACCTTGGATGAGTAAAACAACAGGCTTCACCTAACAGATATCTTAATTAAAATTACACAATCAATATTTTGTTATTTTATAAATGCCCAGAGTTTATAAAATAATCTTTCAACTATCACCTTAAAAAGCAAAAAACATAAACATTGTGTCCTCCCCAGTAAATCCATTGTCTTTATTTCCCTTTATTCTCATGCCATATATATATATATATATCAGGAAGTATGGATCTTGCAGGCTTGCTTACCAGTGGAAAGAACTAAGAGAGGAGCTGAGCAGGAAGCCTTAGTGAAAACATGATGCACCAGAAACAAGATCCCAGTATCAGATCTAAAGTTATTAAACTGATCTCAATTCTGCAACTGCTCGGTGACTTACAACCTCAACTCACGCTTTTCTTGAACTTTTTTATATGTTCCAGTTACCTGTAAACTAAAATGTATCGTGAGTCCACCTTGTGGCTTCTCTGGAACAAAAGGCTCCAGCTGCACCCACTTGCCAGGAGATGGCACGTTGATATGATGGGAAACATCATGCACAGGAAATGACAGAATAGAAGTAAGGACAAGAGGCTTGGAAATATCTAAGAGCATTAAATAAGCGTAAATACGTTGTTAATGGAATGAGAAACTTGGACTGTTATGAATGGGGCAGAGAGTATGTGCAATACCAACCATTAGTGTTTGCTCTTTATGTGTCAGTGGATTTAAATCCTCCTAGGTTGGTTGGCAGACGCAGCGCTCGGGGAAGTAAAAGCTGGCAGCGCTATCCCTATAAACATTGGAGAAGGAGGAGGAGCAGAAATGCGCTGCACCGACCCCGAGAGCACTGCAGGGAAGGCTGACCGGCAGGAGTCGAGTTCCTGCCTCCCCTGCAGCAAAAGCGCCCGGGAGCGGCGCTCTTACCACTAGGGACCAAGTAGGTCACTGGGCCACAGAGGCCTCAAGATCAGGCTTTTGATGGTTTGTCAGTGGCAGGCAGGTTCTTCACTGTTAAGAGAAAAAAAAGCTTCCTAGCAAAGCAGGAAAAAACTGAGCACTGATTTCTTAATGTAGCATTTGAAATACAGGTGAGAGTTCTACAGGTGTTTTATTGACATATTTCTGTCTACGTTTTCCCATCCTTGTGTGCATCAGCACATTGTGCTTTCTCGTTTGCTTATTTTCATGCAACCAAGGTGCTGCGTTTCAGATTTCCCAGAGATTTAACAGCTATTTCACTGTGATGTCTGAACCATACTTATCTACAATATTGTTATTAGACTGGATTCTCTTTTACAATGTTGATAACGTGAATCATTTTTATAAGCTTCTTGTTCCATTGTCACAAGCCAGGCAAATACATGTGACGGGTTCTACTGCTGTCTGGGCAGAATGAGTTGTGGTTTAGACCATCATTTTTTAAAATATGTAAGTATAAGCTGTAAAAACCCAAGGGTTTAAGAAGTCTGGACGGTAGCTTTATTAAATATGAACAACAACCAGAATAAGACGGAGCACAACAAAATAAGTAGGGCAGGAAATTCTCAGTGAAGTGGATATAATTCACGTGCAGGAAGACTTATTTAAGCAATTCAGTCTTGGAAAGCAGAGGAAGCACAAGCAGAAAGGTACCGCTGGCCTTGCCTTGCAGTCAGCTGCTGCACACGTTCATTTTCAGCCTGGGGTGTAGAGGGTGCAACTCTCATCTTATTGCAGAGTCATACGATTACAAAAAAAAGGGTGGATAATGCTTATTGTGTAGAAAGGACTTTTAGGATGTAAAGGAAAGGGGGTAAAGGGCTCGGCCCTCCTGTTGGTTCCTGCCGTGTCAGTGGCTGTGAGCCGCGCTCCTCCCCTCCAGGCTTGCGGCAGGGAGCTGTGCTGCTGATCCGGCACTGGCACCTGCAGAGCCCTTCACCCCTGGCTGATCCCGAAACCAGTGCTCTGACAAAACTTTTTGCACACCTGTGGACCCTGTTTTTGCTTTACAAGAGGGTACCCGGGTAATGCATGGAATACAAATCAAGGCTGACTGGTTTTTGTGCTCTCACCTAGTACTTAAACATGCACTGTGACTTAACTGCCTTAGAAATGAACAGCAGGTTGGTCCAGGTGTCTTTGCTGTACTTTGGCTCTTCTGCTGTCTTTCCTTCCACAGCTGCTTTACACCAGTGCTATCTTTGGCCTTTTGTCTAGGCTTTATGCAGAACTTCAGAGCAACACGGCAATGCTCAGCCATGCAGAAACCCCTGGCAGGTCAGAAGGTGACTGTGAAGAATTCACAGCACAGCTTTTGGATGGCCTTCCTGGCCAAGGCAGGAATCGAAGAGAGGAGCTTTATTACTGGACTCCATGGACAGACTGGAGTACCTTGCTGGGAGCTGTTCCTCAGTCCTCTGTGCAATGCTGGAGTAGAGAAGAGAAATCAGGATGACAGGTATTAAGGTATCCATGCTGTGGAGCAAGGTAAGTGACACAATTCCACCCAAGCAAACTTAGAAAGAATATGGACTGGAGTGGAAAACACTGAGCAAAGACACATTTCTGACAGTAAAGTTCAGGAAAGGTGCAACCTGGACCAGTAACAGGGGTTTTGCCTCTTTCTGGGTATTCAGAACTGCCAGGGGCTGTGGAAAAGACCCTGAGGTCTAATGCCTACAGCCATCAGTGCCACACAGGTGTGATATGAGATCTCTGTAAGTGCAGTGTGGAGCTGGGGGCTACTCGGAGCAGACAGGACAGGTAGAAGGTACTGCTCTGACCCTACTGCAGCTCCAAGTGTCTCCTCCTCGAAGGTGAATGTACACAAAGAGGAGAGGGGAACAAGCTCATAAAACCTAGAGCTTATCACAGAATGAGTCTGAAAGAGTTACAGTTACTCAGACAGCTGAGTCTATACAAGCAAGTAAACACTGAAGAAATAGAGCACTCTGCTATTAAACTAAGGAATTAAATAATTAATTACTACAGGAAGCACTGGGTATAAACTGTTTGTGTATTCTTCAAGTTGTAAATCATAAGTTCTTAACCACCAGTAAAGGGGAGCTTGGCACAGGCTTTCTGACTGGCAAAGTAGGGTGAAGCTCCTTACCAGCTCAAACCCCGCACTAGATGCAGATGTGGTTCAGTGAGGCTCTACCTGTGGTGGTCAAAGATCAGATCCATGGCCTGGAAGGTCCCTTTTCATTCCTGTAGTGCTGGGAAGGAAATGATGCAAAAGGGATTTTTAGACTAGTATTGTTAATAGACTGGAAATTATAAATGAATGCCATTTGGGGGGCAAGCAGTCATCTTAGACGTGTGTCACTCAACATCTGCGACAAGGATTACTTAAAACCCACCTGTGTTCCCTCTCTGATTCCCCTGCCCATGGTGCTGTGCATTAAGAATCATAGAATGGTTTGTTCTGGAAGGGACAATCTGGTCCAACCCCTGTGGTGAGCAGGGGCATCTTCACCTCAATCAGGGTGCTCAAAGCCCCATCCAACCTGACCGTGAATGTCTCCAGGGATGGGGTGGCCACCACCTCTCTGGGCAACCTGTGCCAGTGTTTCACCACACTCAGCATAAAACATTTCTTCCTAATATCTGGTCTAAACTTCTCTTTTAGTTCAAAACCACTACTCCTTGTCCTGTTGCTACAGGCCTTGCTAAAAGGTTTTTCCCCCATCTTTCTTCTCAGCCCCTTCTGAGTATTGAAAGGCCGCAATAAGTTCTCCTCAGAGTCTTCTCTTCTCCAGGCTGAACAACCCCAACTCTCTCGGCCTTTCTTCAGAGGGGAGGTGTTCCGGGTATTTGATTGTTCTTGTGGCCTCCTCTGGACCTGCTCCAACAGCTCCATGTCTTTCCTGTGCTGAGGGAGCAGTTGATGATTTAGTCACTAACCACACTTGGATTCAGTACTTAAAGGGGGCTCCAGGAAAGCTGGGCAGGGGCTCTTGATCAGGGAGTGCAGGGACAGGACAAGGGAGGACAGTTTTAAGCTGAAAAAGAGGAAGAGTTCGGTGAGATCTTGGGAAGAAAAGTTTTCCTGTGAGGGTGGGGAGGCCCTGGCCCAGGTTGTTCAGAGAAGCTGTGGCTGCCCCATCCCTGGAGGTGTTCAAGGCCAGGCTGGATGGGGCTTTGAGCCCCTTGATCCAGTGAGAGGTGTCCCTGCCCATGGCAGGAGTGGAACTGGATGGGCTTTGAGGTCCCTTCCACCCAAAAGCATTCCATGATTCTATGAATTTCAGAAACAAGCAAGACTGAACCTCTGCCCTGGATCTACCAACCCCAGTCTCTCTTTGTGCTGTGTGAGGCCTTGAAACTGGAACCCTTTTTTTTTTCCAGAAGCCAATAGTCAAACAAAAGTCTAATTGACTTTCCTGCTTTGTCTCTCTCCAGTCATAATCTTGTTTTAATTAAATTACCTTACCCCAATGAATGAAAATACAAACCACAGATCATATTCCTCACTGAATTTTTCCACGGCCCATTTTCTTAAAATTCCTCTCTGTTATTCAAGGTCTTTTGGATGGAACACATGCGCTGTGTAAGCCTCACTTCAAATACTCCAAGGATTCATTGAAGAATATGATGGAAGGAAGGGGAGAGTGTGAGTAAAATAGCTGGTTTATATTTGTATCCTCAAATGTCAGTTCATTACCAAAGTTAGAAACCAGCCCAGCTGATGCAGAAAACTCATTACAGCCTCATTTAGAGCGCTTATTTCTTTAGAGACAGAAAAGGATTGCCTTGCACCGCTTACTTGTCCAACACAAATGTGTCATATTTTACAGTATGCTTTGGGATGTGAAGTAAAGAGGGTTTTCTTTAGGGTGCAGCATGTTTAATAATCTAAGTCATTCATCTGCATTTATTTAACATCCAAAGCAGTGAGAACTCCTGCTGCTCTCTGTTCTCAACACTTCTATCGATACTCAGCTCCTATTGTTTGCATAGTTTTTATAAGCTTTCGTTATTTATTTGGCAACTTGTAAATCATGCAAAATGAAATGGTTGGGGAAGCCATGTCTGCAGTCCTTTGCACAAAAGTGCACTTCTCCTGTGATCTTAGTGCGTGTTAGCTTTGCCCAGGGAAGTGGCTGAGTCTCCATCCCTGGAGGTGTTTAAAAGATGGGTAGATAAGGTGCTCAGGGATGGTTTAGTAGTGGGCAGGTACAGTTGGACTTGATGATCTCAAAGGGCTTTTCCAACCAAGCGATTCTCTGGTTCTAAGTGTGTCCAGGTAGCAGTTAGGTGACTTGGATCCCTGTTCACCAGGACACAGTAACTCTGGGAGTGAGACTGATACACAATGCCTGGGATATCCCTGTGCACCCGCTCTGCTGCCCAGCAGACTCCGTCTGTCACCTGGGACACTTGTGTCACAGAGCTGTGACTTGCTCTGCAGACATCCAGCTGAAGTCACCTCTTCATTCCATACAAACCCCGGGTAACTTGGCACGTCCCCTTTGCCTTGCAGGGAACAGCGAGGGTGTAATGGGAGGGGTTTGAATCAGAAGGAAATTCTGCAAGTAAAACATCCCACAAATTTGTAGTAACCCAGACTGTTAAGGATTGTCTGCAGCATCTGTGTTGCAGTTGGGACACAGCCCTGGTGCTGAGGGGAAGCCTGCAAAGCCTGCCTGTAGGGAAGGCAGGGTATGTTTGTTGGTTGTTAGTTAGCATTGCTTGCTTAATTTTATGGATGACAGCGTGTCATCCATGTCATGCTTCTATGCCATTAGAAAAATCCTGAACCAAGGGACATTTGGAAGAAGACACAAAAAATTAGAATAATAAAGAAAAAAAGTGCAGTTGCTGGAGAAACTTGCCAATGCTTGTATTAACCCCCGGGGGCAAGACTTTCTTGCCACTGGGTCAGACTTAGTCATTCATAGACACCTTGAGTTATACCTCAAGGAAGAGGGGAGGCAGTAGGTGGGAGGACCCCATGACAGGGACCACATCAGTAGCATGACATGAGCCCGCAACGTGCGCTCGCAGCCCAGAAGGCCAAGCGTATCCTGGGCTACATCGAAAGAAGTGTGGCCAACAGGTCGAGGGAGGGGGATTCTACCCCTCTGCTCTGCTTTTGTGAGATCCCATCTGGAGTATCCTGTGATGTTCTGGAATCCCCAACATAAGAAGGATATGGAATTGTTGGAATAGGTCCAGAAGAGGCACAAAGATCATCACAGAATCATCTGAGTTGGAAAGGACCCACAACAATCATTGAGTCCAACTCCTACCCCTGCATAGGACAACCCCAAAATTTACACTGAGTTTGAGTGCACCGTCCAAATGCTTCTGGAATATTGTTAGGCTTGGTGCTGTGACTGCCTCCCTGGGGAGCTGTTCCAGTGCTCCACCAGTGCTGGGTAAAGGATATTTTCTGGAGCACATCTGCTACGAGGATGGGTTGAGAGAGCTGGGGTTGATCAGCCTGGAGAAGAGAAGGCTTCTTGGAGCAGCCTCCCAGGACTGAAAGGGGCTCCAGGAGAGCTGGGGAGGGGGACTCTTGATCAGGGAGTGCAGAGATGGGACAAGGGGAATGGTTTTCTGCTGAAAGAGGAGAGATTGAGATGAGATCTTGGGAAGAAATGTTTTGCTGTGAGGGTGGGGAGGCCCTGGCCCAGGTTGCCCAGAGCAGTGTTGGCTGCCCCATCCCTGGAGGTGTTCAGGTCCAGGTTGGATGGGGCTTTGAGCCCCCTGATCCCGCGGGAGGTGTCCCTGCCCAGGGCAGGCAGTGGGACCGGCTGGGCTCCGCGGTGCCCGCTCCGCCGCTGCCCCTTTAAGATGGCGGCGGTGGCGGCGCTGACGCGCGCGGCCGGGCGGGGCCGTGCCCGGGGCCGGCCCAGGCGCCTCCCCGCGGGGGCGGGAGCCGGGGCTGCGCCGCTCCCCAGCCGCCCGTAGCAATGCTTTGCTTTAGTAGCTCCTAGGTACGTTTTTCTGCCTTGCTTCCCCCCCTCCCCGTTTCCCCCCCTCTCGCCCAGGACGTGTCGTCAGGTGCTGCGGGGCTGCCGGGCGGGCGCGCTCGGAGCTGTTCGCGGGCTGCCGAGCGCGTGTCACGCACCGGGGGGGACGGGGACCCCGCAGCCCCGGGGGCGGGGGAGGTGCCGTGGAGGGGGGCGGGGGGGGGGAAGCTGGGGGCTGGCGACCCGCAGCCGCCTCGGGCGAGCCCGGCGGTGACCCGATGCGACGAGTTACCGGGGCAGCGGTGCAGGAGGGAGCATCCTCCCGATGAGTTTGTGCCGTCCTCTCGGTGCTTAGCGTACTCTGCGCTAAAGGCTCTGTCTTTATTTAACATCGGCATTAATTGCCACCTTCTGTTTTGCCCTCCTCTATCCGAATTTTCAGCTGAAGAGGGTGCTTTCCCCATCCCATACTTCCTAGAGCCCTCTGACATCCCGCTGGCATCCATAAACACCACAGCAAGAGCACCCCGAGTCCTCGGCCGGTTCTTGGGTGCTCCCCAAAACAGCAGTGCCTCGCTGGAGAGCAGAAAGGAGAAGCTCAGGGCATTCCTGCTTGGAGCAGTGGGAAGAGCTGGGTGGTGAAAGCACTCCAGGGAAGAAAACGGTTTTCTCCGGTGTCCTTCATGTACACCTTTCCTTCTCAGAGTTCAGTGTTCCTTACCTGTGGAAGCAGCTGCGGTAGAGCAGGAGGGATGCTCTTACAGAGAAGACACTGATTTAGGCCTCAGGAGTTGGGTGCGCAATTGGTAACTCTGCTTAGCAGTGTTAGGTGTGACAGGTAGAAGTCACTTTGTGCTCATCTCTGTCCCAGGCTCCCTGTTTGAAAAACAAGACTGCGGATTTCCAAGCCTCCCAAGGAATAAGATCATAGGGCTGGTTTGGCTCCTCTGTGTCTCTGTATCCCTCTATATGCGGGGTGACAGAGGGTGTAATTGGCCCTCTTGATATCTGGCTGCATAGTGCAGGTCAGCCTCCCAATTAATACGTTGTTTGAGCAAAATGTTATTAGTTTCAAAACAGATCAAACGTAACATTACCTTGCTGATTTTCAGGCATGAAATACCTCTTGTGTTTGAAGCACAGGTCACCTTTCCCTAGTTCACTAGCTATTATCAGCTTTGCCAAGCTTCTCAGGAAAGCACCTTTGGCAGCACCTTTGCTCTCAGGTGGAAACATTATTGTGACCCCATAGGATGTTTGTTTCTGTCACATTTTGCTGCTCTTTTCGTACTATCAATAATTAAATACAGGTTTTTTTCCCCCCTATTGATCAGTTGCTGGAGTAAAAGAAAATTCTATCCTCCCCATGCTAACTGTTGACATGGAAAACAAGGAAAATGGCTCTCTGGATGTCAAAAAGTAAGTGAATCTGTAATGTTGAGTTTATGTAAACAGCACATGGATTTTGATTGTAGTTTGACTTAGTGCAGTTGGCAAAGGGTTAGCACCTCTGTCTTTGCTCATTTCAGATCTTCCCCATTCTCAGTTACTTTCATTGTATTTCAACTTTGAAATAAAGGTGTCTTGGGCACTGAATTGATTTAAAGGGATATGTGGGAGGGCTATATAGCGATGGAGAGGTGCAGAAGCCTGTAACTTAAGTTAGGGGTACACCTTTCTCCATAGCTTTCTCCTCTCAACCAGGGTCTAAAGCAAGTGGTAGCACTGTAACTAATATTCTGCCTCTGCTCAGTGTCCGGTGTGGAAGTCTCTTGTCTGTTCAGTGAGATGTACGTCCAGCTGTCTAGAGCTGAGAAGTGGCAGCAGCAGCATATCTTTGGTGTCAATTCTCTTCTCAAGCAGATATTTTAAGCTGTTTGCTGAAGAGGCCCTAACACTGCTGGGTTTTCACTCCAGACCCAGGGTGGGAATAAGAGTGAGAGATGGTGTGCGTCGCTCGACAGTTTTCTTTAGTGTGGTAGACTGTAGGCGAAGGGATAGGAATTGGTTTTGGAGGTATTTCCATATCCTTAAAGGTCAGCAATCCTTAGATTAGGAGTGGCAATTCTGAATGAAGTTATGATTTGAGAGGTGGATTTCTGTGTGGAAAAATTTGCCTTGCTGTTTTAGGGTTATAGAATCTGTTCTGAGATAGATATATACATGCATAGATATAAAGAACTCACAAAGAAATTACTAGAGAGAGTTCTTAGTCTGTTCTGTCAACTGCCACACTTTTCCAAAGTGCACCTTGTTCTTCTCCTTCATATCTGTTTTCCATAAGCTTTCCAAGAAAACTTGACAGTACTTATGCTCCCAGGCACAAGGTAATATAAATAACGGTCACTTCACCATAAAATAAACACTTAATTATGATAAAATACGTTAATTATGACACAGCATCAAAAGATCTGATGGCAGCCATTAAAATCAGCATGCTCCCCCTTCTCTGGAGACCCTGGTTACACCACATAAATGCATTTCCCCGTTCACTGACTATGAATAGGTTGTAGTGTGTGTGTCCCTCAGAAGCCTCAGTCTCACTTCTACAGCCAGGACTCCTCGGTGGGGGAGAGGAGGGAGGCAGCCAGAGCAAGGGTAGTTTGCATTTAATCCTTTTTCCCCTGAGGCTTAGGTGATAAAGGCTCAACTACTAGTTGTGAAGGTGGCTTTTCAAAACTGATGGAAATTGTAATTAAACTGATCAGGGGCTGTGGTCTCTAAATGAACATATATAGTACGTGTGCAAGCGTATCTACAGAGCAAGTATTTGGTACTTTCCTGAAGCGGTTATAAATAGCTTGGATAAAATCTGTTTGTTCATGGCTTTATCCCTCCAGATTTTGCTGCTTGTGCCACACGGTGGCAATAGAGGCACAGGGACAGCGGTGAAAAGCAGACCAGCCTCGTCTATATTCATTATCATTTAGTATCTTGTTACAAAGCCTAAAATGCCAGTCCTCTTAAGATTTAACACCGAGGATGTCTGGCATAAGCCGGTGTGTGGCTAAGCCATGGCTGTTACGTATTCTAAAGGACAGAGCCACGTGCAACAGCAGGGCGAGGAGGATGCTCTTAAAGTCTAGAAGCCAAAGAAACATCTGCTTTGGGTAGATGGGTTAAAATCCAGCCAGCTTCCAACAGCCTGCCACATGCCTTTGAGTCTTCTGCAGCTGTAGCTGTGGAAATGGGCTCCACTTGAGGTCCAAGCGTGATGTTATTTCTTGCAGTGGGAACTTGCAGTTATTTCCTGTAATTAGTTAATGAGGTAGAGCCCCTGAAGTCATTGAAGTTGGGCCTGGGATGGGGCTAGGCCAAGCTGTAGTTCCTGAGTGGTGGGAGAGCAGCTACGTGAAGAACTGACATACCTGGGCTGAAATACACAATTGTGAGAGGGAAGGGTTTGGGACCATGTTTAATTTGAAATTAAAGTGTTTTGGGAAGTAAGCAAAATGCAGTTAGGAGGTGTTTTCACTCGTTCAGTCTTTTATTTGCTGTTTAGGAAGAATTAAATTCTGTATCTTTTAGGATTAATTATGCTTTTATTAAAACACTGAGTTGTTTGGGCTTTGTTTTTAATTTTCAGTAGATGAATCATTGAGAGCAGTAGTGTCTGTGTCTTAGGGTAAATGAAAAGATTTAAATATAATTCTTCAAATGCTACTTTTACAAATATGTGTAGGGTTTGTGTGGTGCTTTTCACATTTTACTTAAGCATCAGAATGTGCACAACACCAAAAATCTTAATTGAAAGGTGTTCTTTGAAAAAAGCTCTGATAAGGCCAGTTAGTCTCATTTTCAGATTTGCTGAGTGTAATCACAACCAGTGAAGCAATTCATGAAGGAAGTTGTTATTTGATGAGCAAAAGTGAGACACTGGGCCTTTTGCTCTGAGATATGTGTATATTCCATGTGATACATGAAATAAACGGCTTTTACAAGGCCAAGTGCAGCACAAAGTGTGATATTGAGGCTGCAGTGTGAGTCTCTAAGGCCAGAGTTTTGTCGTCATGTGGAAGGTATATTCCAAGAGGTAGGGGAGAAGCAAAAATCATGGTGTTCATGAGTCCTCCTTCCCAATGCTCAGCTGGTTGTAGAAACTGGGATGCTGTAGACACAGGAGACACTACATGTGATTCTGGTCACTTCCCTAATCAAGGTTGGCCCTTGATTCACTCAGCTATTCTGCTGGAAGACGAGTCTAGGCAAGGCGGAGGTGGTTGGAATAGAAAAATCTGATGGACAGAGCTAAAATGCTGTCAGGAGAGTATAATCTGTGTTTCTTTTCCAGCTGGTGCTGTTGAAAATCAAAACCCTGCCTCTTAAGCTTCAGGACCTGAAATGGACAGGATTCTGACATCTGCCCTGATGTGTACATTTTTAATATTTCTTCATTAGCATCCTGGTTAAGCATGCAGTGGAAAATGTCTGGCATGAACTTTGGGACTTTTAGTTGGAGAAATCTGTTCAAGAAGTTCTTTCTTTTGACATCTTGCACTTGCTAAAATTGCTCTAGGAAAGGCAATCAAGCTCACTGTGTGTCTTTTTATACCAAGAATTAGCAGATACACAAAGGTTATCTGAGATAGGGTGATGGCAGGTTGAGTGTAAGAAACGCAAGTAATATGAGTGATTGGTTGGTTTTGCTGCCGTGGAAAGCAATTGCCTGAGGTCAATCACAGAAGGAATTAATTCTGATTGTGTTTAACAGATGTTTTCTCAGGTTCGTAGCTCTTTGTCCAAAGATGACTCCAAAAGCAATTTGGGGTAATTTTCTATATTGAGCAATTAGTGCAATCATTGGTGCCTCTTATTTTTTTTGCTTTGTAAGGTAAAGATGTGTTCCAGTAGTTTCTACCCATGTTCCAAGGAAGCACAGTCTCATCTGGAAAAAGAATAACCCATATATTACAATTCTTTATAAGTACTTGGTAGCTGAAAACAAAGTGCAGTCTTGAAAGACATGGATTTGGTACCTCAGTTGTGGTTGTCTTTGTTATCCAACTGCAAAGGCAGCACACTTGCAGGCAAAGATCCTGACTGATTGCCTTTAGCTGATGTGAAGATTCATAGTTTTTCTTCTTTCCTAAAGGGAGAGGTACCTCAGTTGTCCCCAGCATCAGGTCTTTGAAGTGGAAGAGAACAGGAGCGACTGCTCTGTATCAGGGCAGGGGGAGGTGTGTCTGAGGATACTTTTCCTGGAGGAAGAAGGGAGGAGGGGATGGATGTGGGGTGTGCACAAAGAAGCAGCAGGTGCTCAGCACACATTTAGTGATTACTTGTCTGGATTTGCACTTTGCAGTTCAGTAGAGAACGGGAGACCTCCAGATCCTGCTGACTGGGCTGTTATCGATGTTGTGAATTATTTCAGAACAGCTGGATTTGAAGAACAAGCCAATGTTTTTCAAGAACAGGTAAATCCATTAGGAAACACATTTTGACTGCCACCAGTTTCTCACATTGCACATTTTTGCTGTGGACCTGTTTATATGCTGTTAAACAGGAATGAAAATCCCACATTAGTGGGGGGATTTGAGCCTGTTATTGGGTGTAAATGCATGGGACTCTGAGTAATAATGTTGTTCTGCAAGGTGTGGGTAATGGAGTGGAGTTTGTTTAAATCAGTCATCTGAAATAGGAGGAATCTAAAGAAATTTTCTGGCTTGGGCTCAGTTTCCCCATACAACCCACTTGGTTTCACGCACTTGGAATTACCATTCACATTTTAAAAACACTTCTTCCTTAGTGTATTGTGCAAATAAATTTATGAGTATTTTTCAATCTAAAGAAGCTTTTAAAGACCTAGGGTGAAAAAGAAGCTGCTGTGTTGCATTGAGCTTGGCAGCGCAAGGGAACAGGAGAAGGGCAGGCTGGCAGTAAAGAGGAAGAATCTTTTCAGGCACAGGAGCAGCGTGTTTGTAGGACTCAGTCTGAGGAAGTACAGGCTTTGTTTCTGGGTCTTGTAACTGATGATGCTGGTGGATATTTGCTTTTGGTAGTTTTGATCAGCAAGGAGATTCACAGTCATGCACCCCCTTGTAACTCACACCTTACACAGGTAAGGTGTGCTGCTGGGGCAGGATAAGTTGGCTCCCTTGGCAGGCAGCCCCCCTGTTCCGTAGAGAAGGAACATCTCTAGAGTGTTAGTTCAGCACTTGACCATAGAATCACGGAATGCCAGGTTGGAAGGGACCTCAGGGATCATCTGGTCCAACCTTTCAGGTGGTCGATGGTTTAAATGAGATGGCCCAGAGCCCTGTCAAGCTGAGCCTTAGAAGTGTCCGGTGTAGAGGAATCCACCACTTCCCTGGGGAGATTATTCCAATGTTTAACTGCTCTCATGGGGAACAAGTTTCTTCTGGAATCCAATCAGAATCTCCCCAGGAGCAACTGATACCCATTATCCCTTGTCTTTTCCATGTGACTCCTTATGAAAGGGGCATCTCCATCCTCTTGGCAGACACCCTTTATGTACTGGTACACGGTAATAAGGGCTCCCCTCAGCCTTCTCCTCTCAAGGCTGAACAAACCCAGTCCTCTGTTCATCAGATCACCTTCCCTGATACAACTATAGGTTTGGATGGCACTACCAGGAAACTAGTTCCCAGCAGTTGTACTCAGTATCAAAACGAAGGCTTGGCTTCCCAAGCTAGTGCAGAGTTCATTTGCAGCTTTGCAGGGAAATTGTGCATCTCATGTGAAATATTGTAGCTGTTGGTCAGGTTAATCTCACTGACCTTCAGCATCTGCACAGCGAAATCCCATCGGATTGTAATTGATGAGTATAACAGAGCATCTACGTTTAGCTCTTTGTTCCCTGGGGCTCAAAAGCCTGTGGATGGGTAATTCTCTAGCAGGGTGCAAAAGAGAGGCTCTTTCTGCAGCTGCTACTAATTTTTCACATTTTGAAGATGGGTAAAACAGGCAAAAATTTAAGTGTATCCATTCCTTAACACCAGCATCCATGTGTCCTCCTCAGCCCTGGAAGCGGGGCTTAAAAAGCCACGCGGGCAAAGTAATTATGGCCTCTGGGTTTTTTCCTTACACTGACAGATACCTCTGACTTTCCTCAGATATCTTTACCCTCTCTGCCCTTCAGCTGGCCTGTCAATAATACTGCAGTAATTGCAAGGTGAGGCCAACTTGTGGGTTTTGGCAAAGGGATTTGCAGCAGCCTGATGGAAAGCAGCACAGAAGCAGAGTGTAAAGGTGCAGCGAGGGCAAGGGGCTTCAGGAGGAGAGCTGCAGTAAGCTGCTTTTTAGCCCTGTGTTGCCAGGACTCTGCTGGGGTAGCTATGGGCAGAAACGTGGCTGTGATTCTGCGGCCAGCTTCACTTTATGCCAAAGCTTTGGTGAGGGGGGCTGAGAGCTGCCACCAGGATACAGCCAGGAGGCGTGGGACAGACGCGGCAGAAGACACTGCCACTTCCTTCCTCCTCCACTCCCTTAGTGGCACAAGGAGCAGCAAGTGCTTGGTTCTCCATGCCAGCTCTGCCAGCCCATTCCCAGGAGCAACCCTGTCCCCAGCCTCCCACCAGTGGTGTGGTGGTCCATTTCCTCTGTGCTGTTCACAAGCTGCTCACTCTGTGCACTTATGGGTTTGTTACCAGGATCTCCCAGGCCTTCCAAGGAGTGCAGCCAGCTTCACTCTGAACCCTTGTCCATTCTTTGTCCCTCGAGTGACCAGGTGTGCAGCTGAAGCTGTGGCCATCTCCATTTTTCTCCACTGCAGCTTGCCTGGGTCCCACAAACCTGAATTTATTTCATCTGCCACTGCCGTAAATACGTACTGGAAGGGGAAAGAGGTTATATATGGCCAAGGAAAATGTTCCATTTCACCTGCAACACTGGGGAACTGTTTTCCACTCAACAGCCTCAGAAGGGGTAGCACAGTGGTTTCCTTACAAAGCATCCGTAGCCCAGAATATACTCATGAGATCTATTCTTACATTCAGCTTTTACATAACAGTAGCTGAGTCTACGCTTTCTTTTGGTGAATTCGAATAGATGTGGGCTCACTCAGAGCAAGAATTTTTAAGACCTGAGCTTTTCTCGCATTTTAAGGAAAAAAAAGACATGTGAAGGACTGCAGAATGTTTTATTAAAACAATATTGGAAGTGCTGGTAAGAAGGGATGATTGTGTGATGATTGTACAATATTCCTCAGCAAGGCAGAAGAGCTCACTGATGAAAACAGATTCAACTGAAAGATGCTGCCCAGTAACCAAAAACCATAACATCAGAGAAGCTGGAGGCAGAGGATAACTGAAGTGAGAAGCAGACCAGATGCAAGATGAGGGTGTGAACACCTGCAGAGAGCTGCTTCCTGCCAGTACACGGCTGAGCTTTCCATAGGAGCCCGGGGAGCAGAGAGGGCTGTGGCTCACTGGAAGACTGAAGCTGTTTGCCCTATCTTGAGATTACCCATGTGGTATCTTAACCATTAATATTGCAATAGCCAAATAAGCCCAAGTAACCCAATGGCCTCACTGCAATGCCTGTGAAGGGAAACAGGTTTGATGCTGGGTTGTGTCCACTGCTGCTTTCTAGCAGAATGGTGGCATGGAGGAGCACAGGGGTGTGCTGGCTGCTGTGCTTTTGTGTTAGCTGTGCTGTAAAATCTTGCAGTTCTCTGTTGCCTGGAGAGAGAGAGCAGAAGGAGTGTTGGGAGGACTTGAAGCTCTGCTCCTCTCGTTGTTTGCTGAAGGTGATACACTTGCTGCTGCAGTCACCCTGGCACGGTTAGGAATTACTGTTACCTCTAGTTGTGGAGGTGACATCAAAAATACACACTGAAAGCTGGTGTTGTGTCCTGAAAAAAAGTCCAGAATATAGAGAAGAGTCAGAGAAGTTTCCCCAAAGCATAAAAAATCTTATCTCGTGCCAAAAAAACTGGAATGACTGTGACAGATCCACAGGAGCAGGTTTAAGTGGAAAACTAGGAAGAAGTGAAAGAGGTAAAGATTACAATAGAGACAAAGATATAAAATGCTTGAATTATGAATACATAATCATTCATTTCTACCCAAATATGTTTAGAGAATCAGTTTTCTATTCAGTGGAAGCCTTAGTAGCTACCAACATTTCTAGAATCCGCAGGAAAAACTGTGAAAGAAGAAGGGAAAGGAATAGGTGCTGTCTTCCTATTCTTGGAGTTTCTTCTGTTCCAGGTACTGGCTTTACTCCATTTGGATCCTACCAAGCTGGAGGCTGTTATTCCTCCGTAGCATCGTTGAACAGCAGCAGAAAAGGCAACTTCAGATCAGTCACAAATGAGCAAAATACTCACTGGTGTCAAAATTGCCACAGAAAGAACTGTGACAAATGGAAAGAGAGACTCGAAACTGGTTTTAACCATTAGCATTCTCAACAGTAATTGGGAAGAGGCACCTGTAAGCAGGAAAAAAAGAGGCTTGGCAGTGGGGAGATGTTAATGAAATTCCACTTTCAGCTGATCTTTAACTATGTTGTGGTTTGTCTGGGTATTTTGTATTAATAAACATTATAAAATTGTAAGAGAGATCAGTCTAGACAAATAGGGTGAACTCTTTTCATGTGGAGTTGTAACCAAGGAGGGGTCTCTGACATTGCCAGGACAGCATTTACTGTTTGTAAGGAAGATGCTACAGTGGGTTAAATTGCTGTTGTGTTTATAATATTTACAAAAATACAAACTTTTGGCAATATATTATCACGGACAGCAATGATATTTGTGAACATTTGAACTGGTTGTTGGCTGTGGATAACAAATTCAACATTTAATAATGTTTTTTTCTTAAAAGTAAAAAGAATGTGACAGCAGAGTGAAGTCCAGTGCAGGAGAATGCCATAAGGGTACATGCTTCTTTGAGCTATGATGACCTTGGAAGGTCTGGCTGAGTAGGGCACTAACTGAACTGTAGGAATGTGTAAAAAAGGATGATCCCATGTCTAAAACGGAGTTAGGAGTTGGGAGATGTGGATTCTTTCTCTTCCATTTCGCCTTTTGAAAAATTTACAGGCAGTTTTCAAACATACAAAGGTTTGAGGTAGAAAATAAGCCTAAAGCTTTCTAATCTAAATTGATCAGAAAACTAAGATTTGAAAGGAAAAAAACCACAAACTATCTGTGATTTAAAAGTGGGAATTTTAAGCAGAAACAAATAGGGGTTGTTGAGACCTGAACTGGGAAGTTGCTGCTTTTAGCCTCTTGCATTAGAAGTGGAGGAAGAGAAGATCCCTCCGAATATTGAGCTCTGCAGTTAGGCCTGACTAAAATTTGTGATTGCAGGAGTCTTTTGCAGGAAGCATGGGAAGGTTCCCCTTTTAAAGAAGGCACCTGACATTTTTAGTAGATACTTTCTAGTCCAAACTTGCACATTACTGGCAGTGGTAATTCTGAAATGCACTTCATAAGCCGCCTTCTTAAGAGCATCCTTTCCTTAATGGCTGCTCGTTAGGCAATCTGCACATGTACCCATTAATTTGAAACAGATTTACAAGGAGGGAATTTTGAAATGAGGCTCATTTGGGGTTTTATGCTTGGCTAAACAGTTATTTATGGCTTAGTCAGCAAGCACTTGAGAAGAAGACAGCAGAGTTTAGTGGCTGTAAACAGGACAATGAAGGCTACATTTCTTTTCTCGTTGACCCTCTGTTGTGTCTTGCATTTGTTGCGTGACTATTCTCACCTGCTAGATTTGTACATTTGTCTTTATCAACTCTTTAATTCTTCTTATAGGAAATTGATGGCAAATCATTACTGTTGATGACAAGAAATGATGTTCTGACTGGACTTTCATTAAAACTGGGGCCTGCGCTGAAAATCTATGAATATCACGTAAAACCTCTACAGACACAACATCTAAAGAACAACTCTTTATAGCAAACTGTCTCATTGGGGCCATGTTGTGCCTCAAAAAATAAATAAGCAATTTGGTTTCATGTGATGGAACTTTGTAAAGAGAGAATATATCTATTAAGAATTTAAACCAAATGACAATATATATCCTATTGGATAGAGTTGGCAATATACTATATACTGAGCCTGGACTGAGAGAGGTGGGGTGTATTTTTTACATAGTACATTATGATTTTCTCTTTTAGGAATTGTCAGTGAGCATGTTGAGATAGCTACATCACTGTGTCCAGAACAAAAGGGAGGTATGTCATTCTCATTTTTGAGCCAGACATGTTCTTGATTTCCTGAATTAAAATACCAAAAAAAAACATCCCAAATAAAGTTTACAGAGATAAACCAATTAAAGTAGGTTTTGGTTTACGTTAAAGACCTACTAAAATTCTTACTCCTTGTAATTCTAGGATGGGACTGACGCTTGCCAACTCACCCTTTTTTGCAGAGGGTCCTATTTTGACCTTATTAAGGTTTACCCATGGTATGCTGCAATGTTTCAAGCTGTACATACACCTACCATAACCCCTTCGATAGCAGAAGGTGTTGCTGACAGGTGAAACCGGGTGGTGTATTTTTTGCTGTCCTTTAAATTTTCACCTTGTTTTTAATAGTAGTTCTCTGTAAAGTATGGTTGGTTTTTAAAAGTTTGTGTTGCTTTGCAAAACAAAAAAAAAAGCTTCATTTTATTCCTTTTTTTTAATTTATGATAACTCGTTTTCTAACATGCAGAAATTTGTAAAAAGAGTAAAACTCTGCACATTTTTAATATTGTCTGTTATTGCTGTTGTAGTGGTTGATTTTTCTTTTTCAATGCTTTACTTAACAGTTTGAATACTTGTTTTAAAAACCAAAAGAAGCTGTCTCGTCACCATACATCTCTGTTAAAAGAGAGTCTTGTTCAATCTGTTTGTACCAGTTCCCTATTTGATAGGTTGCTTGCTGTATCCCAATAAAGCATTGCTTATGTTTGGATTCAGTTTACTTTACAGATCTTTTCCTTTCTCTGTTTCTTTGTTGTGGTGTATCAGAGCTCCTGTTTCTCTCATTTTTCGCATTGAAATGGACCACAACTTAATATTTTATTTTCTTGTGATTACTTTTAACGCCACCTACCAAGATATTTAAAGGTTTAATTGTTTTTGCTTTTTTTCATCTAGTGTTACATTCTGCTGAAGGAGAAGCCCTGGTCACAGCTCACCAGTAACATCTGTGCTTCTTTATCCCTTCCTAGAGCTGCCAGTGGTGCAGAGGCGCGGTGCTGGCCCTGGCTCAGCAGGGTGATTTACCCCAGAATGCCTGGGAAGAGAGCCCACGGATGGTGCTCTGCACTGTCTGGCTCTGCCCTGACCCCTGAAATTGGGACATGGGGATGCATCAGTGAGGCTGAGCAAAAGAACCAGGAAGTAGGAAATAAGAAGGAGAGTGTGGTGACACTGGAAACGGTGAGGAGGTGCAGCTCAGAAGGGAGAAGGTAAGAGTTGTGCTTTCTGCTGAGTGCAGACAGGATTCAGGGAGAGGAAGGAGAAGCTCCTGTAGGCTCCTGCCTTCGGTTCTGACTTGGCCAAAGGAGAGGTGGCTGTTGATAAAGAGTTGTTTATGGAGTTGAGATCTGAGAGGGGGTACAGCCATGTTACAGCTGTGCTGTAAAGCTCATGGGATATGGTACATAAACCATATACAGCAGAGTGTTTTCTTACATAGTTTCTAACCTTTACATTGTACAACATCTTTATTTGGCCTTTGAGACACATGGTAGGATACAGGGATGCATTCACCACTTGTTTTTCTGTCCCTTGTACTGTGCTCCCTTCAGGTATCAGTCTGTTAACAAGTTTGTAAGCCATAGTCTGAGTTCTGCTTATGTTTTTATTTATAGTTTGGTAGTGTCCAGAGATACCTCCTAGGAGTAGGAATCTTCTGGAAGAGTAGCTTCAAACCGAGCGCATCGGCCCTGCCTTGGGGAGTTTTCAGGTATAGTCTATATGAAGCTGCAACTGAAAAATTATATATGAAACCCCTAAATATTTTAATATAGAATTAGTTATATGAAGCAGCAGTCTGGAGATGCCCACCAGCCCCGTGCTTGTAGAATTATCACTGGAGAATATGTAGTGCTACGTTACTGAAGGGTGAATTGAATATCCTCTTTTTCTCCATTTGCACATTTAGTGTGGGATTGACACACTTTTTAGATCTATGGTTGACACAGAATTAAAAGTAAAACATATTTATTCCACAGGGGAGTAAAAATCTCTCCTGTGCAGCTGTGAGAGTGCACTTGGTGATTTCTGAGCACTGTTCTTTCAGTATATTTCAATGAATTGGATTCAGAAACAATCCAGATTGTATTCCCCTTTTGACCAGCACTGCTAGCTGGTTCATACCAGGAGAGGCCTAACAGAAAGCTCACTGGAAGCGTGACAGGGAATTTGGAGGATGGTGCTCGGAACTGTAACGTTTCTTTTACTGTCCTTGATCTTTATTGTAGTTTCCTTCTGTTCTCTGAGCTTTCTGGTGCTGCTGTTCTCTTTGTGCAGGTGACCGCTCTGGTTTTGTCTGTTACCTTCTCCTTGCTGTTTCTAGGAGAACAAAAGACATCTTTTGAAAAGAGACTGGAGGGTTTGGAGAGGAAGTCAGAGCCAGATTATTTTTAGCCACCATTCCTCTTGCAGAAAACACAGCTGCAGCTGAGATGCGGAAGCGGCTGATGGGCATTGTTGGATACCGTGTCAAGGTCTGAGAGCTGCAGAGCTGTGCAGGAATCCAGTTTAGAACAGGCCCTTGCTGTGCCTGCAGCTATCAGAGTCCCTCTTCTGTAAATGCCCACCCTGTGCTTCGTGTGGTGGTGATGCTGCCAGTTGTCCAGCTGCTCAGCTGGGTGTGAGGGTGACGGCGGTCTGAGTGCTGCCGGTCTCCTTGCTCTCATACCGAAACAGCAACTCAGAGAGTGGCCTCCTTCTCGAGGCAGCAAAGCAGGTGTCAGCTCCCCTGCCCCTGCACAAGAACAGAGATGTGCTACAGCCAAGGGCCTCTTCTTCCCTCCCCGTCCCCTTCCCTCCCTGTCCTGTTCCCCTTTTCATAACAGCACTAGTGCACATCAATCAGAATCTTTCATAGCACTTTTAATTTGATTTGAAAACCTTACAGTATCCCTGTTTTGGTGTAGTGGTTGTGGAATATAAATTGGTGTTGTTCATCAGCTCTGGTGCTCACTCCCCTCTCCAGTTGTAGATACACGGTGTTCTCTCTGAATCCAGGTGTAGTGCCAGGTACCGCAAATAAAGCACATAGAAGGCAGCTGTCAGCAAAGAGCAGAGGGTGGCTGAGCCTGCCCACCAGGGTCACTTTCTCAACCCACAGAAAACTGCTCTGTCTGCCTGCTGATGCTTCCCATCCCCGTGTGCTAATGTTCCCTTTGAAACAGTTTCCTCCAATGTGCTGTACTTTATCAATTTGCCAAAACCCCTCTGTTCTTATAATTACAGGACAAGACACAGCGAGGGGGTATCTCCCATGCATCACTCCTGGTTAGAAATGGCCCAGGCACAGTGTCATGGTAGGCCCTTGCTGTCAGTGAAAAGGACTCTTCTCTCTCTTCAATGCTTTTTTTCCAACGTGTTCAAATTCTACCAAGTCCTTCACATATTCCTCTTTTTAAAAAACAGCATTTAATTGATCTGTTATCTTCAACACTCCTCTTCCCACTGCCACATTTAAGTTACCATCGTGGCTATTTGAAAAGCAGAGAGGCTTCCTCTCTAGGAGTCTGGGGGAAGCTGCAGATTTCTTTCTTGTAGGCAATATTATCTAAAATTTGAAGGCTAAGTCTGAAAAGGACCAGAAAAACATCTTCTCACTTTGTTTCCATTCTTTTTTTTTACTTCCAAGTCAGAACAGCAGTTCATTCCCTTCCAGGAATGGGTTTTGGCTCAAAAGTTTTGTGGGAAATTAATTGACTGTACATGTGCCTGTGAACAGTGGCTCATTAGGGCACAGGGTGAATGGAGCTGTGTAGAGAAGGGTCTGCTCTTCTCTCCCACCTTCACCTCAGGGACAATTTACACAGGCAATGGATTGTCTTCTGCTTCATCTAAGAATGGGAGGACTTGGTGCTTGGGGATGTCAGCCAGGAGCCCATCCACATCCCAATTCCATTGCACCAAAGGCCTCCATACGCTGTTACCTCTGCAGAGCTCAGTTTTGGCAGCACCTTCCCTTGGAGGAGGTGCAGAAGGCAGTGGCTGTCATTAGTGGCCACGGTCTCCATTGGAATGATGGGCAGAATGATTTAATAAGCAGTTTTCATTCTCTCAGTTCTCTGCTGGAACATCTCCCATATGAGGACAGGCTGAGATGGGTGGGGTTGTTCAGCCTGGAGAAGAGAAGGCTCCAGGGAGACCTTTGAGCAGCCTCCCAGTACTGAAAGGGGCTGCAGGAAAGCTGGGGAGGGGCTCTGGATCAGGGAGTGCAGGGACAGGATGAGGGGGAATGGCTTTAAATTGGAAGAGGGAAGATTTAGATTAGACATTAGGAAGAAATTCTTCATGATGAGGGTGGGGAGGCCCTGGCCCAGGTTGCCCAGAGCAGTGGTGGCTGCCCCATCCCTGGAGGTGTTCAAGGCCAGGGTGGATGGGGCTTTGAGCCCCCGATCCATTGGGAGGTGTCCCTGCCTGTGGCAGGGGGTGGATGATCTTTAAGGTCCCTTCCAACCCAAACCATTCCATGATTCTCTTTAATATGATAATTCAGCAATGTCAAGAAATTTTTTTTTCATAGCCTCTATAATTAGGATGTGGATTGATTTACTGATGGTCCATTGGATCCTGATGTGTCTTCAGCTTTCTCCCAGAATAACATTAGCTGATAGATGCTGTCAATTTGGGGAACGTGGTTGTGACCTCAAACACCTGGAGAGTCCAAGGGAGCACCATGAAGACTCTAAGTGATCCTTGCTCACTCTGTGTGAGTTTCATTGCTGATGAATATTGTTGTATTTATCTGCTGTGCTCATGAGCATCTCTGTTAAAGGAACTGTCAGCTGTTACAGCTGCTGCATCATCAGCTGATCTGCTGATAAGGCAACAAGAAATGCCTTGGCATTGGCAGGCTTGCACTCATCTCAAGATGTTCCCTTCCCCTTTTCAGATGATTGCTATAATCCAGCTGCCCCTCTATGAACACTGCAGTGCTTGCTGTGTTCGGGATGCCCCTGGCTTTGCAGCAGCTCAATTGTACCAGGACGGAGGGGAAAGGCTCATCATTTGCACCAGTCTCTGATTTAAGGGTAACATTGCTTTGTCTGGTACTGGTAAATTGCAGCAGGAGAGAGGAAGTCAGGAGTGAGGAGCTTGTGGCCTCCCCAGCTGGTGGCCAAACCACAGGGAGGAGTGTGGAAGCGGGAGTGTGCCTGGGTGTAACAACCCTCTTCCACAAGGATGCTCCTCTTCTGCTCCCCTCCCTTCTCTGTAAATACCAGGTGTCAGTTTGCCTGGCCTTCTCTCCCTGGGAATGCTTGTAATCGAGGAGATTTGGAAACACTGCAGGAGTAGCAGGCCATTCAAACTTGAGCTCGTTTATTTTCCAGTCAGATGTCGATGTTAATGTGGGAATTCATGCCTAAGGCCACTCTTGAGAGGAGGCAGAAGCCCCCCTCGGGGCTCAGTCAGTCTGGTTTCTGCTGTTACATTTCCCTCTGTGCCAAAGGTTTCTCTGCCCCCTTCTTTTTCTAGTTTTGAGTCTCTTCAATATTGTTTGGGTTGAATTTCTGTTTCCAGCTCTGCAGTAGCCAGCTAGGAGAGGTGCTTGTCTTCACTGATTTTTTGTTTTATTTTCTGTTCTGTCCCTTCTTTGATTTGCCTGACATTTTTTGCTGTGACTATTTCTCCTGCCTCTCCTCACGTCCATCGTTCTTACTTATCTTCTGGTATCTCTTGCCTGTTACCTTCCGTTCCAGTTTCTGGTAGCCCCTCCATACACCTCCATTCATCAGAACTTGGGCTACAATTGCCTGCTCCCACAGGCAAGAATTTGCTTGCAGCAGTTCCTGCCCTGCCGTTGTCAGCTAACAGGACTGAGTGCTGAGCTTTGCACCCCAGGTCCCTGAAGAGCTCCGCCAGCTCCCTCTGGCAGGCGGCAGTGGGGTGGAACCATCCCTGGTTCTCTCCACCCCTCACTCCTGGTGTGGAGTTTGGGTTGGCTCCTGAAGGGAGCGTGGTGGAATGCGACTCAAGGCCCCTGAGACTTTGCCAGCCTGTAATAAAGCTACATAACAACTGAGCCCAGCTCATGCTGGTTTGTGTTCGATTGCCATCGATCAGTCGTAGCCCAGCTGATCCAGAGCCAGTGATACACATATTTATGTGTATGTGGGACCAGGTGTGTGTGCATGCGCTCAGGTACACGTGTGTGTCTGTTCTTTCTCATCCTGCTATGAATGGCAAGGTTCAATCTCAGAATCACAAGACAATTTTTATCCTAATTATACCTGAGGTGTGAGTTAACAGTTTGATCTTCTAGATAATAGGTTTCTTTTCTAGGCACAGCTGTGTGCTTTCCAGGAAGATGATGGTTGGCTGTTGTGTGTACACAAACAGTTGGATTCTAACTTCAAAAGTATTTATCTTGAGATTTCTAGCCAGAAGGGGATTTTTTTTGTCACTTTAAGTCATCTCTGTTCTCCTTGGAACCAGGCAGCCTGGTTATCTGTGGAATAGTACAGCCAGTGAAGACAGATCACTTGTGCTGACGCTGAACGTGGCATTTCATCTCTGGTTTAGATACTGGCTTAGGAGTTCAGCTGCTGCATTTTATCTGCATCGATGCTGGTTGTGTGTGGAGTGTGATCAGTAGCTGAGGACGATTGCAGCTGAACTGTCCTGGGCAGCTGTCAGAGTTGATCAGAAACAGGATGTGAGAGAATCGGGCACTAAAATCACAGTAAGAAGCTTGTGTACTTGAAATACCCTTTTTCTTGGTAGGAGACTTCAGGCCTTATAAACTACTGGGATGTAGCCCAGGACCAGCAAGGCCCATGTTAGCACCAGGAAGGTGTATTTTAAATGGCAGTTTTGCTGCCTGCTGCTCATTTTCATGAAGTGTGATTTCGTCAGCAAAGCATCAGAGCTGCCTCTGAGTGAAGCACAGTGGGCAGCTTGAGTAGCTCCTGTCCTGAGGAATCTCCCCCAATTAAAGTAATGTGAGTCCACCATGGAGCCTGAATCTGATTGAAGCCCATGGGAATCTGGTCAGGTTTCTGGCCCAGGTAAGGCTGACTAAGCCCAGTGGTCAAGAACAATTTATGCCACTGTTATCTGAATCTAATTGCCACATGGAAAATTTAGACTTCTTCCGATTGCTCCAGTCCTTTCTCTAGGAGCCGTCGGCCCACGTAAGTGGCTCAGGTTTGCGGTGCTGTGCTGAGATGCCTTTTAAGACTTGCTGAATATCTGCATGGTTTGTAGGAACCACATCCCAGGGGTGTGCTTGGTGCCACAGGACACTCCGAGTAAACAGCTGGTCCCTGCTTTGTGCCCTCGCTCTGCCGTGAAGGGTAGCCCACTGCTGCCTTACCAGCCCACGAACAGGGCAACAGTAGGAAACCTTCCTGCCTAATGCAGTACATTTCTCATAAGGTAGAAGGGAAGTGGGTTGTGAAGATGTGTCTTGTTTAGAAACTCTCTGGTGACCAATGACAGGACCCGAGGGAATGGCAGGAGGATGTGCCAGGGGAGGGTTACGCTGGACATTAGGAAAAGGCTCTTCACTCAGTGGGTGGAGCAGCACTGGAACAGCTCCCAGGGAAGCAGCCACAGCCTGACAATATTCCAGAAACACTTGGCCAACACCCTCAGCCACACGGGGTGAATGTTGGGGGTGTCCTGTGCAGGGACAGGAGATGCACTCGATGGTCCTTCTGGGTCCCTTCCAACTCAGGTCATTCTATGATCCTAAGTAAATATTGAAATATCCGGCAAGATTCTTTTTCATTTATGTTTAATAATTGGTACTGAACTGTCACTTGGAACAAGACCAGTCACTTTTTAAGGTAAAATTAGCTGAACTAAAACATATTCCTTTTACTTACAATGTCTGCATTTATATATTTGCAGTAAATGGTGTCATTTCTTATTTGGTAAACAGACAAATACTAGTTTGGTTTTTGATATTGCCCTTTATTTACCCATAAAAGATAAGTTAATAAATTACAAGCACCTGAAACCAGCAGAAATAGCAAGACAATACACCACTACAATACAACACCATCTAACAAGGTAAGAGAGAATGTCATTTTCTTTTTTTTTTTTCAGCAAAAGCTAAAAGTGTTGTAAATAAGACTTTCAGAATTGGCTGGTGACCAGAGGACAGCATATCTGGGACAGACTGACCCTGCAGTATCGTTTGTTTGTCCTGTTGCTTTCCAGGAGATATCTCAGGCTTGTGATCAGCACCTTCCCTTTGCATCTGTTGGTCCTGCTCACCAAGGCAAGTTCCTGTCTAGCAAAACACCTCAAAATCCAGACGGTGCAGGATGTGTTCCTCATTCTCAGTGCTTAGGAATGCAATGATGGTACCCAGAGGAATGCTGCAGGTCTGCCTAACCAGGAAGGCACAAAGGCAACCTAATTGCAGTTTGGGGAAGTACCTCTGGGCACTTCCCGTTGGATTTGCACTCTGTCACGTGGAGTTTGTGAAAATGTTGCCCGGAGAAAATGAGAGCAGTGGTTAGAAGTGAGGTTGAGCAGGATTCCTGGTAGGCACAGTTTGTGACATGAGAGTTGTTGGCTGTGTAGTTTTATCTCAAGTTCAGAGCTCTCACCTCGATCACCAAAGTGAGATATGCATTGTGTGTCTGTTTAGCTTTCTCCCTGCCCCTCCCAGTCTCGTAGGTTGAATCCTGCCTCCTCAGAAGTCGTGATGAGAGTATTAGACTAAACAAACCTATTTAATTAAACTTAGAGAGAGAGCCCCAAACCTCAGACCCCTCAGTGATTAATGTGAACGTTATTATATAGTAACTGTATAGTCTGACGAGTAGCAGCAGCCGTGCAGTCAGGATACATGCAGAGAAATTAGCCAGCAGCTGTAACTTCACACCACAGAGGAGAGAATTTCCTTCACAAAGCAATCAGTGTCTGACTGATTCCCTTCAGTTCCTGGGTCAGAACCTGAGCTCCATAGATCAGTGTGGCAGCAAGGGGTTGTGACAGATGATGTCAATGAAACATTGTGCCTGTATATTCATTTTTCTGAAGGAATATTAATAAACAGAATATACAGATTTGCTGATTTTGCATGACAAAAGCATGTTATAGACTTCATCGAATTCATTGTTTCGTTAAGAGGTCTGGGAATAGCTGGTTTAAATTGACTCTAATGTTTCCAGCTGGGATTTCCAAAAAAGAGTGAGGGATGTCAATCTGCAAATCACACTGAGATTCAGGGACAGCCTTTGGTTTCTGAATTCCTGAGGGTCCTTCAGAAATCCCAACCTCAGGTGCTCATAGAGGGAAACATAGTCAGCAGCAGAAGAGGCCGATAAGGAGTACACGTTGATAGGAAAGCCGTACTGTTAAGTGTACCAGGAAGGCCTGAGTGTAGCCAAGAGGTTTAGTTTCTCTGGGCAGCTGCCAGTCCACAGTGACTTTGCCTTTCCTCTTTTAGCATGTGGCCTTGTGCTTCTAAGAACTTCTTCCTGCCAAGCGTGCAAGCACAGGAGCCGTAGGGCGTTTCCACCGGAACCAGAACCTGAGGGGGATGAGCACAAACAGAGGTCATTTCTGAGACAGGGATGTCCCAGCAGAAGCCGCAGCTGTTCCCCTCCTCTCAGAATCATGCCCAGGCCCTTCCCTTCTCTTATGGACATCACTGGTGGACGTTGCTCTGATCTCAAGTGAAAGTGGCTCTATAATGTCCACCTGAAAGGTGGGCGACGGTAGGGTAGGATGGCAGCAGAGTCACGAGACGTGGGGAGGGAGGTGAGAATATAAACAGACTATAGGCTGTTGAATAACTCGGTTTCTCATGAAACTCAGCCACATGAGGATAACGTAACAGGCTGTCAGCTACAGCAGCTGTGGAGGGAGGAGCAAATGTATCTCATCCCCTCCATCTCTCACCCTCTGCCTGATCCCAGGCTTGTACCTCGTCCACTGCTGGACGAGCTTTGGCTTCTAATGACTACAGAAACGTCCCTTCACTGCTCCCTTAGAGTGCTGGTCTTCTGTCACCTCGAGTTAGTCCACGGCCTCACTAACCTGCCTGCAACTCCACTGCACCCAGGATGCGCCCTGGCCTCAGGGGTGCTGCCAGGGGAGGGGAAAGGAGAGCCATAGTGGGCTGGCATTTCACACTACCTGGCTCTGTGAGAGGATGCCGTGACACCTGCTTGGTTAAAACTGCTCAGGTTGACATTACCACTAAAAGTCAAATTCAGTGGAGAAAACAGGAATGATTTTTCAGAAGTGGTCTGATACTGATCCCTTTGATCTCCACATCCTGCCACCTGCTGCTTTAGCTTTTATCAACAACACAAAGCAATTACCCTTTTCCTGTAATCAGTGTGAATCTCTTTTTCAAGGTAAGGTGGAGCTTTCACTGGGGCTGGGGGAGAAGCTTTGCTCTCTGTAACTCTGTTCTGTGCAGAACTGCTGCTGTGCTTTAAGGCTGAGTATTTCTAGAGTCAAGGCAAGCTGTGTTTGGAGCATTTACTTACTTCATTGTCATTGGTCAAGCCTAGATTCTTCATGTCTACAACATTATAAAAGGTGTTGTTCAAGACGGCTTCTATGACCTGTACCTGTAAGCATGAAAACAGATGAGAGAAGGAATTAGGGCACCTTCTCAGCCAACCACAAAGTACAGCAGTGCAGGTCCCTCCCTCCTCCTTGTAGGTACATTTGGTAAGATGTAATCTGTTGAAGATGTAGACAATGTTGTAGCACCTTTACTCACGTCCTACCAAGCACTGAGTGCTGTTCTCCCCCTGTTATATTCACAGATAGGGAGCAGTGTATGAACTTCTCAGTGTGTTCCTGTTTTTTTCAGACCACCTATCTGTACCACCAAAGAGTTTCCAGTCTTAGAGGAAATAACAGGCTCATTTTGGTCTTCTCAGTGGTCTGATTAACATTTGCCATTGGTTAAGTAAAACATCAACAGGAGGACAGAAAATACCTGGGACACTCTGGAGAGGACGTGCATCTGGATAGTATTGACAGTCTTCTGGTAAGAGGTTGAATACTCTCCGCAGTTGGGTGGCCCAGCAAAGGCTTCCAGGATGCATTCACGGATTTTGTTCCTAGGGGTGACATGGGTTCTTAGAAAAGCTTGTATCAGCTGTCTCTGTCAAGATCCATATTGGTTTACTGTGTATTTTTTTTAATTGTCTTTTCTCATAAATACAGGGCACATGGGATCTCCTGGGAGAACGATTTCTTTGTCCTTTCAATTCTGAATTCCCCCCCCCCAGTGCTATAATTCAGGTGTTTTGCTAAAAGTATTTAACACATCAGTTGCTGTTTTGTTCTCCTGAAGCGTTCTGTACTGAGCACTGAACTGTCCCTTCAGTAGTGCCCCCCGATGCACCATCAGAGAGAGGAGTGACCCCAAAGCCCTGCCTCTCGCCCCTTGTAACCAGTGGGGCTCTGTGAGTGTGGCTGCTGCACAGCAACTGCAGGTCTGGCCCTTGCACCTGCTGTATGCTGTAGAGGGGCTTTGGAGCCATAGCTGAGGTAATAACTATTGTTTGGTTTGACATATACCATGTGCAATCGAAGTCAAAATCTCTGCATTCGCCGTAGGACCATTTGCAGAAGAGCTCTCCGCATAAAATCCTGTCGTGCCTTTCAGGAAGGGTGGTGTATTGGTCCTTATGGAAGCCTTCAAATCCAGACTGCGTTGTCTTCATGAGTTTCAGATCTTTAATTCCAGCAAAAAGAACCAGAGGACCTGTGATCCAAAAATACAAGAAAGTATGAGCCCCTTTTCAGCCGGAGAGAAAGAAACCTCTGGGTGTGTCCTTACAGCGACAGCTCCAGAGCCATGGAATCATAGACTCATAGAATGGTTTGGGTTGGAAGGGACCTTAAAACCCATCCAGTTCCAACCCCCCTGCCGTGGGCAGGGACACCTCCCACTGGATCAGGGGACTCAGAGCCTCATCCAGCCTGGCCTTGCATGAAGCAGTCATGGGCTTCTGCAAGCCTAGCTGCTTTTAAACATTATCTTCTGACCACTGATGCTAGCAGAAAGGTAAAAAACAAGACAGAACTACTGAAATTGGAGCTCAATCTAGAAAACTGAGAATCCTGCAGTCAAGGAGAGCTGAGGACCCTCTGTCTCACCTCCTTGGAGCTGGGACGTGTGTTGGGTTGGCTCTCACTGCTATCTGTTCAGGGACTCTTAATTGCTCTAAGGGGAAATGAAATAGGCTCCTGGTGCTGGGGTGCAGGAGAGGTGAGGTGAGCCTTTTCTAACGATGCAGGTGAGTGTAGAAACTCCCTGTGCAGAGACTGGGAGCCTCAGTCAGGAATTCACTGTACGGGCGAGGAGCCAATGCAAATCCCTGGAGTTCAGGTGACGAGCAGGAACTGGCACTGGTACAGGTGCCTCCCACAGGTTCAGACTGCCAGTGGTTTGCTGTTATGTGCTGTTGTGGGTCACTGTTGCATGGGTGAGTTACCAGATTCACAGCCAGACAGTTGTGTCCTGAACTTTTTCGTCTAGCAAACCTTTTGGGTGCTGGCTAAAACCCCTCAGTCAGTCATTTAGAGCACACGAACCCGGTAACAGAGAACTTCACTGACCAGAGCTGCCAAAAACATCAGATTCAGAAAAGAAACTTCATGGCACACAGGCTTATCCTGTCGGTGGCTGAAACCCAAGCTGCTCTTGGTACTCACACTGGTGAGTTCAAAACTAATCCCTGAGTAAGTCTGGTGTGTAGTAATCCTGCCTTTGACTGCGGAGACTGACAGGCTTGGTCTTCAGACTACATCTTTGTGGGAATCTATACTGGAAATAATTCCACTGTGATGGCCATTCCCAAATGCTGCAGTTGCTTTTTTTAACTGCTCTGTCACTGGAAATTGTCAAAATCAAATTTTATGTTTTCTTCTCTTGTTTACATTCATTACTGGTTCTGAATGGATCTGAGGAGGTGTAACTATAATTTTGGCTGCAGCCCCCTGTTATTTAGGAAAGTTTTAAACAAAATCTAAAGAAGAGACTGTCCTTGGGCAGGAAATCCTGGTGTGTGTTCAGATCTTGCTGAATTCATAGCTTGGGCATAAGACTGTAACACGCAGGTATTAATATATTGCAGATGCTATCAGTGAACCTGGTGATAAATTTACGTCCTATTCAAATGCACAGCCTTGTTCAAAAGAGCTCCTTGCAATGAATTATTTACTGAATCGCCGGCTCTGCAGCAACTGACCTCAAACTCCCACTGAAGAATAATACAACACCCAGGCAAAGTTTGTGAGGTGCTGGGCTCTCAGTATGTTTTGTGCTTTCAGGACGTTTTGTGCTGTCTTTTCACTTGTCAGATGTTGGCTCTGTTAAGTTACTTATGATATTTTCAGTTTCCACAAAAGTCTGAGCCTTTTATCAGCTAAGAGAATGGAAAAAAATAAGCCTGTAATTCTCTTAAGCTTCACTAGATTTCTTTTAATGATGAGAAGAATGTTAAAAGATAGGATAAAATGAGAACTGAATTTCTGTGCCTGGCTGATAGCTGCATGGGAGGATGCTAAAGATAGAGAAGGTTCTCTTCTAAGGAAAATAAAAGGGGTTTGAAAGTCTTCTCTTTGTTTATTGCTCACCTGGGCAGGAAATCCTAAAGAAACAGCTTAAGGGTTACATGAAGGGAAGACTAAGAAGGAAAGGGAGTTTTCTCAGAAAGCCTTAAAGGCTTTTTGTTTGTGCAGAATTTCAAGCTGAATTTTCAAGATGATGAAAAATTTAGATTCAACCTGCACATTGAAAGCAGCAGCTTTTCAAGAAAGCAGTAACTTTTTCTTTATTTTTTTAATTCAGGTTTCTTTATTAACATTTTCCAGAAACCAAAGTCAATACTATCGAGGCTGCCAAAAATACAGTAATAATTTAACATTACTAGGAGCATTAAAAAGATGAGGTGAAGAGGCACTGGAGACTTGTACAGGCTCCCTCTTTCTTTCAGCAGGACCACAGGGACAAAGCTGAAATGAGCCTTCCAAAACCTGTGTCCTGTCTGCAAGTGAAACCAGTTGTGCCACTGGTCTTAACCCAGATGTGCTGGGAAAATAGGGAGAGAGGGCAGGGTGGAAGTAGTTCTGAATTACATTAGGACAGTAATAGACTGATATTGAACTATTGCTTAAATCTTCTAAACCCACTTTGTGAAACAAGGTAGTGGTCTCAGTGGTTCCTGGTAGTCTTGAGACACGGGTTAAATGAAACGCCAACACAGTGAGATTGACCTAACGTTCTTAGTGTGAGTCATAACAAGAAGAGATAATTTCTGGACTCCTTTGGAATGCCAGTTTATGGACAGAGTTGAGCTTGAAAGCCTATGTCTTTTAAGTACCACAAAACTCTTAGTGAAGCCAAATGATGTTTTGTTTTTGCATGATGTGCAAACATAATAAGCACACTCTAAAGTATTTTCATCAGAAGAATTACTTGCACGTAGACCTGAGTGCTCACGAAGTTCAAGTGAGACTTGGAGCAATGAAATTGTATCTTTCTTAGAAATAAAACCAAGGCATGTTGTCAGGGCTTTGAAAATAACTACAAACTAGGCAATTGGCCTACGGCAATGTGCTTTCATGATGTGTTATCTGTAGGGTAATGATAATAGTGAGCCTGGAGAACAGAGGATAATGTAAAGAAGGAAGCAGACTGTTCTCAGAGGGTTATTAAATCCTGTGACAATATATAGCAGTTCTTTTGGATGTGCTTTTATAAATACTGTATGCTTAGGGTATGCACACAAACGTGAGCTACAAGAGTTCATCAGCCATGTCTCGGAGGTCGAGGAGTGCAAAGTTAGACTATTCAGGTGTTCTTTGTTCCAGACTCTGAAGCAGTTTGGTGGTGCTGTGAGCCCTGTAACATCTTTAAGCTGTCTGTAAAGCCATCTTCATCTCTCATCAGTGGAAATATTTACAGAGAGGTAGGGGAAGCTGTAAATGTGTTTCTCACCGTTTCGGCACTGCTCAGCTTCGCAAAAGCGAATCCCATCAGGAACGCAGATAAAGGAGTGGATGTGGGGAACACCATTCTGCAATTTAGAGCAGACACGCAGGTAGAAATGCAGTAAATAGCATCTTAACTTGAAAAAGGAACTAAGAGTGTGACAAATGGCTCCAGCATAAACAAACTGGATGTGTTAATATTTGAGATACCTCGTGTAGACGTTGCCATGGGACTTCTTGAACGTAGGTTTTGACGTACGCCACTTGGCAATATGTTGTCATGAAGTGATTGCAGAGATCTATAGCAAATTGTTCTATAGTTGCAATCTAAGACAGCAAACGGTATTATTAGAAAGAAGCAATCACTTTATGTACAAAAGTAGATTGTTCTGATTGTTGTAAATATTCAGGAAGGATCAAAGTTTTTAAAACTACAGATTTCTCTCAGTTCTGGGTTTGTGCACTGTGCACAGGCTGCAAGTAGTGGTTACACTCGTGTCAAAGATCTCCCACGCAGTGGTACAGTGAGCTGCAGTCCTTGGACTGACAGAAACTGCTGCAGAAGCTTTACACTTGGAGGATATAATGCTGAAATAATTGTACTGATGTTCTGGCTAAAGGTGGGATTTTATTACTGAGACAGAAGATATGCACTATGGATTCTCATTACGATAGATGCAATCGAGAGGAGCAAGAACACAGTTAACAGAAGGAAGAGGAGCCTCACGTACTTTGAGACCTTCTGTTTAACAGTGCTGTATTAATGCACTAATACAAGCATTTAAATTTGTAAAAGCATGGATCTTGTAAGAAAAATCTACAAAAAGTACTGCTGACTGAGGAGTCTGCAGGAAAAGAACTAGAGGAGGAGAAATTCTCTCCCAGATCACTGAAGGTGACCTTAGTACCAATGGGGGAGAGATTCTTTTGATGCATTTTGAAAATATAAAGTTAGTTTAACAAACACTTCCAAATGGAGTCATAAGAAACAGCAAGGCTTGTTAAATAAAATGAACAATACCCCATTTTTTTTGGCCAGCACAAGGACAGTATTCTTCATGGTGTCAGTAGGTATCACAAGAGAGTTGTTTCCTTCCAGGTACTCCTGAGCAGAAATCAGCCGGAGGTGTGTGCACACTTCCACTTCTTTAACGACGTGCTTCTTCCCTTCTTTATGAAGGCGAAGGAACTTAATTGTGTTCTTGCCATATTCACAGTTGAGGACTTCGACATCCTTGATCTGCAGAGAAGAGACATCTGGGTTAAGCTCAGTCAATGAAACATAAACAATGTTTATGGCCTTTATTTCTCGACCACCTGTGATGAAAATATTTGTTATAAATTGCAAAATCCTGATGGGAAGAAAAAATACTCTTTTATTACTACGTTACTAGCAGCTATGAATTTTAAAATGTTATGGGGAGTGGATCATTTAACATGAGGAACAGTGAAGTTCATCATCTGGTTCATCATCTTTGGATTAATCCTAATTGTATAGACCTTCATAGAATCATGGAATGGTTTAGGTTGGAAAGGAACTTAAAGCCCATCCAGTTCCAATCCCCCTGTCATGGGCAGGGACACTTCCCACTGGATCAGGGAGTTCAAAGCCCCATCCAACCTGGCCTTGAACACCTCCAGGGATGGGGCAGCCACAGCTTCTCTGGGCAACCTGGGCCAGGGCCTCATCACCCTCACAGCAAAACATTTCTCCCTCAGATCTCATCTCAGTCTCCCCTCTTCCAGCTGAAAACCATCCCCCTCTGTGGGCAGCTGAGATTTCCTGTAGGAATGAAGATGGGGAGGCAGTCGATTGGTGAGTAAATACCGTGCAGGGAAGGAATTTCCTGTACTCCCTGATGAAGAGCCCCTCCCCAGCTTTAATTAAGAATTAAAAACTAAAGGAATTGAGAATTTTAAAAAATTTAACTAATTGTAAGTAAATTCCTGTGGCTCAGAGATCAGGGTGCTTTCTCTGTTGGTCCTGGTGGCTCAATCCCGACGGACAAATGAAGGCCCCATCCAGGGCCAGAACCGGGCCGGGTTCAGCGCTTCCCAGAACCCCTCCCTGCAGGGACAGTGAAAAGGCTGCAGTGTAAGGGCAGTGAGATGGAAATGATTTTGTTTTGCTTGCCTGAACACTGAGTTTTATTCAAGTAGTTGTAAAAAATTCATACTTCAGTCACGCAGCACCGAAATGAGACCAAAAAGGGGTTTGACATCTGCAGCTTGGTCTTTACAGCAGCACTCCTTGAATATTTTAAATAGTTAAAATGCTACCTCCTATAATACAAAGTCAAGTGTTCTCAAAAACATAACTTGACAACTTGTTTTGCCGTTTTATTGCTCAAAGAACTGAGCAGTTTCCAGTGGCTCCCGGGAGAGCAGGAGCCCCACTTCCCAGGCTGCTGCCCGGGGTGTGCTCACTGCACCGCTCGGCAGGAGCCGACAGCTCCTGCAACACAACTTCTCCTTTTAGAGCCTCCTCAGAGCTCGCCCCGTGCGGCCGAGAAACCAAAATGCCCGTGGGATCTGCCTGGTGTCAGCCTGCTCTGCTGTTGCTTCTCTCCTCCGTGCCCCTGTGGGCAGCCGAGATTTCCTGTAGGAATGAAGATGGGGAGGCAGTCGATTGGTGAGTAAACACTGTGCAGGGAAGGAATTCCGGGTGGCTCAACAAGGCTTGAGATTAAACCGTGTGGAGTAGGTGGGAAGTAATGCACAGCAATCGCTGCTTCAATCCTGTTTGCCTGTGAGTTGTAGCTGAATTTTGCATTTGGAAAACCTGGGATAAGATATTGAAACATGACTTCACTTCACTAAACCAACCACCCTGCTGCATTATGACTAAGTGCAAAATAATCACTGTTTTGCACAGCGTTCCTGTCTCATCATCAAAGGGAGCGTAACCTGTGTTCGGGTGCCAAGGCTGCGCTCGCCGGCGGCAGCCCCGGAGGTGCCTGGTCTGGGCCAGAGCTCCAGCACGCGGCTCTTTTGGATGAGGGAGCTGAGCTGAGAAGGGAAAACATCCTTATCTCACCCTTAACCTTGTCCCTCGTACCCAAACTCGTCCCCTTGCTGCCGTTGGCGAGGGGGAGCGGAGGCTGAGGCACCCTGGGAGAGGCACAGGGTGAGGGAAAGCGCCTTCCGCGCTCGTGTCTGAGGAGCAGAGGTCGTTCCCCGTCGCCCGAGCGGCCGACGCGTTAGAGCTGGCACCGTGCCACGGCCAGCAGCCAGCCCCACTTTGGGTATTAAATGATTAATTGCATTAATATGCTTTGAAGATGAAAGACGCGGAGTCTAAGGATGTAATATCCAACCCAGGTTTAAAAAGTGAAACGAGGGCTCTTTAAAAAGAACATGGAAGCCTCAGAGATAAACATCAACGGATTAAAAAAGAAAGGTATCTTTCTCACGGAACAATGATTGCTTTGCATACGAGCAATAAAGGAGTAGGTGCTATTTTTGAATGTCCCACAGAGGGAACTGTAGGGGCTCCTCGCTTCACAGCCTACTTGAGCAGGAATATAAAGCCTGATTTGCTCTCTATTTGCATAGGATCAAAGGTATGAGGGTCACTTCCATCTCTGTGACGTGTTACCCTTGCCAAGGCCCTTTGGGATGAGGTGATTTTTTCAGGGATCAGACTCTCAGTTGGTGCAGGTGCGAGAAATTTCATTTCTCTTCACACTGCAGTCATCCCAGATTCATTATCAAACAGACCAAACCCCAAACAAACAATAAAACCCAAACAAAAACATTTACTGCCCATTTCTTAAATGAACACAATGTTTTAATCCAAATTCTCTGAGAAATTCTTTGGAAACTGTGACTAGGAGTAACAGGAGTGAACACCAATGACATGGGACCCATTCCAGATGGGAACAGGGGGTCTGCACAGGTAAAACCACGTTCTCTGCTGCAAAGTTTAGCAGAGGGGACACGGGGGGTTTCCTTCCAATGTCCCATGGTCAACTGAAAGAAAAACTTGCCTGTCTGCAGGGGTCATCCCAGTTTATTGGCAAGAAATAGTCAACTTTTGCCTGATTCTGGGTTTGGTTGCTAGGAAGCTGATAGGAGAAGCAGAACTGAAACTGCTGAGAAAAGCTTCCTCTTAAGCAAAAGATGTTGATGCTCTTTCAAACAAACGTAGCACTGCAGGTTTTATATTCAGTCAGCAAGAGCTTTATGTGAGCTCCTACTATTCAGTGGTTTCATCCTGCAATATTCCATAATTACTCATTATTAATACTCACACACTCTTTCATTTGCCACTAACCCAGAGGGATCACTCGCCTCACCTGACCTGATCGCCTGCCTGCAGGTCCTGCCCCCACGCAGCACCTGGGCTGGCTCAAGTCCCCACCCCGTGTTTTCAATCCATAGGAGCTCATCCCACCACCTTCACGGCACCTCACACGGGGGCTCCCAGAGCAAATGCTCTCTGAGGAGGGCAGAAGGTCTTTTCATTATTTATCCAGACTCATTGTATTCTGTGGGAAGCTTTTCATGCAAATAACAGCAAAAACTATCAAGTGGTGAGTCAAGGACTGAAGACACGGATGAACTTCGGGTTTTTTGTGGGGCAGGGGGAGAAGTGAAGAGGTATTGAAGAAGTAATGATGTGATTATTCATGTGATTGCTACCTGGCTTTCTGGGTATCCGCTGGGAACTGGCAAGCCATTTCCTGATAGCTCAGCTCCCAGGGTTTGTGTAAGCATTCCCGCTGACACGGATTTGCCCGGTGACAGGCTGAGAACACCCCAAGAGCATCAATCTTCCCATACATGTCAAAGCAGTTTCCTGGATCAGCTCCTACTTCTGTAACTGCTCCCATTCCTCTCCTTTCCCCATCTTCAAAATGAAGGGATTGTTGTGGCTCCCTATGCATGGACAGCTCTTCCCAGCCTTGCAATAGAAATCACTTTCTTCTCTGGGATGTGTCAGCAGCAAAACCTTGTCCAGAAGTATTTAAGGAACAGCACTGAGTCAGTGATGCAAGTGGATTACCGGGATCAGTGATGTGTGTTCCTCTGCTGCCTGTACATGTACATTTCCCAAGGATTAGATGTTCCTCTGGCAAAATGCTTTCCTGCTGCTTCTCACCTGCTTTCAGAGAGGCCTTTTTTGACCAACTTGAGACTATAAGTCATATGGGCAGGGCTCCTTCCTGATGTGCTTGAAGGGTTGAGCACGGTCAGGCTGCATGTTTGGTAAATAGGGTAGGATTGGAAATAATGCCACTTGGTTCTTTCTGTTGACAAAAATAACATCACTGCAGTACAGCACTCAAAGAAAGTGGCTCCATTAATTACATTGCAGTTAATCCCATGGACCTGTGCACTGGGAAAACCTGTTTATATCATAACGGTCATTAGTATGAACTGATCCATTTGCTGACAATATTGAGGATTCGGCAGTTTTGAGAAGATTTGTGTTTCTGGCTGATGGTTTGTAAATATCATCTGTAAGAGTTCAGGAGAGTGCAACTCTGTTACAAAAAGTAGGAATGGAACAGCATTATCGCACGGCTTATACTTATTTTGTGGTCTTAATATGCCACAAAGATGATCCGAGCAATGGAGCACCTCCTGTACAAGGACAGGCTGGGAGAGCTGGGGTTGTTCAGCCTGGAGAAGAGAAGGCTCTGGGGAGACCTTAGAGCAGCCTCCCAGTGCTGAAAGGGGCCCCAGGAAAGCTGGGGAGGGGCTCTGGATCAGGGAGTGCTGGGACAGGATGAGGGGAAGGGTTTGAAGCTGAAAGAGGAGAGACTGAGATGTGAGCTTAGGAAGAAATGTTTTGCTGTGAGGGTGGGGAGGCCCCGGCCCAGGTTGCCCAGAGAAGCTGTGGCTGCCCCATCCCTGGAGTTGTTCAAGGCCAGGTTGGATGGAGCTTTGAGCTTCCTGATGCAGTGGGAGGTGTCCCTGCCCATGGCGACAGAGTTGGAACTGGATGGGCTTTGAGCTCCCTTTTGACCCAAACCATTCCATGATTCTATGTTGTACTCTTTTGGGGTACTAGCAGCAGTCTGGCCACAGCGGCAGGAGTTTGGTGCCAAATGAGCCTCCTTTGCTTGCTGAGAAGCAGAACAAATCTGCCTGCAGCAGGTGCTGTGCTGCTGGTCCCTGCACTGGGTCACCTCCTCGAGGCTGAAACATCCACACTGCACTTGGATGACTCTGGGGATGCCTGCACTGGAGGGGAGCAGTGCCACCATTCTCTTAAATCATCGGGTGGGAAGGAGTTATTGATTTCCATATTCAAACAGGAGAGTTGTAAAAACCCAATATCTCTTCATTGTTGCAGGTTTGTGCTTTACAAGCTGCCCAAACACACGAAAGGAGAGATTCCCATGCTGGGGCTGGAATACATGTACATGGACACCCTGGCTCCGGAGTGGCAGCTCAGCAAATACCTCATCAACATGACCCAGGGTGCTCTGGGGCAAACACTGAAGCAGCTCTATGAGACGTACGAATCTGAGGCAAGTGACATTCAATTAGCATTTTGTTAGTGTGCTTACTTGATATTACATGCAAATGAAATGAAACCAGCCCAAATGAGCATGTAGAGCTACGGCCAGACCTGACCAACTAGATCTACTCAAACATGTCAAGGGGAGCATCTTGACAGTTGGGAGGATTATTTGCAGTTATGGCTACAATTAGAAATTATGCTCCAGCTTCTAATTTCTAGTCAAGCCTTTTACACACACTTGAAGTATTGCCCATCAGAAAGATGAGTGTTGGTACCTGATAGCTTTGGCTGCTTCTCTGCAATTCATGGTGAGCAACGTCTGAAGCTGTGAGCTGGCCATGAACTCGGGCAGGGCCAGTGGTGACTGCTGCAGACACCTGTCCCAGGCCCTCCCATGTGCAGGGCTTCCACACTGACTCAAGTCAAATCTCAAGTAAGTACAGGAAGGATCTGTTGGAGCAAATCCAGAGGAGGCCACGGAGATGATCCAAGGGCTGGAGCACCTCCTGTACAAGGACAGGCTGAGAGAGTTGGAGTTGTTCAGCCTGGAGAAGAGAAGGCTCTGGGGAGACCTTAGAGCAGCCTCCCAGTGCTGAAAGGGGCTGCAGGAAAGCTGGGGAGGGGCTATGGATCAGGGAGTGGAGGGACAGGCTGAGGGGAATGGTTGAAGATGAAAGAGGGGAGATTGAGATGAGATCTGAGGAAGAAATGTTTTGCTGTGAGGGTGGGGAGGCCCTGGCCCAGGTTGCCCAGAGCAGTGGTGGCTGCCCCATCCCTGGAGGTGTTCCAGGCCAGGCTGGATGGAGCTTTGAGCCGCCTGATCCAGTGGGAGGTGTCCCTGCCCATGGCAGGGGGTGGAACTGGATGAGTTTAAAGTCCCTTCCAACTCAACCCATTCTATAATTCTCTGAAATCTGGATTTTGCTCTTCCCCCTGAATCGCTGCGATTGATTACTTCAGCAGTGACATAGAATAAGAAGACCTCAAGTTGAAAGGGACCCATGAGGATCGAGTCCAACTCCCTGCTCCTCACAGGATCACCTAAAACTAAACCGTATGATTAAGAGCATAGTCCAGACACTCCTTGAACTCTGACAGTCCTGGAGCCAAGACCACTGCCCTGGGGAGCCTGTTCTGGTGACTGACCACCCTCTTGGTGAAGAACCTTTTCCTGATGCCCTGTCTGCGCTGCCCCTGACATATGCTGCTGGTTAGGTGTTTTCTTCCCCCCATGGTCAGACATCTCATTTATTTTACCACCAGATCTGCCTATGGTTATTTTTTTACCATCTACATAATATTCTTGGGAGTCTGGGTGTGTCTGTGCATTCTTGCTGTGGGTTAGTGGCAAGGTGTCATTAATTTATATGTAGAAGAGATTCCCAGGAGTCAGTCAGATATTGGCAATGGGGTCAGCTCTCCTATTCCAGGTCTCGCTGTAATTGTAATAAACTGTTCACAAACTCAGAGTGCATCAGGAAGGGAAGAACAGCCCAGCTCTTTGAAGTCAGGGGCCATAAGGTGTGACCATATGCAAATACTTTGCAAAAGAGCATTAATTGCTTGTCCTTCATAAGAACACTTGCCATGTCTATTTTTCCTCGGCAAGCATTTTCCCTGGATCTGGCTGCTAAATCAGAGAGAGGCACAAAAAAAAAGAGTGAGTGCCCAATAAACCCGTGCAATTTGTCTTGGTGAGCACTCTTGAGGAAGGGCTGCTGCAATGGCTGAGAGAACTACTTTATATTAACCAGGACCCTAATCTCCAGGTTTATTTTACTGTAACTTCTGCAGAGTCTGTGTCAGCTGAACTCGGAGAAGGATTCAGCTTGTGATGTTCATATGGAGAAATCCTGAATTCTTTCTTCTGTTCCCAGCAGCAGATGTTGGCTTAAATGCCTTCCTTTTGCTGAATGTCCTGTTTCAGAGCTGTGTGTTTCCCTGCAGAAGAACAGCATTGCATATGTGATATACAACGATGAGGTCCCTGAATCAGAGTCTGACAGGTGGAAAAGAGGACACACCAAAGGTACAGGGAACTTCCCAAGCTTCTCTTTTCTCCTTTCTAAAGCTGTGGATAGCATCCAGTTGTCTGTTTGTCTATCTGCATATCTCAAATTCCTGCCTAAAGCAAAACTGGGGAATGATTTACATGATATGTGGTTTCTTATGTAGTTAAATACGGTGCAGCTTCTGGTTTGGTTTTGCTGTGCATGCACTGGGCTGAAGAGCTCTTGGGGCTTGTGGACCCTTTGGTTTCAAGAGCTGAACCTGTCACAGCTTCTTTCAGCGAGGACAGATCACATCATCCTGATCCCAGTGGCAACAGCACAGCAAGGTGTGAAGAGAAAGGCACCCTAAGCATAAACCCCTCCAAACTCTCTCTCTCTGGGGCACAAAACTGCTGCCAAGATCATAGCAGTGCTAAAATATGCACTTAAAGTAAAGCAAGACTTTAAATAAGCTTCCAGTGGAGGTCTAAATGTCCTCTTGAGGCAACCCAAACCACTCTATGATTTTTGAAGACAAAATCTGAGCAGAGAAAGAGAGGCTTTTGAAAAGATGGGGCTTTCTCAAAAGAAACCCAGCAATGGGCTGAGTTAGGCTGTGTGGGACAGAAGGCAATTTCAATACAATATTAGTGTCTCATATAATCCATTAATGGACTCCAGAGCCAGTTTACTCTAGACAACACACTGAAGTCTGGTGTCTGCAGCAGCAAATCCATCTATCATCTATCATCTCAGAGCTTTACCCTCCTTAATTCATTTGCAATAACTTTTTATTTTTGACAGGTTTTCTTCTCTTGGACAAATCCCAAGGCTTCTGGGTGATTCACAGCGTGCCCCTGTTCCCTCCCATCCCTGAGGATGGTTATGGGTATCCAGCTACCGGGGAGTCCTATGGACAGACAGCCATCTGTGTAACCTTCAAATACGACCAGTTCACAGAAATAGGTATGAAAAGCTTCTCCCTAAGAAAGCCTTTCCCCTGCCACACCTCTCTGACTGCTTTCCTTGAGGCTTTGCCTCAAAAATTCCTTGTTCTTGTCCTTCGTTGGCAGATTTGGGCTTGGAAACGGTGCTCTTGGCTTCGGTTGTGTTTATCCAGTGTTTTCCTGTGTGAATGTGGGAAATTCACTTTTCCACTGTCTTCATCTCCCCGTGGGGACTATTGGGATAATAATAGTCACAAGTACACAGAGAGGGTAAACTCAGTCCATGCATACAAAATGCTTTGGAAGTATAAAGTAGGACAGTTAGTCATTTTGAGCAGCAATAGCTCGTTCAACTGCAGTCGTCTGCAGTTCTAAACATGTAAGGCAACCACTGCTTCAGCTGGAGTAGCAGAATCACAGGATCATGGAAAGGTTTGAGTTGGAAGGGACCTCAAAGCCCGCCCAGTTCCACCCCCTGCCATGGGCAGGGACACCTCCCACTGGATCGGGGGCTTCAAGCCCCATCCAACCTGCCCTTGAACACCTCCAGGGATGGCGCAGCCACCACTGCTCTGGGCAACCTGGGCCAGGGCTTCCCCACTCTCATCATGAAGAATTTCTCCCTAATATCTAATCTAAATCTTCCCCCTTCCAATTTAAAGCCATTCCCCCTCATCCTATCACTACATGCTCCTGTAAAAAGTCCCTCCCCAGCTTTCCTGTAGGCCCCCTTCAAGTACTGAAAGGCCACCTTGACTTGTCAGAAATAGGAAGTATGGAATAAAGACCACCCAGAATTTCCCCAGGTACTTTTTGCCACATAAAATGCCAATAATAAAAATCGCACAACCCTCGTTAAGTCTATACCTGTAAGATTCAGAACAATCTATCAGTGAAATCCTGAAAAAGGACTATCCAGAGGCATTGCAGGAAGTCATACTGGCATGCTGCTTAACCCTTTTCACACTGTTTTCCACTCTTTTCTCAGTTACAGACCTCAAATGGTATTACTGAAATGGAGACACTGTGCAAATGGCCAGGTATCTAAACCAGGTTCCTGTTTATGGAAACACGTCTATGGGAGTGTTTAGGGAAAGAGGATAAAAAAATGACATGCATCCTCTAATGCTTTTCCTGCTCAGTCCTCTCAGCTTCTGGTAATCTTTGGTTCAGGGATTTCCTGAGCTGGAAAGACTGGAAACTTCCTGATGGACTGGTCTTCCATGAACTCATCTAATGATCCCATTTGTTCCCTTGCTCCTTACAGTACCCATAGCAAGGATTTATACCATTACACTGCACACTGTACAGAAAAGTAAATTTCTTTGGCAAATTCAGTCCAGATTCTGAAAGTCAAGCTCTGTTCTCCCTGAAACCAAACTAAACCCTTTGACAGCTCTTCTGTTTGCATTTGGCTTGGCAACTGTTGCTGCTTGGAAACTACTACTGTAAATACAGGCAGGCTTGGATTTACCCATCCCCTCTGAGCGCTGTGTGACTGCTGAGAGGATGGAAGATGAGCATGGGTGGAAGTGGCAGTGGAGACAACCAGTTACCAATTCTGTACGAATAATGAGGTGTAAGTGGAAAAACCTGAGTGTAGTCTCCCAGACAGCCTGGGTGCTGGGGGTCCAGTCGGAATACAAAGCAATTAAACATGGTTTTGGTTGCTAAAATAAGATACTCCGACACTGAGCTCCTCCAGGAGATAGGCTGTGAATGTTAAGAAGGATTTTGGTTTCCTCTTTACTCTTGATTGCTTCATTTTAACCCATTTTAATTCTGCATGTGTTCATTTCTTTGAATTTTGCTCAGACCAACAGATGCTGAGTTATAACCCAGGAGTCTACAGCTGTTCCATCCCTGACCGCTTCCAAGCTGATCTCCCAAACCTGCAGAAGCTCTGTGCAGGCTCCAGGCTGCCCTCAGTCCCCTTGCACCACCTCTCCAAGCTCCAGTCAGCTCAGGGGGAAACGTTTCTCCACTTTGCAAAGTCACACTTGTTCATAGATGGTAAGAGAACCTGTTGCTCACGTTCTTAAGCAAGAAATAAGCAATTCATATATTCCTATATAAAGGGAGGGGGCAAAGTCCCTTCTGGCTTGTTTTATGCGTTGGAATGAAACGAGCCCAGCTTAAGTGATACTTTTCAGTCCCCTTTTAAATGCAGGAACATGACAGTCTGTCCCACACCCTGTGTTATTCCACAGATATCTACGCGGCCTGGATGGCTCAGGAGCTGAAAAGCGATTTGTTGGCTGAATCCTGGCAGCATTCCGGCCAAAAACTTCCCTCCAATTGCTCTCTTGACTACCACGTCTACAACATAAACCTAATAGGGTTGCCATTGAATTCCACCTTTTATTCCATTAACGATCATTCCAAATGGGCTGTTTCAAGGAGATCCAAAGATCAGTGGGCCTGCGTTGGGGACTTAAACCGTGCTGCTGAGCAGGCTTGGAGAAGCGGTGGGTTCATCTGTACGCAGAACGAAAACATCTACAAAGCCTTCAGGCATTTGATAATCCACTACGAAGACTGCACTGATGCTTCCACATGGATATAATGAACCATTCCCTGGTTCAGAAAAGCTGTACCTGCATGCTGAGGAACTCTGGGTTTCCAGATGAGACAACCAGCTTTCTCCTCTCTCCATGCCAGGGTCCACGACTTCTACCCCAAAATGCTCCAAAATCACCCCAGGTTCCAGCACTGCATTTCAGTCTGGGCTGAATCTCTTACAGTGCTGCCATAATTGGATACAGACAGGGAAACGAGTAGGCCTGTGGGCAGCAGGGCTTCATTTTTTACATGATTAATTTTGAGAGAAGAAATGAGCTTTAAATCATTTGAAACCAATAGCTGGGGAGTATTTCTAGTGCTTTTATTCATGTACAGCAGTCTTATAAACAAATAAACACGTCCAAAATACAAATAAGCAAAAGAAATTAGGAGTGGAAATGGCCTGTTTACAGTCTCCCTCTTCCATCTTTGTAGTTATTTGTGCTTAGTTACAGTGTTTTATAGCTGCCCAAGGAGAAATGGATACCATTAGGAAAAAACATTAAAAAGAAAAGAGAAGAGAATATATGAAGGAAGATGCTATTTCACCTCCATTTTCACACTCCAACAACTCTGGCCATTAATTTTTAATACCTCCAGTCTCAGGCGCAGGACCTGAAGTCTGCATGGACTTGCTATAAAGACAAAGCTAATTTGCAAAACTTTGATCTGCTCTTGGCTTCAGATTTCAAAAGTGTATCTGTATTTAATGCGTTTTAAAATACATTTATAGGGTTATAGCTCACTTGGGGTTTTTTTTCCCCTCAATATAAACTCCATAATACAATTCAGAATATAAACTCCAGTCGGAAGAGCTGTCTGTCCCGCTAACATTCCTGCTTTGCTGTGTCCATAGTCCACACCACTGATTCTCCACAACGTCTTAAAAGGAAGTAGATATGAAGAAATAGCTATGAGTCTATCAAATGCCCTGCAGCCACAAGAAGTTGTCAAAGATTTCCTTCCCTTTTCAACCAGAAAAAAACAAAGTGTATGAGGTTCCAAACAGATGAGTTTCAGAAAACATTTGTGCCTACTTCTTAAAGACATAAAAATAATATATCTGGCTTGCTTAATGAGGAGAACTGTGCAGGAAGAGATTTCATATTTAGTTAATCTGGATCAAAGACAAACCCAAGTCCAATAGCTCAGTGCAAATAATGTAGATAGCTTAGATATTCTGCACAAAATAGGTTGTCTTATTTTCCCTACATTTGACCAAATCATATTTGGATAAATAATTTGCCTGATGATGTTTTTTCTCTAGTGCTTGTCAAGTTGTTCTACATGTATATTTTTCATTGTTTTGATAGCTGTGGTCTGGCAACACCTATTTGTGGCAGTGAAATTGCCAGTGACAGAGAATGCTGAGCAGTGGGATAGCAGGGTATCGATCCAATAAGCCAAGATAAAATTCATGTCTCTGGTCCACCTATCCAAGGCATACACCGACCCAACAGACCTGTCTGAACTCTTTTATCTTGCCCACAGCTTTGCATACGCGTGACCTCAGTGTGCAGGAACAGCGAGAAATCCTTCACGTGTTCAGGCTGGAGAAGAGAAGGCTCTGGGGAGACTTTAGAGCAGCCTCCCAGTACTGAAAGGGGCTCCGGGAAAGCTGGGGAGGGGCTCCTGATCAGGGAGTGCTGGGATAGGATGAGGGAGAATGGTTTTCAGCTGAAAGATTTGGATGAGATCTGAGGAAGAAATATTTTCCTGTGAGGTTGAGGAGGCCCTGGCCCAGGTTACCCAGAGAAGCGGTGGCTGCCCCATCCCTGGAGGTGTTCAAGGCCAGGTTGGATGGGGCTTTGAGCCCCCTGATCCAGTGGGAGGTGTCCCTGCCCATGGCAGGGGGTGGAACTGGATGAGCTTTGAGGTCCCTTCCAACTCAAACCATTTCATGATTCTAGGAGGTGAATAGTGCTGGTGAGGTTCACCGTGGTGTGGTTGAGGCCACCTGGCCCTGTGACACAACCTGTGTTCTTATGGTAGATGCTCAGCCACAGCACTGGAGTCACAGCTTTCACTAGCAGAGTCTCCTCCAGCTGTCACAGCAGCGTTGCCACAGCCCTGCTCCCCAGGCTAAAAGTCAACAGTCCATTACTTGACTTTAAGTGCTGATTGCTATTCTTAATTACTTGATCAATTCATAGCTGTAATGAAGCTTCACAAGACTACTTACAGCATTCCTCTTTCATTATACCCAAGATTGGTATCCTTGATTTTAGCTGTTAGTGAGGAGGCACCAATAGCAGTGGGAAGATGGGAAGAAACAGTTGTCCAACACAACATTATGAGCTCCTAAATAGCTGGGTTGTGCACACCCTCATTTCAGCAGTGGAGCAATAAAAAGGCTGCAGTTCTGGTTCTCTCAATTTTTGACAGTAAAGAGCTTTAATTCAGTTTAGCTTTCGTTGTGTAACTTCCACATTTGCATGTCCTGGTACTTCTACTACACACATTATGAAATATGGGCAGATTCTTTGTTTCCCGAAAGAGACTGATAATCAACAAGATAAACCCTGCAGAGTTTTTGAGGGTTTGTAACTCTCAGGCTTCTTATGTAAAGGCAAGACCGTACGCCATACAGATCACTGGTGTGAAACACTTATTTGTCCATATTTTATATATATTCCTAGAGTTTTCAATTTTAAAATGTGCTGTTCTTTTTCAAAATGCCAAATGGTCAACCAATATCTGCCTGTCCCAGTGACTCTGTGCTGCCTTTGCTGCCCACTGAGACCGGTTTGTCCGGACACAACTTCTCCTGTGGAAGGGAAACGTCTGTGATCTCAGGGGGATGTGCTCAGCAAAGCTGATCCTGCAAACGGGCAGAAGTCTTAGACCCTGGCGTGGAGAGGGGAGAAAGCTGGAGTCTTGTCTGGAAAGCCAGAGCTCCTCAGCGTGCAGGTATGGCTATTCTGACCCTTGGGCTCTGTTCTAGTTAGGCTAAGTGAGAACATTTATTATACATGAAAATTGTTTGCCGAGGGAGTAGGAGAGGCCAAAAGCTGACGTTATCATTCCACTAAACATTACTGCACCGCAGCCAACTTTGTAACAAACACGACAGGAGGGATCATTGTTTGCTATATATTGCCCTGTAATCATTTCCACAAGCCGAGACTCGGTCCCAGCACGCCTGACGAGCTTGCGAGGGGCAGGAAATGCAAATACAGCCTCTGGAAATACACGCCCAGGATAGCTCCCACCCTCACCGAGGTGACTGCCCTCCCAGAGCAAGGGCAGAACTCTGACTCTGTCACTGCTGCAACCCCCCTGGTGATTTTTCTGTAAAAACCCCTGTATCACTGAGGATGCTTCCATAACCCTGGTAATTGTGGATCATTAGGGTAGTGGTTTGCTGTGTTGGAAAGGTGCAATTTTACACAGACTTGATTCAAGTGATTTAGGAATCAGACATTTGGTCTCACTAGAAGAAAAGCTAAAATTGCAGTCACAAAAACTTAAACTGTCTGAAGTTTAATTCCAGCCGGGCAATTACAATACCGGATGAGGGGAGACTGAGATGAGATCCAGGAAGAAATGTTCTCCTGTGAGGGTGGGGAGGCCCTGGCCCAGGTTGCCCAGAGAAGTGGTGGCTGCCCCATCCCTGGAGGTGTTCAAGGCCAGGCTGGATGGGGCTTTGAGCCCCCTGATCCAGTGGGAGGTGTCCCTGCCCATGGCAGGGGGGTTGGAACTGGATGGGCTTTGAGGTCCCTTCTGACCCAAACCATTCCATGATTCTGTGATAAAGACTGCCCTGTGAAGGGTGCTCAGGGTGCAATGCATCATAGAATGGTTTGTTTCAGAAGGAACCTCTCTCCTATTTAAATATATATGATCCTGACTCAATTCTAAAGAACATCGTTGTGAGAATTCACTTCAATGTATCAAAGCATCCTCGGCGTTATTAGTACAGTCACATAATTATCCCCAGAGAAACTTACACCCATGTGTTAACGCCCATATATTATTGTGTGAATCTCTTTTATACCTTCGTTTTCAGTTTCTGGGAAAGATACATCCTGGGTACTTAGTTCAGTACTTGCTTCAGAAGGTGTGAGCTGCCTATGCCCTGGGTGAAATGTTGGAGTGACAGAGTAGCATTGCAGTGTCTTCTGAAAGCTCGGTGTAAGCCAAACCTTAACTGTGCTCAGAATGTGATGCAAGAACCTGATGCACCTCTTGAATTTCACAAGAGATTTCTTAAAAAAGACGTGAATTTAAAAAAACGAGAATGGAAATCAACACACATTTATGTTAGGCAAAGTGTGGAAAAAAAGCTCTCTTGGAGCAGGGAATAAATTGTAGCAGGGAATAAATCAGAGAGAGCCTGATATAAAATTTCAAGCCAGGATATCAATATGTTTTCTAGAAACCTTGAGTAGCTTAACCATATCTGACACTGTTCTCTTTAGATTGGACATACCAGATTAAAGGCCTAATATGATGAATTCGCTCCTAATCCTTCTGAATTTGGCATGAGTACAGTAAAAGAAGCTCAGAGATCACCTGTAGCACCTTCAGATCAGGAGATAGCTCATAATGTAATTTTTTAATGCAGGCCTTTTAATACCTATCTTTATGGTTTTTAATTGATTTTTCTCAGTGTTAAGAGTATGCTATTCTATGCATATTTGATAAATTCTTTTCACTCAAAGTGTTAAATACAAAACATTAGGTCTTGAGAAAATATATCTTGCTTTTCATAAACAGCTGTGTTACCCTTTGATTCAAATGATTTTAGTCAATCCTCTTGATTTTATTTTTTTTAGTTGAGTTTGACATTTCTACGCTATTCTGATTCTCCTGTAAGGCAGATAAAAGTAAGGAATATTCTTTCCCTCCTTTGATCACTTTGCAGCTTGGAAGCTGCAAACTGATGTTCAAAAATCAAAGGTTTACTGGAGCAGAGCACAGTATTTCATGTTGCCTGCGAGAGCGCTGCCAATTCCTGCAGTGCTTCACTGTAGTGCACTTGTACCAGTATTGCCTAATCTATTAATCATGAAAATTTTACATGAAAATTAGCCACACAGTTGTGAATCATAATACAGCAATCCAAAAATCTGTCTTCACTTGTATTAATGCTTATAAATAGCCATGTCCCATTACAACAGTACATTGTTTCCCCATTATATTCCAAAAGCTCACTAAAAACCGTATCATCAAGTGTTTTCTTTTTCTTCCTTACTTCTGACCTTGTGAAGTGTGAGAGTATTTAGCTTTTAGGTCTGTCTTTTATCAGGTTCCCTTTTTTGGATAAGGTTCTACCAGCCAAAACCAGTGTTTCTCTTGCTATAGTGCAGTTTTTAAGATGTATTTTTGCACTGATGGGTACATTCAGCACCACTGTCCACCACTTCATGTTCAGGATTAAAAATACCCAGCTCAGTACACATTTCAGAAACTGCTTCCTTCCCTGTGCTGGAAGCTGCTCCAATTCAAATATTGACCTTGTAAATCCTAGGCATCGTGCAAAGGAAATCTGCATCTTTTCCTCTCTCACTTTCTAACTACTCCAAATATTTCTTTCATGAAAGTAAAGGTGGGAATAAGAGAACTGACAATTTTGATTGGGACATTTTGCAAGGAAAGACAATGAAAGAAACGCTGCGCAGCAAACAGGGACAATTAAAACAGTTGTGTTTCCAGCCACCCCCCGACCTGCCCTCCTCTTTACTGCCAGAAGATGTGAAAAATCAGAGAAATGGGAGCAAGGAGACCTTGCAGGAGAAATGGAGAATAAAACTCAGAAGACACAACAAGACAATTGAAGGTAAGCAAGAGAGAAAAAGCAAGGGAAGAGCAGAAGTAATGACAGGATGGGTGACACCAGGGAAGTCAGAGACCAGGAGTTTGGTGACACAGAACCATTCGGAGTTAACTGTGCAGAGATCCAGGTCACAGGATGTTTCATTTACTATGATAGTTATTTAGCATTTCTCCATTTTACACTTACAGCCTCCATAAGTAACACCACAGAGAGATAAAACTGTCATGTTTTCAGGCAAAACCTGAAGTGACTTAGCCAAGTATTAAACAAAAAACACCCAACAAAGCAACACCCAGAGAGAAAGTCACTACTGTCTGTTACGAAACCTACAAAAGGTGGGGCAAGGCAAAGTCAAAAGCATTAAATATAGAAAAGCAGGAGGAGAAATTCGTAAGATCAACAGTTTGAACCACACAGATGTGAACAACATCCTAGACCATTTTTCTTTAAAGAAGGAAGCTACACTTAAGGTTTAAAGCCAATAAAAAAGAAAAACCACAATGAAACAAGAGATGCAAAACATTCACAAGAGTAACTGCAGATCATTTCATTATGGATTGTGATACTTCATTCATTCTTGTGGCACTGAGAGGACTGTGGGCAAAAAAGTAAAAACAAATACAAAAGAACATAAAGAGCACATAAATAATGATATCAAACCGATGCCTTTAGCACTTTGCTCTTGGGATTATTATTACAGGTATCTCTACAACACATGGCCTTTTATTCTCAGGGGAATACCAAGCTTAGTTCGGAAGCCTTCCCAGTTTTATATTTGCTTTGGTTTCATCTCTTGATCCTGGTTTGCTCTTCAGCACTAAAGAAAGCACCACTGGTCTAATACAGTTGTTTCTTGGTGAGTCAAAATCGGCAAGCGTTCTTAGGAATTACTTACTGTCACTTGGCTCATGGTGGCCTGCTGGTTTGTTGCCTCCCAGTCGTGGAACCCACAGAGGAATAATGGCAGTGTAGAAGCTGTAGCTCTATAAAAAGTGTCATCTTAATATCAGAGGAGGAGCTAGGCATAAGGGGTTGGCTTCACAAATGTAAATATTTCATAATTTATTTAGTAACGTGGCTTTTCTTTTTCCTCAGGGCAAAAGCTTTAATAAAGTAATAGGTCTACTGCAACAAAGGAGACAACAGCTCAAATAGAGACAAGGATACATCCTAACTCCATTAATATCGATGGGAATTTGCCTTTGTCTTTAGTGGGAACAGAACTTCAAAGACACAAGAATCACCCATAAAACGTGAAGGATAAAATCTGAACCCTTTGTGGTCTAGGACATAAACCATGTTTAGAGGATGGTAGTGTAGCCCAGATGCGATGGAAATGTCCCTGACAGGAATTTCACATCCTTGCCTTGACCAGTTCCTTGTCCCTGGCACTGCCAGGTTGGCTGTTAGGATGGACATCAGAAAGGAGATGTGCCTGGGCAGTTTCTTTGGCAGAAGGACCTCTCTGAGGCAGGACCATGCAGGAGCTGGGCAAAGCTGAACCTCCTCTGGGTCAACACTGTCTCTCTGGTTATGTTCAAGGCTCAAATCAGAAAGAAGTGATATCCCCACATTTAGAGGTATTTGCTTTTACATCTCAATAATCTAAGTAAAAATCTAACTACATCTAAGTAAAAAGAGGTTCTTTAAAAGCCTGTCTCTGGCAGAATGAAGACTGAAAACTGTATCTGCTCCATCCTGTCTTCTGTTGTTAGCACTGAGGAAGATGAGCAGTATGAATAGAAAGAATCTTTTCTTCTCTAGGGAGATTTAAGATCCCACTCGAGGACTAAGAACACATCCTGGGTGCACTCAGCCTGCTAAATGCTGTGAAAAAACAACATGGGAAAGCCAAGATGAGGGAACTCTATCCCAAGCATCTCTGCAGGTCTTGTTTTGGTATTTGTACCACACAGCAAAGCAGAAATTAAAAGAACAGAGCTGGTACCATTCTAACAGCAGAAGCAGTCTCGTGTTCTTCCCTGCAGACAACTCTTTATTCTTCCAGTCACAGAACTGCACGAGACAGTATCAAGTCACTGTGTGATAATGTGCATAATGTACAACTTGGAGAGGTTGTTACGGTCTTAATGGGTGAGTTCACCTGCCCAGAAATACACAGCTCCTCACAGTCCTACTTCAGTTTGTTAACCAAAAGTCCCCCTTTCTCCTTCATTACTGCTCACCAAAATAATTCTGACAACACAGACCAGTACAAATAAACCAAACGCCAAATAAAGGTAGATGTTTCAGGAATATCTCATACGGGATCAGCGCTACAAATCCACGGCAGGGCACACCAAGAAAAACATCACAAACATCTTCAGAAAAACATATTTCTTTTAAATGGGGTTATCATGCACTAATACAACTGTGCACTATACAGCAATGACTTTTCAGTCCCTGAGTGTAGAGAGGTCTATGAGCAACCTTTAAGAATGCCACAAATATGACTACAAAATACAAGATAATGCGTATTTTCCATACATTAAATTTCTTAAGGAATCCTGTGTCTCTGCTGGAATACTATAGGGAAATTTCAAACCCTGTCCTTTTTGCAAGCCAGACCTATACTTTCTGTCAAAATATACAATTGGATGTTGGTTGGTTTGGGTTTTTTTTAAGAGAAAGAGCATTGTAAAAGTCCTACAGCAACAGAGAACTCGTGGTTTCAATATTTTTTTCTTTAATGCTGAATTCCTTTGCTCTCCAGTGCCCTCATTTTTAACAATCAGCATGTATAAAGCCAGTCAAAGAAACAAAGCATGAAGAACATGGCTTGACTGCCTTGAAAATCATATCATAATGCTACTTGAGTATGTGGGCTTGGTTTGGTAGTCCAACTAAACTGACTGCCAGCGAGAAAGATAAAGGTGCAATAAAGGTGAAATGCAGTACAGCAGATAAACTGATCTTTATTTCATGGTCCCCATCTTCTCTGGGTTTATGAGCCCAGGGATCAAGTGACACTCCTAAACCTAATGCTATTAAGCCAAATCAATTTGATTAGATCAGTTAAACAATGTGGTAAAGGCAAAGTGAAACCCAGTAGCTTCGTGGCCCTTAGCACGTGTACCATAAGCATGGTATTTTCCCCAAGCAAGGGAAATGTCAAAGGTAATTTAAAAGTAGTACTGTCTGAAGCATGACCATAAGATCAAGTAAGTTAAAAAGTAGAAGAGCTAAACTCTGGAGAAATTGAAGAACGCACTGCACAAATTAATACATATTTGTGCAAAGGAGTCAGAAGAAGAGAAATGTTTCTTCTAAGAGGATGTAGGTGTGGCTACTAGGAAGTAGATTAAAAAAAAAAAAAGCCTGTTGATGCTGTGTTCTTGTTATGTTTGAAGTAATAATTAGTCTGGCGTCAAGTCTGAATGATAACTACTACTTTCTTCACACAGATTTTCTAATCTTGAGAGACCAGTTTCCCAAAGCTCTCTAGAAAAGCTATTATGCTACCGGTATTACTCCATCAGAAGAAATTGTTAAAGGATCATCAGAAATACTGAGGGTGAGTCCTGGTTTTCCACTATCTTCTCAGGATTTGGCTTATAAAATGAAAGTCAGCGTTTCTGGCAGTAATCTCTCGTAATTACAACTGAAAATGATGCAACTGGCAAATTCTCAACAGCCTTGGAAATTGGACCTAATGCATTCAAAGGAGTAAGCCTTTATAGTGTTTCACACACAGACACTTTTTGCCAATCAGAACTCGTGGTTTTTATTCCTAAAGAATAAAACCCATTTCTTTCATTGCTGATACAGTTTTGTATCTGATACTGCTTTGAATTTTTTTTCTTAAACACTCCCAGAAAGAGGTTGTCACTGCAGATGCCCCAGAGACTGCCAAATGCAGCTCAGCCATTTCGCTCCATTACAGGTACTGGATGCCCCAACTTACTTCACCTAACTCCTGGGGTTCTTTTCTTCTTTAGGCTTATTGAAAAACAGCTCTTGGACTGAAAAGAAAGCCCTTCTACCACAACAAATATTTGGATTCCTTTTACTCCAAACTGCCATATTACTATGTCCCCGATGACGTAATACTGAAAAGGATTCTGGTAAGTCTTATATATGGATATATGAACATAAAATCATAGAATGGTTTGGGTTGGAAGGGAACTTAAGGAACATCTAGTTCCACCCTTCTGCCATGGGCAGGGACACCTCCCACTGGATCAAGGGGCTCAAAGCCCCATCCAACCTGGCCTTGGACACCTCCAGGGATGGGGCAGCCACCACTGCTCTGGGCAACCTGGGCCAGGGCCTCCCCACCCTCACAGGAAAACATTTCTTCCTAAGATCTCATCTCAATCTCCCCTCTTTCAGCTTAAAACCAAGAGCTCTAATATGGTAAAGTAAAGCACTCAAAAGTGAGGCAATATAGAACCACCTTTGCCTGTGCAGCTTTGATTTGGACTGTGTATGCCTGTCCTTTACAACTGGACCATCTTTTGTTTCATGTAAAAAATGTACAGCTTTCTCAGATAATGGTTTAGGTTTTTGCTGGTTTTCAATCTTTTTAATAAGTGTATAGTGTTCTGGTATTATTTATTTCTCTTTAGCCAGTGCTGTCCCAGAAACTAATTCTGTCATGGCAGTTTTATGTGTTCAGCTCCCTGAGGTGTTACAGCTCTCACGTTTGCTCTAGGATATGCAGCAGTGGTACCAGTAAGATGTGTGCCTGTGGGTGGAGGGATAAAGAGCATTTACTATTAAAAGACTGAAACCATTCATTTCCTTCCCTCTGTGGGTTCCCTTCTGGTATAGTGTAGCAAGTTCTGCTCCTGAACAATTTTTCTGAGTTTAATATATTATTAGTCAAGAGATTATCCTGGCTTCATGCTAAGCCTTTACCTGGTAACAAAGCCCTTATTAAAACCCGTTGAAATGCTTTTCCCCCTACGTACACAGTTTGGTTTCTGCTACAATCTGCTGGCGCTGTACATATATAAAGCCTTTTCCAAATCACAGTAGGTGGAAGCTTGGTTTGAGAATCAGCATCATAGAATGGTTTGGGTTATAAGGAAGCTTAAAAGATCATCCAGTTCCAACCCCTCTGCCATGGGCAGGGACACCTCTCACCAGACCAGGCTGCCCCACTCTTCCAGGATACACTGGAAGCAACCAGTAGCATTGACGTTTTAGGTAGCGGTTGTTAAAAATTCTTGGAAATGTAAGAAGTATTTAAAGGCCACACGGTTCAGGAAGGTAACAGGAGATTAACTGGCATCAAAATGATGGGCAACAAAAAGAGTGCAGAAGGTTATCTGCTGCAGCTTGCTTTTTGAAGTGAGAAAAAGGGAAACAATTTATGAACGTAAGCATGAAGAGGACAGCACTTTTCAAAGAGTTTAGAACTGTGGAGAGTTGTGGAGCAGCTGCCTCTTCCTAAGGCAGGATAACACCTAGGAATACAGCCAGGAGGTGAGGGTACCAGATTGACATCTTGCCTGAAACAATAAAACCACTTCATCTAATTTCTGTCAACAGGAATAATGGAATGAAAGATATGAAAGCGAAAGGAAAGGTAATCATTGTCTCCCCCAAAAGATGGACATCATGAGACGATGCTAAGGACAGGTTGCTCTCCACACAAAGCTGGAGGAGTGCCCTGAGAAACCACAGCATGGCCGATGGATGTGGTGATGTTCACCTTTGTCAGGGTGGCAGTCTGTTCCCAGGACTGCCAAGCAAAACGCACCTAACAAACAGGTAAGAACAAAATCTTAAATATTAGCCTGGATTAAAGCTTAGAAAATTATACATTTAGTTGTAAAAAAATCTAGAATAACATGTTGAAATTCCTCAAGAGAGACTACAGTCATCTGAGCAGTACATTCTAGTTAAGCTTTAAAAAAGTAGTGCAGCACTTGGTCTTATTGTGTGCAGGTTCTAGAGCAGGTTCTTGGAATCTCCAGCAACACCATCACTCCATCTCTCAGTGATGCTGTGGCTGGCGTTGTATCAACAATATCAGCCCTGCAAGTTGTGTAACAAGATAATGATGCAACACTTAGGGATGAAGGTGGAGGCACTGGTAGGATAATAAAGCCCTGGCCACCCACATACAGTATGAAATAATTGAGATTAGGTGAGGCTGCAGTCAAACATGAAACATAAAAAATCCTCTTTATTAACAATCACAGAACCGATTAAGGTAAATTTTTATAAACTGTTTAATTAACAGATTAGGAAGCGTGAAGTGACCTCTGTGATCTTCCAGTGTATAATGGAGAGAAGATTTCCCTGAACTAGTTCCAGCCTGAACTATCATTTTAAGGGGAGAACATCAAATCTTGATATACATATCAACAGAAAAGCTAGCATAATTCTTGGTAACCCTCTCAATGGTTAATTATGGGTAACTATAAATTAAGATTGCAAGTCTTGATCTTTGTCTGCCAAGCCATGTATATTTAAATGGATATTTCCTACCTAGAAAGGTACATAGAGGGCCCCCATTATGGTTCTCTTTGATAAACTAAACAGGTGGAACTCCTTGAGCTCCACATTAGGAGGAGAGTATCCTTGTCCTTTAATCATGTCTCATGTCTGTTCTGTGAAATCCCTCTAATTTTTCATCACTCTTTTTGAATTTATGACACAAACCCCACATACAACATTCCAACTAGCCTTGCATCACAGCCAGATACAGAGGAAGCATAAACCTCTCTGTTCTTTCTCAGCATTTACTTGCTTGGTCAATCAAGAGTTAGATTCCCTATTCTAGTCACCATGTCAGAGAAGAAGTGATGGTGATCTATTAGTCTCTAACTCCTTTTCAGTCGACTCTGCTTCCCAGGAGAGGGCTCCCTGTGAGATTTGCTAGGCCCTTGTTCTTCTTTCTAGAACATATGTTATGTTTATTTATTTGTATAAGGCAAAAATGCTTTCACACTCATTTTGTAGAAGTATAAGGCACAAAAGGTCTTATCAGAGGTTACCATAAAGTATTTGTGGAGGAGGAAGCTGATGACAGGACAGGTCTACTGTATCCAATACTGTCAGTACTACTGCACATTTACATTGCAAGTTGAATTGCAGGTGCCATGACCAGATGCATTATCAGTTGATGGATACAATCCTGGTATCAGACTGAATGCTGTCAATTCTTTTCAGATGCATTTAAACTCTCCTTGTGAAATAAAAGAATAGGGCTTGAACCATTTTGCCTAGCCCTTTCCTACCAAAGGTAACCACACCATACATTGATCCTACAGAAACTTAGGAAATAAAATGTTTTCCCAGGCAGGAGGAAAACATGATAAAATTGGTAATACAGATAAAGGACAATATTATCTTAGCTAATTCTTCCTTGTCTTGTACAGTAACTTTTACTGAAATGGTACTTTTGATTCTATCCTCAGTCTCCTACTTGTAGGGAACAGAGATAGTCTTCAGCATCAGTTTGTGTTGGGTAGAGCATCAAACTTTCAGAACCTTGCAGACCAAGCAAAAGTGATACTGTAATAAAAAGTCTAACTTTAGACCACATGTGACGATGAGTTTCCTTTCTTCATTCAGTCAAACCCTGTGCACCAGTCAGGATTGGCTCTGACAAGCTTCTACTGTAAAATGCTGTAAGAGAGGCTGAAATCTAGGCCAGAGCAAGGGATAGTTCTTGGGAAGCTCTCTGGATTTCCTGGAGGGCAAGGTGTGGCTCTGTACGTGGGAGGTAAATGCCAGGGATTTTCTGTTACTACTAATTAGGTGTAGCTTGAGTTTCATTAATAAGTGCTACATATGCATACTGGAAAAAGAGTTTATCTGACACATGTTGCCAGCTAACTCTCTTACAATGTTCATTACCTTTGTCATTTTGTGATTAGCACTTATAAATGTCCTCAGCATGTTCACATTTTACCAACACATAAGAAAAAAGTTCTGCCACTGAGATTTTATAAGGTATAAGAAAAGGAAACCTTCTGGTAGATCTCTGAATTATCCCAATGGTCTGGCTAATGTTTTGGAACTATTTCTTGTGTTAGCATTTGTTTTTATTAACTTTAGTCAATTTGCTTCTGATATTGTTCACGATCACTACCAAATATAGAAATCTGCTTTCCAGAAAGTTATCCTGAGGTGAACACCTGGCATGGAAATACCAGCCTTAAAAGATGTGATAAACCAATAGAGAAAGGAAACAGAATCATATCAAAGGGAAGAGGCGGCGCAGTCTTAAATAAAAGAGATACTGCAATTCTAGTGACTATTTGTGAAAATTTAGCAATACAAACAGTAAAAACACCTATAATGTAGCTAAAAATGTCTGTTAACTTAAATTATTAAAATAACCCCATATTAATCGCAGTCTCTAGCCAGGTACTATCTGAATATTGTGGCAGATATTCTAAAATTCCTATAAAACATCTTAAAGGGTTTTTTTTACTCCATTTTGTTGTCTCAAGCATCACAGGTTTTCAGAACAGAAGAAAGCACCGTTATTCTCCAGCCTGACCTTTTGCACAGTATGGGTGACAATTATATCAACTGATGGCTACATAATTTCTGGTGGAGTTAGAACACTTTCTTTGGAAAAAATCCGCTTTCTTGAGTTAAAGATTTTGGGTGACAAGGATGACTTCATGGGCCTATCTAGCTAATCTTTTTTTCCCAAGGCTTAGTTGGTCTAAGGAGTTTGTTTTGGGATTTGGTTTTTCAACCAAAAAATGTCTCCTTGCTCAGCTTTGAAACACATCATCTTTTAAAAGATTTGTCTGCTAAACTGAAGATTACTGTGATAATAATTATTCTCTTTTATTTGTGTAAGTTCAGGTGAGCTAGCTCTTAGGTGTTTATTTAATGGGCTAAAGTGATTAGGCTTTTCAATTCTTTTCACTAAGAAGAGTTTTTGGATCCCAAATCAACCATATAGTTCTGTAGAACCAGTTCCTCAATTTTTGTCAGTATCAGGCCAAGGCACACTGCTCCACCAGCAAAATCCCTACTGTGACACTGTGCTCCTCACATTTATCCACAAGGATGACATTTCTGTGTGCTCTTAATTGCTTTTCTGTATCACCACTGTTCATAATGCAATTCTCCATCAGAGAACTGATCTAAGTGTTGCTTCCCTAGAAATATCAGCCTGCACTTCACTATATTAAAATGCTCATTGTTCATGGCTCATCTTACCAAAGATTCTGGTAATGCTTACCATGTATCACTTCACAACTTCTGTTTCTTATGCAAATATTATCTCACAAATTTGTAAACTAATCAATATGTGCTACTAGCCATTTATAAGTACTTCTGGTTTACTAATAATGCCAAGTCCTGATTATTTTTTCCCAATTTAAAATGTAAAGTATCTACTAAGAACTAAAGAATAACATAGCCAGACACTGAAATGTTAAAATAGAAGAATATTTAAGCAATGTACTTTTCTTGATTGTTCATAATGTGTGTTGATACTCTGGAGTTAGGGGGAACAGCAGTTTCATTTCAGGTAATTTAATTTGTAACAGAATAGTTACCTTATTTCTCTAGTAACACTTACAGATTATGTTGAACAAGGAGAAAATTCTTAGATATCTGTGGGCAACCTGCAAGCAGAAAAAGAAGAAAATTATTGGCTATGCCAAGTTCTATTTATTACAGAGAAATTATTCCCCTACAGCACAAATATGCCTTAATATCACATAACAGGAAGTCAATAAATAAAATGAAAACACAAACTAGCACACTGAAAAATATCTGGCTAGAAATGAGTCATACCCTAATGCTGGATAAAGTTTTTCCTCTTCTGTACGTGTAAGCATGTTGTGTTAAAGGTAGCCCAAGCTCTGTGGAATTGCCAGTAGTGGAAAACGCCAGCATTTCTGCCTACAAGTAGGACCGCACGCCCCAAGAAACACGAGTTTTCCTACAACCCAGCTGACAAGCTCAACTCTGTCCCCTTTACAGAACAACTCTTTAGAAAAGGAGAGCAATCTCCAGAAGCAGCAAAATTAATTCAGCAAAATACCAGGTTGGAAACAGTAGGTGCTTCTTCAGTGCTTTGCCAAGGGCAGCTGTTGGATAAACTCCCCAAGAAGTCTAAGTGTAGCAGATTACAATTCTCGTGTTTATAGATTTCTATTTGGAGAAGTATTCCAGTTTTTTGCTTTAGGCACTTGGAGCTCTAGCAAACTCCTTTATCTTTTGGTTTTTGTCTTGCATACAATTAATGTGTTATCTGGTAGTTTTAATCTCCCAGCTAACCAGAAGTGCTGACGGTTGTGCAGGGAATCAAACACCCAGTATGCATCAGGCTGACGTGCCCAGATTAGGATAATGGCCAGCTATGCCATCTTGATAGGTCCTGTGGGAAGGAATTCTTATAATGTTGGTTATAGCTGCATGGTTCAGATTGTGTTGACATCTCTCTATAAAGCAGCTAGTTTTAAATTTTCTTTAAATTCTAATGAGCTTTCAAACTGGACACTCACATGCATTATTTTTATTGCCATATTTTTTAAATAATACATTTGCATGCTTTTTTTTCAAGAATACCTCATATTGGGGTCCTATAGGAAAGCTGGGGATGGACTTTTTACAAGGGCATGGAGTGATAGGACAAGGGAGAATGGCTTTAAATTGGAAGTGGGATGATTTAGATTAGACATTAGGAAGAAATTCTTCACAATGAGGGTGGGGAGGCCCTGGCCCAGGTTGCCCAGAGAAGCTGTGGCTGCCCCATCCCTGGAGGTGTTCCAGGCCAGGCTGGATGGGGCTTTGAGCCCCCCGATCAAGTGGGAGGTGTCCCTGCCCATGGCAGAGGGTTGGAACTGGATGGGCTTTAAGGTCTCTTCCAACCCAAACCATTATGATTGTGTAAAATACCTTCTTTTGAAAATGCTCTCTTTTGCTTCAGTTTTTCCTTAGACCAGTTACATTTTGCTCTCTCAGGCTTCCAACTTGACTTCTTTTTCTCTGACATGCACATACATGCAGGTTCTGAGATGTGACACAGATCATTTAAATGCATCGCTAATCACGGCTCTTCGCACAGTACAGCAAGAGGGTTACACTAAGCTGAATTGCTGCAACTTCAGGAAGGGCAGGATGAAAGAGCCAGGGAAGTACAGGTCTGTCACCCTCACCTCTGTCCCCAGGATGACTGTGGAACAAATTCTCGTGGAAGACATTTCCAAGCACCTGAGGACACAAAGGTGACTGATAATGGCTGGTGTGGCACGGCTGTACTGAGGGCAAACCTTTGATGGGAAGACTGGCTCAGCAGGGGAGGAAGAGCAGGGCGTGCTGTTTGCCCTGACTTTAGGGAGGCCGTCAGCACGGGCTCCCACAGTACCCTTGGTCCAACTGGTGACGTGTGGAGTAGAAAAATGGCACTGTAAGATGAGGGGTAATCAGCTGGGATGTGGAATACGAGTGATGATTGCCAGTGCAAAGTCCACCGAACAGGCAGCTGGATACTAGTGGTGTTTCTCAGAGGCCCACAAAGGGGCCAAATCTCTCAATCTCCTTATTAAAATCTAAATGAGGTAACAGAGTGCACTCCCAGAAAGTTCTGGTGTGATACCTACCGGGGGTGGGGCTGTCAATACTCTGGAAGTGAAAGCTGCTCTTCAGAGGGGCCTTTTTAACCATTTTTCCCTTTCTTTAACCTAAGACTTCTTAAACAAAAGCTGTAAAAAGCCCCAAGAGCCTAAAGAAACTCTCAAATACTATGGCATTACAGAACAAAAACTGACTAAGAAAATGGCACAGGGTCTCCTTATTCACCCATAGTACAAGAAACTTTAATTTCATTTTAGGGACAGACACCAAGTCTGCATTCTTCTTTTACTGGGTGCTGAACTCGAGATATCTAGAATCTGACATATAGAACAATCCTGAGCACGGTGAAGTTAATTGTGAATCTAAGTGAACAAAGTTTTGGGTTGAACGTATGGTGCTAAATGGTTCTCAAAATATCTAGTTTTGGGTTTCTTACACTGGGCATTCTACATTCACAGATACATTTGATAAAGTTTCATTTGGCAACCTTGTTTAATTTTCTCATCTGTATAATGGACATAATAGGCACCTCAATGTTTGTGCACAGCTCAGATACTGTAAAGAGTAACCCTGAAAAGCATATGGAAATGATTAATTTTCATGTTGAGCGATGGGATGAGGATAGGCATCAGGAACACATAATAAGATCTAGAAATGTTAAATAATACCCAGCTTTACTGAGCATGATGCCCATTTTATCCATTAGAGAGATTGCCCTGGGTGACTGAAAATACTGAAATTAAAGACTGTAAACAAGATGTGCAAAGGAATGCAAGCCTGTAAGTCCTAAACAAATGATCTTGAAAGCTACCCACGCAGTTCCTGCATAGGCATCTTGTAATTTTACTTTGCTCCTCTGTGTAATGCTCCCCTGGAGAAACAGCTCTGGGGATGCTCAAGTCTGGGAACAGTCTGGGAAGAGCTAAGCAATTTAGCATTTATTTCGTGCTTATGCCTGGCTGGATGAACAAGAGGCTTCTCTACAGCAGAGATGCCAGATGGCTTAGTACGATAACGCGTAACAAGCATCACAGGCCCAGGAGCTCTACAAAACACAATGCAGGCTTTCTCTGAAAAAGTGATGTTATAGATGTCCATCTTTCATACAGTAGCATATTGTGGTGCACCCATGTTCAACTTCTTCCTCAGTTACAGAGACGTGGACTCAAACCCAGTTTCCCCTGCCACACAGAGCATCTCCCACCTCTCTTGACGAGACCACGTCAACCTTTCTTCACTGTGCAAAAAGCCCAACAGAGCATCAGGCCAGGAGTGTAAAAGGAACCAGACTCTTCAGCCTCATGATGAGGGCACACACCTGGAGACTGAACCTAGTTACAATCCATTCTCTACAGCTCGTTTCTGCTTTTCTGTGTAACTTGTTAAAGGAAACTACTACTGCAGTCTCAAGTGCTTGCAGGCATAACAAAAACCAGACCTTTGGGGTACAACTTCATTACCCACACAGCACCATGAAGGGCTGGGAGAATGCAAAAATAAGAAGAGTCAGTTGTCTTAGTTCAGTGTCTGCTCCTACCAGTTAGACCTCCTGGGGGACAAATGAACAAAGGATGCCTGCTGCAACAGCACACAACCACACTGCAAGGCCCCAGCTCGTATCTCCGCTCCACGTTGCCTTGTACAGTTTAAATCATAGAATCATTAAGGTTGGAAAAGACCTCTAAGGTCATCCAGTCTGAGCCTGGATGATCATCATCCTGTATGAGCCTCTTTGCCTTAGCCTGACTACCAGTACCATGCACCAACTTCTACAGTTGAGTTGGATTCTGCACCACCCATGGGAAGTTCAGAGGACCTTGGGACCCTGCAGAAGGTTTAAGTGTCATAAACATGGATCTCAACAGGGTTAACCCTCAATGGAACCTTGAGCTACCTCACTTCGTACTCACGTTGTTGTGACCTCGTGTTCCTTGCCTTTCCCCTTTCCTCACCAGTTTTAGAACAGTGACAATATTCTTTTTCCAACTGTAAAACTTCGGGGATTTTGTCCTAGAGGAAAATCAGTCATCTCTAACACACCAAGAATCCTTAGAACTGAGACATGAATTCACAGAAACTGTGCTTGTGAATCTTGTGATCTTTAAACTACTGTTGCTGATTGGTGGTTATCTGCTTTAACAACAACCATGCTGATTCCGCAGGGAATTGCTTTGCCGTGTTTACCAGGCGGCGTACAGTCAAAATGAATCCATTTAAAAACAAATACAACAGTCTTTTGTTTTCTTTTCAAGTGAAAAAACGTATTCTGTAGGAAGAAAGACAGACGCCTGTAGGCCACATCTCTCTTCCAAAACAGACAATGATTTGTTTGGTTTGGAGCACTGCATTTTCTGAGGGTTTTTTTGTTTATTCTAATGAGTCTTGAAGACAAGTAGTATGTTCTGTCTACCTTCAGGTAATGAAATAAAAAAAAAACAAAAAAACCCCCAAGGAAAACAGCAAAATGTTGTCTATTTCATTTTTTTCTCTTTCTAATAAATACTTGAATCCCGAGCCACCTTACTGTATTTTCTCATCTCTTTCCATAAATATTTTCTAATTTAATTTCCTGTATCAAGCTGAATTTTTGTCCTTTCAATTTAATCCCAAAACATTTTTCAATTGATTAAAATGACAGAACAGCAAAAAAGACTTCAAGTGCTCTACCAATATAACTCAAAATGTACTTCCGCTTTGGCAGCTGGGTCAGGGGTAATTTACAGAGAGGCTTCTTTCAAGATTCCTTAGTGCTGACATGGAATAAATGTCTTCATTCATCACTCTCCACTGGAGAACTTACTTGTTGGTTCACACAAATCAAAACTACTGGTGCTTTCTGGTTGTTTTTTTGGTTTGTTGTTTTTTTAGCCAAGCAGCTTCTTCAACAAGATGGTTTCCTGGCAATGCTGCATTAGGTGTAAAAAAAAGAAGAGTATCCTCATTAAAATGTTATTTACACAGACAGAATTCATAGCTAAAATAATCAAAAGACCCTGGAACCTTCTCCATGAAGGAATTAAACTAATACTATGCGTGCATTTATTAGCTGGGCTTTGTATTGAAGTTATAACTGTATCTTGATAGTGATCTTGTTTTTCCCAAGTCCACGAGGTGCTTCTGGTGTCTTTTTATTGCCCCTCCCCTGCCCTAGGAAGTTCTTGTATTATTGTGCATCATCATTTTGTTCCCGAGAGCCCTTGGAAGAAAAGCCTTTGAAAAATATTAGGAGGCTGTCTTCCCTCTTGCTGGGAGGGAGAATGATAATGGGTTTTTTCCACGCATAAGCACTCACTGAACTTCACACAATTATGCTGCACATCAGTTTGCAATGATTCCCACAAAACCACAATTGCAAACTGGAATTACAAATAACTCAGAATTCCCTATTAGCTTTACTAGCAGCAGCAATGAAAATCTCTCCTAGAGATACCCCTGCAATCTCTGCCTGAATCAGCTCGTAAATAAATTTACAGAAAGTCTTTGGTGAACATATTCTCAATTAAACCCCCCAAACCTTAATTACCATGGAAACTACTTATCCTTAAGATACTAAGGACAGCCAAAATAGTTTCACTTGACAAAAATGGGAGTGAGGCTCATAAATATATGAGATTGTGCATAATGAGGCCTTTGATCTTTCATTTACATCTGTGTCAAGTAGAAATAATCTCAGCAAAGCAAGCTGAGTGACAGAGTTAAATTCATTTGTAGGACAGAATAAGGTTTGAGATTGTCTTGTTCAGGGTATTTCTAAATCTTTTTCCATTACCTTCATATGCTTATTTTAACAGACTTCTCTTTAGCTTTTCTAGTAGGAGAAAATTAGTAATCCAAAACCATATTTGTCTATAAAATTAGTGACATATTCCAATCTTTGAGACAATCCTTGGGATGCACTGCCATAATCAGTCCCACTGAGACTTCAAATTTTGCAGTCTCATATTAAAAATGCCTCTCATTTATCTCACCCCACCCACACAAATCCCTGAGCATATAATTTCTATACAACAGGGGATAGTCTTTACTATGCACAAACACCTGCACAAATCTAAGGGATGGTGACTCCACCATATCCCTGGGCAGCCATTGCAGTGCTTGAGAACCCTTCTGGTGAAGAAATTTTTTGTAATACCCAATCTAAACTTTCCCTGGTGCAACTTGAGGTCATTTCCTTTCATCCTATCCTTTGTTACTTAAGAGAAGAGACCAGCACCCACCTCACTCCAACCTCCTTTCAGGGAGCTGTAGGCAGTGACAGGGTTTCCCCTCATCCTCCTCTTCTCCAGACTGAACAATGCCAGTTCCCTCAGCCACTTCCCATAAGCCCTGTGATCCAGACCCTTCCCCAGCTCTGTTCCCTCCTCTGGACACGCTCCAGCCCCTCACTGTTGTTCTCATACTGAGAGGCCCAAACTGCATGCAGAATTCAAGCTGTGGCCTCACCAATGCTGAGTCCAGGGGGACCATCCCTGCCCTGCTCCTGCTGGCCACACCATGGCTAATGCAAGCCAGGATGCTGTTGGCCTTCTTGGCCACCTGGGCCACTGCTGGCTCATGTTCAGCCACTGTCGACCAGCACCCCCAAATCCTTTTCTACCAGGCAGCTTTCCAGCAATTCATCCCAAAGCCTACAGCACTGCACGGGGTTGTTGTGTGCATTAAATACTCTCATTTTATCACAGGAATGGTTTGGGTTGGAAGGGACCTCAAAGCCTCAATTCTAACTCCCCTACCATGGGCAGGGACACCTCCCACTGGATCAGAGGGCTCAAAGCCCCATCCAGCCTGGCCCTGAACACCTCCAGGGATGGGGCAGCCAACACTTGTCTGGGCAACCTGGGCCAGGGCCTCCCCACCCTCACTGTGAAGAATTTCTTCCTCATGTCTAATCTAAATCTTCCCCCTTCCAATTTAAAGCCGTTCCCCCTCAGCCTATCACTCCAGGCCCTTGTAAAAAGCCCCTCCCCAGCGCTCCTGTACCCCCTTTCAGCCCGGGCCCCTTGACCGCGTCCCCAACCCAAACACCTCCCCTCCAGACGCCCCGCCCCGCCTCCTGCCCTCCCCTGCGCGCCCTGCCCTGCCCTGCCCCACCCCTCCTCCCCGCCCTGCGTGGCTGCTGCGCATGCGCAACACGGGC